>OY992768.1:20564340-20655722 GCA_963921325.1 Logfia minima
GAAATGGTGCCAGTGGTGGAGGTGACAGTGGCCTAGGAATAGGAGCCGGTTCTGCAAATTCTTCACCCTCCGGAGGCACATAGGCCTCATCCACAATATGGCCAAATAGTGGCACATCAGGCGGGACCGGTGCGCCCTTTGCATATTGACCGGATACCACGAAGATCTGGGTATTCATCGGTGTTGGGCGAAATTGGTGTTGTGGGGCCACCGGTAACCCTGGGAGTAGATGATTTAGCAATAATTGGACAAAACGTGGGTACAAAGCCCACTGTCCCTCCCCAGCCTGTGCATTATCTACCATAATCCGAAAAATATACCCCGAGAAGTTGTAGGGCTTATTGTAGACTAGTGCCAGCATAGCGGATGCAGTAGATAAACTCATCCCATCAAAACTTGCTTTCCTGCCAGAAAGGCAGACGATCATAATGTGCATCAAATACCGCCAGACCTTAGTGAGATAGGCCTTGCGATATTGATCACGAGGGATAGTTGGGTAGCCGAGACGAGCCATTCCCCTGGCAATAAACGTATGAGCAAAAGCCACCGGCATCTCAGAGTCATCCGGAAACTGAAAGAAATCCCGGATGATCTGCTCAGAAAGTATAATCTCGCGATCTTGAACCCGAGAGATGATCCGGGTGAACTCGAGATCCGAGTTGACAGCTGCATTAGCCCAGAATTCTGAGACATGATCCCGATAGATGGTGGTGGTGGCTGTGATCGCAGTGTATATTCGGGATCTGCGAAGAAATGCAATCATTGGGCGGTACGGCGCTGCCGATTCCTTTTCGTCATCTAAGAAAGCCGTGACATTATGTCTCGGTTCCCAGAAGAAAGCATGAACGTGAGCCATATCTGTAAAAAGACAATAAACTTGAAAGCCATTAGACAGGGACACGTTTTTTAAAATTTGACATTTTTCAATTTAACAATGTACTGCGACACAAGCCTTGTGTCGCAGGATACCCAGCGACATAACGAGTTATGTCGCAGTTTTGCAATTAAATCAAATTAATGATTTCCAGCGACACAACAATTGTGTCGCACAACAGATCAGCGACATAAGACAGCGTCACAAGGATTGTGTCGCAGGAAGTCAGCGACATAAAACTGAACAGAAGCTACGACACAGTGCTTGTGTCGCAGCTTGTGTCGCAAAGACGAACACGATGAAACCCAGATTTTCTGATGAACAAAATTTAGGGTTTTTGTGTTTAATCGGTTTGCAAAGCTTCACACACTTGTCAGGAACATTAATCAATAATTATAACACGTATTTGAACACATTAAGATATTTAATTTAGCAATTATAGAAAACCCTAAATAACTGCAACTAAAAATGCCAATGTAATCAAAAATACGGAATTAAAATTGTTAAAAGTTATACCTATAGATGCGTAAAGATAAGGAGAACACGATACAAGCTTTGAATCGAGCAAATAATCACAGAAAAACACAAGAGAATCGAAGATTGCGTCAGAGAGGTTGTGACGCAGGATCCAGTTGTGTCGCAGGATTTCAAATTTTGTGTCGCAGGAAATTAGAAACTAATTACAGCGACACGAGGGTATTTATACCCGGGACACAATGAGCGACACAAGGGTGCGACACAAGCCTTGTGTCGCTATGTTGGCAACACAGTTTAAGCGACATAATGGGGCGACATAATGGTTGTGTCGCTGGTCCACAAAGCATGCGACACAAGTCTTGTGTCGCTGTTTGGCAACACAAATATGCGACACAAGTCTTGTGTCGCAGAAGTCAATCAAGGGTTCACATTTTTAAGATATTTTGTATTTGTGACACTTAGTGAACGAAGTAAATAAACCAAATATCAGAATTATAAATAAATAATAAATAAGAACAGAAAAGAGCAGTTTGAGATGTGTCATTGTAGGAATCATATTATAAAGACAGACTCGCAAGACAATATCAAATTTTAATTCGATTATCAGTATATTGGTCCAAATTTAAATTTATCAAGCAAAGTAGACAAGCCTGAGAAGCAATCTGTAACAAGACGATTATCGGTATTGTTTGTCCACTTAAACATATAACACACTCAACTTCAAGCTTAGTAGTTATTATTAGAGTGAATCAATCTCTGTGACTCCCACATAGATATACACCTAGTATCAAGACATGCCCAAAGCTTTGATTAGTTAGAGAAAGTATTTGAATTTTAACATTTTAAAGAATCAAGCCAGCGGTGACAGGTCAGTACTGATGTACAACAAAGCGACTTAACTTGATTCAGGTTTAAGCAAAACCAGACTTGGTCAAACCATTTGGCGACCTTGTGAGGTGTCTTTGATTTTATAAGACGTTAAAGTGCTTTGACTTTTGTTTGCTTGGTTTTTGAAAGTATACTGACTGAGACCAGGTCTGTACGGGCGTACAACAAAGGAAACAGACAGAAACGTAACCCTATCATGTTGACAATAATAATCCTAATAACATAACATACTAAGGTCACAAATATTACTTTTGAAGTTGAAAGAAACGTAACCCTATCATGTTGACAAGCTCATCGAAACGAGCACGGGAAAAGGCTTTGGTGAACAGATCGGCATTCTGCTTAAGGGTATCTATTTGGACCAGATCAATTAGGTGTTTCTCATAACAATCGCGAATGAAATGAAACCTAATTTCTATGTGTTTGGTCTTAGAGTGTTGGACAGGATTACGAGTAATACATATAGCAGCAGTATTATCTATATGAATAGGAGTCATAGTTAAGAGTAAACCGTAATCGCGCAACTGGTGTTGTATCCAGAGAACCTGGGAACAGCAACTAGCAGCAGCAATGTATTCAGCCTCTGCGGTTGAGGTAGAAACAGTTGTTTGCTTTTTGCACTGCCATGATACTAGCCGAGGTCCAAGAAACTGACATCCACCAGAAGTGGACTTCTTATCCATATTGCATCCCCCATAATCCGAGTCCGAGTAAGCAGAGAGTGCGAAAGTTTTCTCATTTGAATACCATAGACCAAGGGTTGGTCTATATTTGAGATAACCGAAGATTCGCGTAACTGCTTTCATATGAGACACCTTCGGTTTAGCCTGATACCTGGAACAGAGAGAGACTGCAAAGACAATGTCCAGACGTGATGCATCAGAGAACCAATCATAGATCGGTAATCCTTTTCCGGACAGTCCTCTTCATCTTCCGCTGGACCAATGTGATGATTTAGCTCTAAGGGCGTCCCATAAGGTTTACAGTCAGTCAAGTTATACCGCGTAAGCATATCATTGACATACTTGGACTGATGAATATAAATCCCCTTAGCAGACTGTTTGACTTGTACGCCCAAGAAAAAATTCAGCTCTTCAATTGCACTCATTTCAAATTCTGACTTCATAATCCGCTCGAAGTCGCGACACAATTCATCCTTGGTAGAACCAAAAATGATGTCATCCACATACACCTGTACTAATAACAAGTCCTCCCCGGCATGCTTGATGAAGAGAGTACTGTCGATTGTTCCTCGAACAAAACCGTTCTTCAGAAGATGAGTTGCAAGCCGCTCATACCAAGCCGTAGGGGCTTGATGTAGACCATACAATGCTTTGTCTAGCTTGCAGACATAGTTCGGATGAACAGAATCTTCAAATTCAGGCGGCTGTTTTACATAGACCTCCTCAACTACCTGACCATACAGAAAGGCGCTCTTCACGTCAAGCTGATAAACCCGAAATCCTTTGAATGAAGCGTATGCCAGAAAAATGCGAATGGATTCCAAACGAGCAACCGGAGCGAATACTTCATCATAGTCCAAACCTTCAATTTGAGTGAAACCCCGGACCACTAGACGTGCTTTGTTACGAATTACCACACCCCGATCATCCTTCTTCACACGATATACCCAGCGAGTGCCAATTGGATGAACACCCTTGGGTAAAGGCACCAAAGTCCATACTTGCAGCTTGTTGAATTGTTGAAGCTCTTCCTGCATAGCTTCAACCCAATATGGATCCTTTAACGCATCAGCTGTCTTCTTCGGTTCTACTTAGGAGAGAAAGCATTCTTCAATTTTCGAAGCAAGACAAACAGGATCAGTGACGGTAATAGGAGACGATGTCGACACAGATTGTTCAGCAGCAGCAATCTGTCTTCTCGTTAAAACACCTCTGTTTAAATCACCAAGAATGGCATCAACTGGATGTGACACATTTATCCTAGAACTCGGAATTGCAGCTGGAACGATGATAGAATCAAGGTTTGTGGAGTCAGCTTCAAGTTCGAGTTGAAGTGCCGGTAAATCTTCAAGGTCAGATGCAGGTGATTGAACAGAATCCTCAAACATTTGTTCCTCATCATTTGTAGGATCAGGAACATTCTCAGTAACGAGTGGAGGTGGAGTCTCACCAGTTGTTGGTGTTCCTGTTGGTGGTGGAGGAACAAAGATAGGTGGAACTTCAGAAGCGATGTCCAGCCCATGAAGTAGTGTCACTATATCCTCTTCTTCATTTTCTTCAGGAACATTGAAAGAATCAAACAGAGTTTGATAGTCAAACAAATATTCGGGTCCCTTCCCTTGAGGGTTGTCAGTGTAATGGAAGAATGTAACCTCAAAGTGTTCTTCCACACGCTTGGTCACTAGGTTATACACACGTTTGTTTGGTGAGTTATTAGAGAATCCTAGAAAAACACCTTCACAAGATTTCTCACCAAACTTAGCAATTCGTTCTTTGGTGTGCATAATAGTGCATAGACAGCCAAACGGTTCAAGAAATTGTAGATTAGGCTTTCTGTTGTTGAACAATTCATAGGATGTCTTGTTCTTCTTCTTAATAGTTAATACCCGATTTAGAACGTAGCAGGCCGTATTCACAGCTTCGGCCCAGAAGGTGATTGGAAGCTTAGAGTCAGATAACATTGTACGTGCAGCCTCAATCAAGGTTCTATTCTTACGTTCTGCAACCCCGTTCTGCTGTGGAGTCCTTGCGGCACTGAATTGGTGTTCAATACCATTACTCAAACAGTATAGTTCCATAATCGAGTTCTTAAACTCTGTACCGTTATCACTCCTAATTTTCTTGATTCTCAAATCACAAAGATTTTGCAGTTTATCGAATAGATAAATAAGAATCTCAGGCACTTCATCCTTGGTCTTCAGAAAATACACCCAAGAAAAACGCGAATAATCATCTGTCACAACTAAGCAATAAGAAGTACCTCCCAAACTCTTCTTTCTGACAGGCCCGAACAAATCCATGTGCAAAAGCTCTAACGGCTTCTCAGTTGAATTCACCATCTTCGGTCTGTGAGACTTCTTGTGTTGTTTGCCCTTTTGGCATGGAACGCAGTGATCATTTAAACCAAAGGATTGTTTGGGAACACCTCGCACAAGATCATTCTTGATCAGGTAGTTCATCTTACGAAAGTGCAAGTGTCCCATACGTCTGTGCCATAATAACGATTCTTTTTCAGGGGCTTTAGAAAGAAGACAAGTGAGCTGTGTAGTTTCCACAGTAATCATGTCCAGAATATACGTGTCTCGCTCCCGAGGTGCCCTCAGTAGCACCCATTCTTCAGGGATCACAAATCCCGGCTTCAATATACAACATTCAGTGTCTGTAAAAGTAGTAGTGTACTTTTTATCGCACACTTGAGAGACACTGAGGAGATTGTGTTGTAATTGCTCCACAAAATTTACCTTCTCAAAGCTTACCATTCCATTGGTAAGCGTACCTTGACCATAAATAACTCCCCCTTTATCACCAGCGAAGGCCACATACCCTCCATTGAAAGCATGAACTTCAGATAAAAGAGAAATATCACCGGTCATGTGCCGAGAACAACCGCTGTCGATATACCATTTACTATTCTTTACAGATTCAGGTCGCTGCGGCACCACAAACAAGGTACATTAGTTAGAAATGGAGACCCAAGCCTTTATAGTCTTGGGTACTCCAGTAACATCACCAACAATGACCACATCTGTCAAAACTTTGTTTTCAAAAAGTTTAGAATGTTTGACTGATGAGGTATTGTTAGATGTAGAATCTTTGCATGATTCCTTAATCTTCCAAACTTGTTTTGGTTTTGATGCTTGCAGGTCAACAACTTTGGGCTTTAAGT
Source organism: Logfia minima (assembly GCA_963921325.1). Classification (NCBI taxonomy): domain Eukaryota; kingdom Viridiplantae; phylum Streptophyta; class Magnoliopsida; order Asterales; family Asteraceae; genus Logfia; species Logfia minima. Next base: position 20,570,429 of record OY992768.1, read on the forward strand.
TTTGCAAAGTATTTTGCTCAACTTTGTTGACCTTAACAGCTGGGATAGTAGGCTTAGAGCATTTCATTGAAATAGGCTTCTTTGAAAGTTTTTTAAGTTTTGAAACTTGAGAAACCTGTTTCCCAGACTGTTTCTTTGCAAGCACATGACAATTATTTATCAAATGACCTTGCTTCTTGCAGTAGAAGCAAGATCGTTGCTCAAAACAAGATTGAGATTTAGGAACAAACCGATGAGCTCGACCAAAAGAAGCATGTGTTGAACAATCACACTTGTGTGAGCATTCAACAGCAGCTGATGCTTTAGTTGAAATTTTAGAAGATTTATTTAATTTAATCGTTTTAGAAACAATCTTCTTTTGAGGTTCAGCCATAGCTTTACCTTTTCCTTTTGTTATAGCCTGTTCTCTTTGTTCGATAGTAATTATATGATCTTCAGGCTTGACGTTTTTCTTAACTGGTCGATACTCTTGATCAGTTATATCCTCAATTTCAATTTCCTCTTCGATAATACGAGGAAGCACAGAAAGAGTCTTTCCTAATTTAGGCTCAACTATATTTTCAGATTTAATAAGTTCAGTCTGATGAATCTTGGCCTTAATAGTTTTAACTTTCTCAACCTTTTGAGTCTTACTTGTTTCAGACTCACTAGTATTAGCCCTAATAGGCTCAGGCCTACTAGTTTCAGGTTGTTCACATGCAATGATGACATTTTCAGCCTTAACTAGCTCAGGCTTACTTATATTGATGCTCACAGTTGGTTTGACAGTTTTAACATCTATCTTAGTAAAGATAGGCATCATATCATTGACATTATCCCTAACAGGCATAGGTAAATAATCCTTAGGAGGTGGGACTTGATGAAAACCAAGTCCTGCGTTACTCTTAGTGTCAGTCCTCTGTGCTTGTAGAATTTCATCAAAGACTAGAGAGGATGTTGAAAAGTTTGAAAGCTTTTTCTTTAAATTTAAAATCTCAGTTTGAGATTCAACAAGTTCCCTTTTAACAGATGATAGCATGTCAACATAGCTACCAATTTCATCTTGTTGTTCAAAAATTTTAGCTTTTAGTTCCTTTTTCTCTTCCAAAATAGCTTTTAACTTTTGACCACTGGCCTTATCACTGTCCCGTAACATATTATTTGTTTCAGTTAAATTTTCTATGACAGTGTTAAGGCGTGTGGTATCCTCTCTATACCTATTTAGCTGGTTAGTTAATTTAATGCATGATACACAAGATAAGGGTTTATCATGTACCTCATGCACTTCAGCCATTAGTGCCCGTCCTGTATCATCTTCATCTGGGTCAGACCATTCCCAAGCATTGTTGGAAAGCAGTAGCGCAGCGGAAACCATCGCTTTTTCATCAGATCTGGTCTTCTCATATGAGGTGGACTGAGAGGGCTTGGACAAACCGGAAGGTGGATTCTTTTTTCTGTCACATTCACGAGCAAAGTGTCCATAGTTGTGACACTGGTAGCATTTTACCTTGCTCTTATTGAATCCAAGACCCTTCTCTTCCGGATCAGTGACGTTCTTCCTCCCACTCTTCTTCAAGAAATTCTTGACACGTCTTGTGAGCATAGCCATGCTCCACTTCAAGTCCATTCGTTCAAGCTCTTCTTGATCAATTTGACTGAAATCTTCTTCGGTCATATTCACGGTGCTGTTCTTGTTGGATAGGAAGTCATCATAAGCTGACAAGAAAGCAGTGAAGATAGCTGCATGTTCTTCAGCAACTGCAGGAGATGCTCCTTTAAAGTTGGAGTAAGCACCACCCCCACTAGCGGAGTTTGTGGTAGTATATTCAAAACCACCAGATAAATTAGGAGCACCAGAACCCCCAGAGAAGAATGCAGCCCCAACAGCTTGAGTCGCTGCAGCAGGAACATCTACACCATATAACATGGGATTCTGAATATGTGCAGTAGCCTTGGTCTCCTTCTTCTGCATGTCCAAGAGGTCAGCAGCAATCTGTCCAATTAGATCATCAAGCTCCATATCCATTATATCCTCGTCTTTTTCCATCAGCAGCACGCGTGTATTCCATTTCTTTGGTAATGAACCCAGAAGCTTCTTGTTTACATCAGTTTTGTCGAGATTTACTCCACCCTCAACCAATTCACTTACGAACTGAGAATATCGACTACACATATCTTCCAGAGACTCAGTAGGTAACATGTCAAAGACCTCAAACTGTTTCTTAGCCAGATCCAGTTTGTTTCTTTTGTACTGATCACTACCACCACATTTCTTCTCAAACCCTTTCCATAAATCATAAGCGGTCTTGTGATGGCGTAGTTGTCTCAAGATCTGTTGAGGTAAGGCCATAGTAATCACAGAATAGGTCTTTCATTCGGTATCGAAGGCCTTACGCTCTTCAGGAGTCATTGATTTGATGGACTTTTCAGGAATAGGTCCATTAAATATACCAGTTCGAACTTAAGCTAGAGCAAGTCAAATATGTTGAAGAGCTGAAGCACAATCTGATGAGTGTATCTCAGATCTGTGACAAAGGTGTGGATCCCATTAGGGTGATCTTTACTCAAATCATAAGGTTAATGAAGACAAGAAGACAAAGCAAAAGATATAAAGTTTGTAATAAATGATAATCAAATGAAAACAAAACTTTATATGCACCAATCCCCAAAATATTCTCAACAAAATCAGTGTAGCAGCCAAATACAGAGAATAAAAATGATTGGAAAAATGTCTTACCCTAAATATCTATAACAAGGGTATTTATACTAAACTGTCTGGCCGTTCTGCGACACAAGCCTTGTGTCGCAGAGATCACTATTGCGACACAAGCACTGTGTCGCAACTACAACTAGTGCGACACAAGCACTGTGTCGTAGTACACAGAAAATGTAATTATTCTAAGTCTATTACATATACAGACACAGTACAGATTTGACCAACTGACAGACACTCTAATATGTATCAACAAAAGGACATCCTGTCCATTTTACGGATAGAGAAGCACTCATTTTAAAACCTGGCTTTGTCATTCCAGATGAATGGATAATCATGAGGGCTCCCAGAAGGAATGATACTTATGTGTTGGACATGAGTGTTACTGAATCCTTCCCGAAGTCGACATGCCTTATATCCACAGCATCTGACTTCGATTCACAGTTGTGGCACCGGAAAATGGCACACTTGCACTTTAGAAAGATGAACTATATAGTCAAGAATGGACTAGTGCTAGGTGTTCCAGTACAGAGTTTTGGTCTAGAGGATAAATGTGTGCCTTGTCAAAAAGGCAAACAACACAAGAAGCCTCATCAGTCAAAATCTCAAAATTCCATTGGCTCAACCTTTGATCTTCTTCATATGGATCTATTTGGTCCTGTGAACGCAAGGAGTATAGGTGGTAAACATTACTGTCTAGTTATCACTGATGACTTTTCTCGTTTTTCATGGGTATTCTTTCTGGCATCAAAGGATGAGACAGCAGAAATGCTGATGACATTCTTTACCCAGATTGGACATCAATTTGGTCGAGGAGTCAAGAAGATACGAAGGGACAATGGCTTAGAGTTCAAGAACTCGGTATTGAATGTCTTTTGCTTAAGTAAAGGAATTCAACACCAGTTCAGTGCACCTTATGAGCCACAACAAAATGGTGTCGCTGAAAGGAAAAACCGTACCTTGATTGAAGCAGCAAGAACAATGCTGGCTGATTCAAAGCTTCCTGTCATTTTCTGGGGAGAAGCAGTGAATACAGCTTGTCATGTACTCAATAGAGTTTTAACCGTTAAGAAGCATAACAAAACGTGTTATGAGCTCCTAAATGGTCGAAAACCAAACCTGACTGGTCTTGAACCCTTCGGTGTTCAATGTACCTTATTAAAGACCAAACATCAATCAAAATTTGGTGAGAAAGCTGATGAAGGATTATTCCTAGGTTATGAAGCTGGATCTCCAAACAAAAGGGTCTATAATAAGACAACTGGCAGAGTTGAGATTGTATATAATATACAAGTCACATCCTATACTCCAGCTGTACAAACTGGACCAGAATGGTTATTTGACTATAATGTTGTCTTCAAATCATTCAATCTTCCGTTCTTAAGTGAAGCTGACACCTTGGGGCTAGAACATGTTGTGCTAGATGATGGTGAAATCAATGCGTTTGCACCAAGATCTAGCATTCCAAGTTCGGAAGATGCAAATGATAAAGGGAAAGAAACTACTGTCGATCCTATTGCGGATAGTGATTCAAATCTGAATGACATTCCATCTTCCTCAAAGGTTACAGATCCTATGAATGAAATTGCAGAGGATGAAGTATCACCTCAAAGGGAGATTGGATCAAATCTAGGATCTAACTTATTGGTTGACTGTATAGTCTCAACTCGTGTGAACAAGTATCATCCGATTGATAATATCATTGGTGATCCGAGTTCTAGAGTAAAGACTCGCAGAGAAATATCAGAAAGCAACAGTCTATATGCATCGATTCAAGATACTGGAATCATGCATAAGTGCCTGTTTAGTTGTTTCATTTCTCAAATTGAGCCCAAAAATGTACAAATGGCTCTTAAGGATAATTCTTGGGTAGAGGCTATGCAAGAGGAGCTTGATCAGTTCAAGAAGCTCAAAGTATGGGAGCTAGTTGATCTACCAAAAGGGGAATATGCAATAGGCACCAAATGGGTGTTGAAGTGCAAACGTGATGACAAGGGTATTGTAACTTGCAACAAAGCCAGATTGGTAGTTCAAGGATTTAATCAGCAGGAAGGGATAGACTATACGGAGGTGTTTGCACCTGTAGCAAGGTTGGAAGCAATTCGATTGTTTCTGGCATATGCTGCACATAAAAGAATCAGAGTCTATCAACTTGATGTAAAGAGTGCCTTCCTACATGGTAAAGTTCAGGAACTTGTGTTTGTTCAACAAGCTCCGGGGTTCAGTGATCCAGACCATCCAGACCGAGTCTATAAATTAGACAAGGCTCTGTATGGGCTGCATCAAGCACCTAGAGCATGGTATGAGACACTATCTACTTATCTCTTGGAAAATGGTTTCAAGAGAGGGCAAATAGATTGTACTCTATTCATCAAATGGCAAAAGGAGGATTTCCTACTTGTTCAAGTGTATGTCGATGATATCATTTTTGGATCATCCGATGAGAAAATGTGCAGAGACTTTGAACAAGTTATGAAGCGAAGATTTGAAATGAGTGCGATGGGGGAATTGAATTTCTTCTTAGGATTACAAGTTGATCAAAAGAAAGATGGATTCTTCATCCATCAGACGAAGTATGCTCATGAAATGCTCACGCGTTTCAAGATGACTGAAAGCTCGTCATATGGTACTCCGATTCAATTGAATCACAATCTTGGACCAGATTCTGAAAGTACTGAAGATGTGGATCCGACTCTATATCGGGCCATTATTGGTTCTCTCATGTATCTAACCGCTTCTAGACCAGATATAACATTTGCAGTCTGTTTGTGTGCGCGCTTTCAATCTACTCCTAAGGAATCACACATGAAAGCAGCAAAGAGAATTTTGTGTTACCTTAAGGGAAAACCTAAGTTAGGTCTTTGGTATCCCTCGGGAGGCAATTTTGACTTTGTTGCTTATACTGACTCAGATTATGGAGGTTGTAACCTGAATAGGAAATCTACCACGGGAGGTTGTTAGTTATTAGGGGGTCGCATTGTTTCATGGCAATGTAAGAAACAAACCTCGGTCGCAATCTCAACCTGTGAGGCTGAGTATGTGGCAGCGGGTAGTTGTTGTTCACAAGTATTGTGGATACAACAACAGCTACGTGACTATGGTTTGAATTTCACTAACACTCCTATTATGATTGACAATCAGTCAACCATGTCTATAACTAATAATCCTGTGAAGCATAGTAAGACTAAACACATTGAAATAAGACATCATTTCATTCGTGACTGTGCTGAAAAGCATTTGATTAAATTGGTTAAGGTCATAACTGATGACAATCTGGCTGACCTTTATACAAAGGCATTTGATCGGTCTCGGTTTGAGCTCTTACTCCAACTTAATGGGATGAGAAATCCTGAGTAAATAATTCCACAAAGAACTTAGTATGTTTTTATTTCTATTTCTTAGTTTATTTTACCTTTTATCTTTGCAAAACCAATAAAAATTTTGAGGGTCAATGTACTAATTGCAAAGAAATGATGAATCTTTTATCCATGCCTAGAACATTTTATATGTGTGGCTCTAAGATGCAGAACATTCACAGTAAAATGTACCTAAAAAATGCAAACGTATTTGATAGCGTCACTTTACGATGTATTGGTAGGCATACGACATAACGGTTTTCAAGCACTTAATCTATAATAAATAATACGATTTTTGTGCTATCTTTATGTTGATGTACGGCTTAAGTCTTAATTCTTAGGAGATGGACCGTTCCTGAATGTTTGTTACTGGATATAAAATAACATTAAATCATCTAGGGGGTTCACTGACTGGTTCTTCTGCTTCATCTAGAAATATGTTGACCTAGAATTGGCCAGTGTATCCTAAAAACTAGAACAAACTCGACCGCGAAACAAGAATACCGTTTTCAAGGTCTCTAGTCAAACTATGTCGCTCTGTTGTACGAAAGTACAGACCTGTCACCTCTGGTTTGATTTTAGATTTGTTTGTTTCTAACCTTAGTCTTGTCATAATATTGAAACATGTACCTATGTACATTGCTGATAAAGCAAATAGACTTGACTTTAAAGATGAAATAAAAATGAAAAATATCCGTTACATGCTGTTCATGACTGTCTAGATCTTAAGGGTATATCAAATGTAAGATTCACAAGAGATCGTGTACAATAATCTTATATGTACTTGAAAATTCTGAATGTCGAATGCTTAAATGGACGACTATACCAATAATCGTTGTGTTTATCAATTACAACAATAATAACCAAAGGAATAAATGAAAGTTCCTAACTGTGTATTGCTCTCATCATGGCTAATTCGATCTCTGTATCAGTGACTCTATCAAAAATATTGTAATTTTCAAAATATGAACAATTTCATATTTGCAATTTTCAGTTTATGTTATTTTTAAGTGTTTTAAATAAATAAATGAATAAAAGTTCTTTGTCTTTGGGAAATGTTTACATTTTGTTTGTTTAATTGTTCAAACCTTGCTCAATTGAGTGTCTAAGTATTTAGGTCATTGCCCTTCGTTTTAAAATAGAAAAAGTTTAACTTTTTAATTTTAAAAATTCTAAGTTCGTACGAACTTAGAAGGTATGTTCGAAGGTTATGTTCGTACGAACATATAGGTTCGTACGAACCTACTGGTGATATAAAAGGGGGTCAAAGTCAGTCAAACCAATATTTTCAAAAACCCTAAGTTCGTACGAATCTACCCAGTCCATACGAACATACATTCGAACCTACACGCTGCCCAAATTTTTCAAATTTAAATCATTTTTTGGACGTTGTTTTGCAATTCCAAACCAGAAATCTTCACCAATAGCATAAACCGCATCTTTAAATGGCTGATCTTGTGCGTGATTTTCACAACAAGCACAATGTGGCAGTTTCTTTTGATCTTGCCAACCCGGCGACTGCACCGTTTCGAGGCATGCTGGAGTTTCTCATGCGCTCACGGGTGTTCTTTGCGCTCAACCATTCGCCAGTGTTGATTTTTCCATATCTTAGCCAATTCTGGGCCACGGCGGTTCACGACTGTGTGCCTCAGCCACCGGTTATTAGGGCAACTGTGAATGGGGTCGATATCGAATTCACTGCTGAGTTTCTGCGACAAGTGTTGCAGCTGGGGACTGAAGAACAGGAAAATGGTCCCACAACTTTTCCTCTTGAGATGCGTGCTGGCGCGTTTCAACGTATGGGCTATGTGGGCGATGTTACCCACACCCAATACACCAAAAGTCTGGTGTATGGCCAGTGGCGCTATCTGATGCATATTCTGCTGGTTTCTTTTGGACCAAAGAAGGCAGGGTTCGATACAATGAACCATAAGCTACAGTCTGGGATGATTTCACTTGTTTACAACAAGCCCTACTGTTTCAGTCAATACTTCTTTGATGAGATGGTTCAGCAAATAAAGGGGAGTGTGAAGGAGCACTTTATTCTCTATCCTCGTTTTGTCATGATGCTGCTCAATGCTCTAATTCCCAATCTTCCAGCTATCGACCCGGTGGTTCATTTGATGTCGGTCGACAAGAAGATCTTTGGTCACTGTCTCAGCCACAACAAGAGACGTGCAGTTGCTAATAGGCCACAAGATGTGCCTTTGTTTGGGGCAATTATTGATGTAAACTATCAGGCTCCACCAGATAATGGCTGGTTGGATGTGCCTGTGCCCCAAGTAGCTGCTGAGGTTCAAGCTCAAGAACCAGAGCCGGCACCGGCCCATGCTGAGGTGGCTGCTGATGAGCCACAGCAGGAGGTAGTTGAAGAACTCCTTCACCAGATAGAGCACCCTGTTGAGGGAGAGCGTGTTGACGCTGATGTTGCTGCTGAGTTGGTTAGGGAAGTTCTTCACGGCGAAGCAGGGCCCAGTTCTGAGCCCACTTTTGATGATCTCTTCAAGGATATTGATGACTATTCTGTAGCCCGAGACACATGGTCTCCACCTGCTGCTGAAGCTGATAAGGATGCAGCTCTTGATTCTGAGGCTACAGAATCTGATGCAGATGATGCTGATGATGGTGATGATGATGAGGATGGTAATGATGATGATGATGACGAGGACCGCCCTATGATTGGGTTTCTTGGGTCCAAGGGGGTGTTGATTGACCCTAAGGCTGCTCGGGAAAAGGAAAAGGGCAAGAGAAAGGTCCAGGAGGACGATGAATATGTACCTGGGAACTCTGATGATGACTCTGAACCGGAACAATTTAAAGTGCAGGCTCGCAAACGCCAGCGACCAACTAGTGTGGTTATTGGAGCGGGTGGTTCAGCTCCTATGTTTGTCACACCTACTCCACCCCCTGTTGCTCCATCAACAACACAACGCCCACCGGTTCCCTCCACAACGACGCCACCTGCTACTGTCTTATCTACACCAACCACCGCTCCTCCTCTAGCTCGACCCACCCAATCGGTTCCCAATCCAGCTGCTCTTCTCTCCGATCCAGACAAGTTTACCTATCTTGAGGGCTGGATCACTAGCCTGATGGATATGGTGACTGCTTTAACTGCTGTTGTTACAAGCCAGGAAGTTCGAGTCACAAATCTGACAGCTATTAATGAACGCTTAGAGAAGAACCTTGAAAAGTTAGAAGATCAAGTGCGGCTATATGAGGTCACTATCTTCCAAATGAAGCGCCAGTCACTCAGGGGGGATAAGACAACAGGATGCAAGGAAGATGAGCTGAGACTCAAAGCTGATAATGACCGTGACGATGATCCAAGTGCACCCAAAGAAGGTGAGCTGCCTGGCTCTTCATCTAGAGTGCAAGGTGCAGTTATAGCTCAGGGGGAGTCTGGTCAAGGTTCTGGTGTGAGCGGATCTGGACAAGGTGCTTCAAAGCCTCAAGAAGAGGCTGAACCATCTAGAGCAAGAAAATCGAAAAAAAAACGGATCAGAAAGGTGGTTGGGGAACAGAATCAGGGTCTGGTGTTGGTGCAGCGGCAGATGGTGATGGTAGCCAGAAATCAGGGTGGGGTGCAAAGAAGAATGAAAACGAAGCAGATAAGGAGGGCACCCCTATAGTTCTTATAGAGTCTGATACCATCGAAGCACTGCTTGGCTTAGATGAATTTGATAGTGATGGGTCAGAACTAGAAGAAGGAGAAATCCTCAATACAGGTGTTGCAGACTGGAAATCAGATGAGGAGACTGTTCAAGATACAGATGTTGATATAGATGAACATGTCGTGCCTAAGCAACCTGTCACTAAAGTGATTATCGAGTCTAAAGATGGTAAGAAAGTATTAGATCGCAAGGACATAGAGTCTGATGGTGATGAGACATCTGAAGAACCAGAACTGTCCAGAGCCGAGCTTAAAGCCTTATGGTTTAAAAAGGCAGAAAAGGAACCTTAGATAAAGTATAAAGGTGATATAAGGGTTAGAGGGGCAGGAAAGTTGAGCAAAGGCATCATAAGTTGGTTCTATGACAGTGAACTAAAATTGTTCATAATTAAAAGATATGATGGAATTCAGTACTTAAGAAGAAAACTGAAAACTTTCAGCTCGCTACCAAAGATCGAACTGAAGGAACTAGCCTGGATTGACTTGGTAAATGTCAATAATGATCCTTACGCCGGAACTCTAGAGAGAATAATTAAGCGTGAAGGAAGAACGAATAATTTCGTTGATTTAAAACCAAGATCAGGTAAAAGAGTTCCCGATTTAACCTGAATAATTTCGTGGATGAAAATGGTTTATAAACCGGTCAAGTGCTTGAAGAGGGTTCCTTTGAAGAAAATGCCACAGGATATTCTGAGAAATCTCAAGTGGTGGTATGTGGACAGTAAGACAGCTGAAGCAGTCATGGAGGATGCTGATGAGAAGGAGCTGTTGAGAGTATATGACAGTTTACATCTGGTAAACTTGTCAAAAGATGACCTGTTGAAGCTTCATGAGAACAAGATCTTATACAGAGATAGTTGGAGGCATGAAGGGCGAAAGTATCAGAGGGTCGTCAAAGTATGTGTTGAAAAAGGCTTATGGGCTGAGAGTCGACAGAGTTGATCAAGAATCAAGATTCGACAGAGCCAGAAGACTGAAGACTGACCGAGCTATTGTCAAGGGGGAGTCTGTTGGTGCACGTTTGGTGACAACAGCTCTTATTTTGTAATAGTTAGTTTTGTTATTAGTTTTGTAGTTAATAATGTAAATTGTTTATTAACTTAGCCTTTTTAGTTTTTAGTTTGTAAGTTCGTACGAACCTATATGTTCGTACGAACATGTAAGTTCGTACGAACCTAGGATCAGTAAGTTCGTACGAACTTACTGAGTATAAAAACTAAGTTGTAATATTTCATACAAAGGCTTTAGAAATCAGTTATATTCGAATATACAGTGCTATCTTCGAATATCTACGAACTTACACACTTAACACTTGCATTTACTTGTTTTGTTTTTGGTTATTGTGTATTATACCATTTCGCAATCTAATACACTTTGTAATCCCGTTTGGATCCGTGCAAAGGGACTTTCAACTTGCGAGTTAAAGTCCTTTGCGAACTGAAACTAGCTGCGAGTTGAGTTTTACCTGCGAACTGAACTTGCAAAATTTTGTCTGATTTGAGTAGAATGATAGAAATGGAACACGAGGTCGGTAAATCTAATGTTCCACCAAAATTGCTCAGACTCGAGGACTATTATGGATGGAAAGACAGATTCGAAAGTTACTGTAGATTCCATGACATAACTATTTGGCTGTGCATTAAGAACGGATATGTTGCACCTACTGCTGTGGTAGAGAATGCAACTGTGATTGTTCCTTACGACAGGATGAATGACAATCAAAAGAAAGAATTTACTATTGATAATAAGGCACATTCATCGATAAAGATGAGCCTTCCCAAGGAGATCAATCACCAATTGAGTGAGCTTGCCGACCACGAAATTTTCTACAATGACAAGGCAAAAACCGACAAATTTATTGAGGGTTTTCCTTCAAAGTGGGAAATGTATGGTATCATGCTCAAAGATAATGATGAAAGGTACGCCACTATGACCCTAGAGCAGGCAATTGACAAGCTCAGGGGTTATGATTTCTCCAAGAAAACTAGAGATACAGATTCTGATCATCTACAGAATCCAGGTTTATACCATGGAAAGACTAGTATCTCAAATGCTTCATCCAATTCGACCACTACACTATTTGCTGGTGAAATTGATGAACTTGGTGAAATGTTGACCGAGGATCTATGCTTTATAGCTTCAGATGGAAGCGAGAAATGAAGTAAGAATACTTCTTCTGAGAAGTCAACTCAAGGGCATCATAAAATGCCAATGAGTGTGAAATCAGTAGAACAACAACTTTCTGTGCTGGCTTCGTTCGTTGCTTCCTATGAAAATTACATACAAGGGAAGATTAATGATCCTGCACAATTTGATGAGGATTATGATCAAGTAGACCCGGATGACTTAGAGGAAATGGACCTACAGTGGCAGCTTGCTATGGTGTCAAGGAGGGTGAAGAATTTCCTAAAACGTACGGGTAGAAGAGTTGTTGGAAATCGACCTGGGTTCGACAAATCCAAGGTCAAGTGTTATAACTGTCAAGGTTACGGACACTTTGCCAAGGAATGTCAACGACCGAAGGTTGATACTGGCACTGCAAAACAAGACTCGGGAAGTATTTTGACTTCCAAAGTCTTAGTGGTTCAACAATTCCATGGTTCCTATGATTGGTCCACTCAGCCTGAGCAAGCTCTCATGGCTGAGATAGACGATCAAGAGAAACCAATTGAATCAACTTTATACATGCCAACTGCTGAGAAACCTCAAGCTAATGTGCCACACATGGAAGTCAAGGGGAGGGATGAAGATGTGCTCTACATCAACTCAACTGAAGAGATGAGTCCCGATGACTTCGTTGCATACATGGCTGATGTTCAAACAGATAAGAAAAAGGTATGTCTTGATCTTCTTACTCTTGCTGATGTTTGTTACTTAGTTACTGATTTACAAACTCAGGTTAATGTTTTTGCCGAATCTAACAAAACCTTAACATCTGAATTAGATATAGCTAAGAGTGATGTTCGTAGGTTAGGTGAGGATAAGCTAGCATTGACTGAAAAGATTAAGAGTGATGCTTCCGATAAGACTAGTCTCACTGACATAATTAATGAACAATGTGTTAAGATAGACGGGTTATATCTGAACCTTAATGAGCTAAATAAAAATATTGCTATTAGGGATAAGGAGCTCTCAGAGACGAAAATGAAGTTAGTTGAGCTAAACCGTAAATTTGAAGGTTATAGGACATCTTCTTTGACCTTAGATAGAATCATTAGCACACAACGCAGTGTGAAGGATGTAACTGGCCTAGGTTACTCTGATGTTCCTCCGCCTTTTAATGCAAATTACACTACTACTCCAATTGACGTAGAGATGACAGATGCGAATCCTGAAACTGAGGATTTGGTAATTCAAGAGTCTGACGTATCTGAAGCACAGAAGGATCTTGTTAAGGACCCATCATTGGACTTAAGTAAGATCAAATCACTCCCTAAAGTACAGTTTGTCTCGAATGGAATGATAGTTGATACTGATGTAAATGTTGAAGTTATTAAAGCACACAAAGACTTAGCTTCAGTGTCTTCGGATCAGACAAAGAAGGAGACTGCTAAGACTGTTAAGTCACGAAAGCAGATGTCGTGCTTCAAATGTCATCAAAAAGGACACGTGTCTTCTTGTTGTCCTAATAAGAAGATGGAAGCCCCACATAAGCGCGTGAATAATGATAAGACTCCGAATATCTCTAGTTTAAGTACAGACAGGTTAGGTACCAGACCAGGAATTGGTATTAAACCTGTAAATGCTCTTAAAAGAGATGCCTCTCACTGTGTGTCTCCACCTAAACCTAAACGGCCTGAACACTTTATTAAAGATCAAGTGCCATCGAGGTTTATGACCCCTAGTAGAAACCATAGTCGTTATGAAAATGGTTATACTTCAATGAATCATAGTCATCATGAAAATGATTTCACTAAACCATAGTCATTATGAGAATGGCTCTACTTCACGTTCAAATGAGACTAATTACGGGTCTTATTATAATCGTAACCAAGGGCAAAAATCTCAAGGTTATATGTCAGGGAAGGTTGAAAATCAGTCAACTTATAGACCCAAGACCACTGATCATCAACAAACTCATACTACTTCAAAGTTGACCAAAGCTCCTAATGGGAAGGATGGTTACTTTAAGGAGTTACAGTTTGTAGACGATAAGGGACAAACCAAGACCGTAATGGCTTGGGTCCCTCTTGAGAACTAAGTGTGTACAACTAGTGTGTGCAGGAGCAGACTGTGAACAACGACAATTGGTGGTATGTTGACAGTGGATGTTCTAGGCACATGACAGGAACCAGAAGTCTACTGAGAGACTTCAGAGGTGGATTGAGACAGGGAGTACACTTCGCTGGAGATAAAGGAGGAGTCATTACTGGGAAAGGAAAAGTGTCAAATGGAACTTTAACTCTTGAGGATGTGTGTTATGTTGAAGAACTATCACACAAGCTAGTGAGTGTTTCCCAGGTCTGTGATAAAGGTCACCCTGTTCTTTTCAATGAGAAAGAGGCCTTGATCCTGAAGCCGGGTTTTATCATTCCCGAAAAATGGATACTGATGAAAGCTCCAAGGAAGAAGGACATTTATGCTATCAACATGAATGCTCCTATTACTTCAATGGAGTCTACATGTCTTTTATCCAAGGCTTCAGAATCAGACTCACTTCTATGGCATAGGAAAATGGCACACCTAAACTTTCGAAAAATGAACTATATAACCAAACATGGGTTAGTTCTGGGTGTACCATCGAAGAGTTTTGCATTTGAAGACAAGTGTATATCCTGCTTGAAAGGAAAACAGCATAAGAAACCACACAAGTCTAAAACTGTGAACTCTATTTCCTCGTCTTTTGAGTTGCTACATATGGATCTCTTTGGCCCCATAAGCAAGAGAAGCATAGGTGGCAAATGGTATTGTTTGGTTGTCACAGACAATTACTCTAGATTCTCTTGGGTGTTCTTTTTGAGATCTAAGGATGAAACTCCAGGCATTCTTATGGAGTTTCTAGATCTAATAGAGAATATCTATAGAAAAAGAGTAAAGAGAATTCGCAGTGACAATGGAACAGAATTCAAGAACTCAACGATCAATATCTATTGTTTAAGCAAAGGGATACTACATCAATTCAGCGCACCTTATGAACCTCAACAGAATGGTGTTGCTGAAAGGAAGAACAGAACGTTGATCGAAGGGGCTAGAACAATGCTTGCAGATTCAAAGCTTCCGGTCATCTTTTGGGCAGAAGCGGTGAATACTGCATGTCATGTTCTCAATAGGGTTCTTACGGTTAAAAGGCTGAACAAAACTTGTTATGAGCTTTTAAACAATAAGAAACCTAACTTAAAAGGGTTTGAACCCTTTGAAGTTTCATGTACCTTGTTGAAGACTAGCCATCAACCTAAATTTGGTGAGAAGGCTGACGAAGGATATTTCCTAGGTTATGTGCCTAACTCACCAAACAAACGGGTCTTCAATAAAACTACGGGACGTGTTGAAATAGTTTATAACATTGAAGTTACGAGCTATACACATGACTTACATAAAGGATTAGATTGGCAATTTGATTATTCAGATCTCTTCAAGTCATTTAAAGTCCGTATCAGTGACTATGTCAGTAATTCAGAAATTCCTGAGCATTTATTGTCTGGAGATGAAGTTCCTACTCCTTCTCCGACATCGAATATTCAGACGTCTGAAATTAGGACTATTGTTGATTCTAATGAAGTCTCACCTATTGAGTCACAACAACCTCAAGTGGATATACCTCAAGAGAATGAAGATCCTGAAATTGCTTCTCAAAGGATTGTAGATGATATTCTCACTCCTCTGAGACAATTAAGAATATCTACTACTAATGACGGTATTCTACTATTGGAGGAAATTGGTGCTAACCTACAAGATGATATTCCAGTTGAACCTGTAACCTCAACAAGATTAAATAGGAATCATCCGATTGATAATATCATTGATGATCCAAATTCTCCTGTTCTAACTCGGAATCAATCAAAAGCTAGTACATCAACTCACTCAGGCTTGTATGCTGAGATGAACGAGACAGGGATTACAAATCTATGTCTATATTCATGCTTTATCTCACAAATTGAACCTACGAATGTTCAGATAGCTTTTGTTGATCCCACTATTCAGATCTTTTAACCAAATCGTTCAATAACCAACGCGCGGAATTCGTAGGACGGTAAACACACGAAATATAAAGATTAAATCAATACTAACAAATCAAATCAACACTTTATATTTCTTTTCACAATTCTCTGATCAAATACAACTGATAAAAACGCAGAGAAAATAATAACAAAAAGTCTCTTTTGAATTACAAAGTAATTAGAAGTATTTATACTAATCTGGCAGACTTATGCGACACAAGCCTTGTGTCGCAGAGATCACTATTGCGACATAAGATCTGTGTCGCAACTACAACTAATCCGACACAAGCCTTGTGTCGCATATCACATAAAATGTAAGTTTAACTAAGTCAATTACATTTACTAACACATTACAGACTAGACCAACTGACAGACACACTAAGATGTATCAACAAACTCCCCCATGTCTTCAACTTGGTCTTCAAACTCTTCATTTATACCCAGCCTGTTGGAAATACACCGCCAGCATGTATTCCATGTGTTACACAAACATTGACAATCTTTTGAAATTGAAATGCGATCTTCTTATTCACAACATTTCTCTTATTAAAGCGAATTGGATTGTCAAACAACTTTCTCAAATCTTTATCTGAGAAATTTATTAAGCTCATTGGATCAAATACTCGAAATTGAGTTTTCTTCAAATTATACAACGAGCTCTTCTCTGGTTGCTTTGTCTCAGGCACAAATATCAGAACTGCCTCACCGGTATGAGCATCCAGTTCCCAGTAATGAAATCTTCTTAGAAAGTCCAGGGGAATTGTTTCCAGAGGAATCTTCTTCAAACAATCAGCCGGAGGATAACGCATTTTGATCAATGGCTGATCGGTGACTGGATCAAACCGTTTCTTATAGATGATTCTGGTTCCCAACGTCGGTTTGATAAAATTGTACCTTTTGGTACGGATTTCTCTTTGCAGAGTTGTCTGAATGAAATTTGCACGATCGTCATTCAAGGGATTAATCAAAATGAGCTGAGCAAGACGATTAACTTCTCCTTTTGGCAAAGTGCTTAGCTTGGTGAATGATCTCTTGAAATATTGAATTCCATCTAATCTCTTGATCATGAACACACCATTTGATATTTTCCAACTCTTTATCAATCCAGTATACGCTCCACTGACTTTGTACGATTTGCAGGTAACCGGCACTTGCTTTCCATCTTTTCCGCGCGGCCACCATTTTGCAAGTCTCTCAGCTCTAGTTTCGATAACTTCAGTTTCAGGAGCAGGAGCCTCAGACGTTTCTTCATCTTGTGCCTCAGATGCATTTTCAGCTTCATCTTCAAAGGAATCAGTCTCAATAATCGGAGCATCATCATAAAACTCATCATCGCTCAACCCTTCCTCTTCAACCTCAACATCATCATTTTCTTCAAAATCTTCATTTTCAGAATCAGAATTGACTTCGTTTAGCATACATTGAATGAATGAAAGATCTGCACATGAGTAATCAACAGCCAAAGGTCTCGGCTGGCCTGGTGTGTGATGCACAGGAAAATACTCTAAAGTTGTCATTTCATTACTATATTCAATATGTACATCTTCATTTACAGACTCAGACCCCGGTTCACTTGGTTCTATTGATGGACCAGAGGGAACAGACTCCCCCGGACCAAGTGACCGGGTCTCAAAATCCCTAAACTTAACCTCTAGATCAGTAATCCTGGAGGTTTGACTCTCAATCAGTGCAGCTTGAGACTGAATAATAGATGCTTGATCGTCCACAGTCTTTTGCATAGCCTCGATCCGTTCCAGTAATTGCTTGAGAATGTCCGGATGAGGTTGCACTGGAGTCTGCAACTCTGAAGTACGAAGACGACTACTGGTAGGCAACTCCTCAGAAACAGTGAAGGTCATATCCTCACGAGGCCGTTTGCCCGTTGACCGAGGAGGAGAAGGCACATAATCCTCAATATCTTGAAATGCATCATCTGAAGGATCAGTTTGAGGAGGTTGTTTCTGAACTTGTTGCGGTGGTTGCTGAGGTGCTTGAAGAGGCGGTTCTTGAACCGGTGCCTGTCGTGGAGGGGAAAGTGGCCTATGAATAGTAGCCGGATCGTCAAATTCGGCACCCTCCTGAGGCACGTAGGCCTCATTAACAATATGGCCAAAAAGTGGCACATCAGGCGGGACCGGTGCGCCCCGAGCATACTGACCGGAAACCACAAAGATACGGGTATTCATCGGTGTCGGGCGAAATTGGTGTTGCGGGTCCATCGGTAATCCCGGGAGCAAATGATTTATCAGTAATTGAACAAAGCGTGGGTACAAAGCCCACTGTCCTTCCCCTGCCTGCGCGTTGTCTACCAAAATCCGAAAAATATAACCCGAGAAGTTATAGGGTTTGTTGTAGACCAATGCAAGCATAGCGGATGTTGTAGACAGGCTCATGCCATCAAAACCTGCCTTCCTGCCAGAGAGGCAGACAATCATAACGTGCATCAAATAACGCCAGACCTTGGTGAGATAGGCCTTGCGATATTGATCACGAGGAATAGTTGGATAGCCGAGGCGAGCCATACCCCCAGCAATAAACACATGAGCATAAGCCACCGGCATCTCAAAGTCATCAGGAAATTGAAAGAAATCCCGAATGATCTGCTCTGAAAGTATAATCTCGCGATCTTGAACCCGAGAGATAATCCGGGTAAACTCGAGATCCGAGTTAACACTAGCATTAGCCCAGAAGTCAGAAACGTGATCACGATAGATGGTGGTGGTGGTTGTGATCGCAGTATATATTCTGGATCGTCGAAGAAACGCGATCATCGAGCGGTACGGCGCCGCTGATTCTTTCTCGTCATTTAAGAAAGCCTTGTGTCGCAAGATATCACAGCGACATAACGAGTTATGTCGCAGTTTTGCAATTAAATCAATTTAATGATTTTTAGCGACACAAGGGTTGTGTCGCACAAAGGAGCAGCGACATAAGGAAGCGACGTAGCTATTGTGTCGCAGAAGTGCAACGACATAAAACTGAAACAGATCCTGCAGCACAGAAGTTGTGTCGCAGGTTGTGTCGCAATGATGAACACGATGAAACCCAGATTTTTCAGGTTAATTTTTTTTGGGGTTTTTGAATTTCAATCGTTCCCAAAGATCCACATTTATGTCAGGAGCATTATTCAACAATTATTACACGTATTTAAACATTCTAAGGCATTTAATTTTGCAAATATAAAAAAAACCTAAAAAGCCGAAACTTTAAATGCAAATGTTGAAATAAATACGAAATAATAATGCACAAAACTGGTACCTATTGATGCGGAAAGGTAAGGAGAACAGGAATCAAGCGGAGAATCGAACAAAAATCCACAGAAAATGCACAAAAGATAGAAAATTTTAGTCGGGCTTTTGTGTCGCAGGGATCCACTTGTGCCGCAGGGTTTGAGTTTTGTGTCGCTGGTAATTAAAAACTAATTACAGCGACACGAGGGTATTTATACCCGTGACACAGTGTGCGACACAAGGGTGCGACACAAGGCTTGTAAGAAAAATGCAATAGAAATAGACATATGATAAAATAAACTAACGTTTTGAGAAGTGTCGATCTAGGGATCTTATTAGAAAGACAAGCTCGCAAGACAATGTCAAATTTTAATTTGATTATCAGTATAGTTGACCAAATTTAAATTTACCAAGCAAAGTTAACAAGCCTGAGAAACAGTCTGTAACAAGACGATTATCGGTATTGTTTGTCCACACTCAACTTCAAGCTTTAGCAGTTATTGTGAGAGTGAATATGTTGCTATGAATCCCACACAGATATACTCCTAGTATCAAGACATGCTCAAGACTTCGATTGTTTAGAGAAAGTATTTGAATTCAACATTTTTAAGAATCAAGCCAGCAGTGACAGGTCTGTACTGACGTACAACAAAGCGACTTAATCTTGATTCAGGTGTAAGCAAAACCAGACTTGGTCAAACCGTTTTGGTGACCTTGTTAGGTGTCTTTGATTTTATAAGACTTTTAAAGTTCTTTGACTTTTGTTTGCTTAGTATTTTGAAAGTATGCTGACTGAAACCAGGTCTGTACGGACGTACAACAAACGAACAAACAGCATAAATCCCCAAATGTTGTCATATACAAGCTCAGGTTAATAGAAGCATGGCAAGCTGATACATAGGAATTAAGACACATTGTCATACATCATATGTTGGTCATCACAAAAGAATAAACACAGATTAAAGGATTTCTTAGTTGCTCAAAGATGAGTATGAAAATGCCTACCAATACATCATGCAAGGATACAAGTGTCTATAAGGACATGTATAACATATACGAGATAAACCTACTTATATATCAAGGATAAAACTTAAGATTGTCATTTGAGGAGTGTCTCCTAATGTACTATCATATCTTTAGTTGTTTACAGACACAACTAAACGTCTTTTGCAAATGTTGCAACGTTGCTTTTCTTTAATGCTAGTAAGCACAAAGAGTGGCTATTGTCTTTTTTTTTTTTAATAAGCATAAGAACATAATAGAATAAGGTCACAAATATTACGTTGAATTTGAAAGAAACGTAACCCTAGCATATTGACTAGTTCATCGAAACGAGCACGGGAAAAGGCTTTGGTGAACAGGTCGGCATTCTGCTTAAGGGTATCTATTTGGACCAGATCAATTAGGTGTTTCTCATAGCAATCACGAATGAAATGAAACCTAATTTCTATGTGTTTGGTCTTAGAATGTTGAACAGGATTATGTGTAATACATATAGCAGCAGTATTATCCATTTGAATAGGAGCCATAGTTAAGAGTAAACCGTAATTGCGCAACTGGTGTTGTATCCAAAGAACCTGGGAACAGCAACTGGCAGCAGCAATATATTCAGCCTCTACGGTTGAGGTAGAGACAGTCGTCTGCTTTTTACACTGCCATGAAATAAGCCGAGGTCCAAGAAACTGACATCCACTAGAAGTAGACTTCTTATCCATATTGCATCCCCCATAATCCGAGTCCGAGTAAGCAGTGAGCGCGAAAGTTTTCTCATTAGAATACCATAGACCAAGAGTTGGTCTATATTTGAGATAACCAAAGATTCGCGTAACTGCCTTCATGTGAGACACCTTCGGTTTAGCCTGATACCTGGAACAGAGAGAGACGGCAAAAACAATGTCCGGACGTGATGCAGTGAGATACATCAGAGAACCAATCATAGATCGGTAACCTTTTTCCGGACAGTCCTCTTCAGCCTCTGCTGGACCAAGGTGATGATTCAGCTCCAAAGGCGTCCCATAGGATTTACAATCAGTCAAGTTATACCGAGTCAACATATCGTTGACATACTTGGACTGATGAATGTAAATCCCTTTGGCAGACTGCTCAACTTGTACACCCAAGAAGAATTTCAGCTCCCCCATAGCGCTCATCTCAAATTCTGACTTCATGATCCGCTCGAAGTCACGACACATATCATCTTGAATTTGCGAAGCAAGACATACATGCTCAGTGGCTGCAGCAGGTGAAGACGTCGAAGCAAATTCAGCAGCAGCAACTTGGCGTCTAGTTAACACTCCCTTTTGTAAATCACCCAGTATAGCATCAACGGGATGTGACACTTTGATACGAGAACTCGGAATTGCAGCTGGAACGATGACAGAATCAAGGTTCGTAGAGTCAGCTTCAAGTTCGAACTCAAGATCAGGTAAGTCAGCAAGGTCAGATGCCGGTAACGGTTCAGGTTCAGATATAGGGGATTGGTCGGAAGCCTCAAACATTGGTTCCTCATCATTGGCAGGATCAGGAACATCCTCAGTAACAGGTAGAGGCGGAGAGTAACTCGTGACTTCGGGATCAGTGGCGGGTGTGGCTGTAGGTGGTGAAGGAACAGAAATGGGTGAAGTGTTGGATACGATATCCAACCCATGAAGCAGTGTCATCATTTCCTCTTCTTCATGTGCCTCAGGAAGATTGAAGGAATAAACAATGTTTGATAGTCAAACAAGTATTCGGGTCCCTTTCCCTGAGGGTTGTCAGTGTAATGGAAGAAGGTGACCTCAAAGTGTTCTTCCACACGCTTGGTTACAAGGTTATACACACGTTTGTTCGGTGAGTTGTTAGAGAATCCTAGGAAGACGCCTTCACAGGATTTCTCACCGAACTTAGCAATTCGTTCCTTGGTGTGCATAATCGTGCATAAGCAGCCGAACGGTTCAAGAAACTATAGATTAGGCTTTCTGTTGTTGAACAATATATAGGATGTCTTGTTCTTCTTCTTAACCGTTAATACCCGATTCAGGACGTAGCAGGCCGTATTCACAGCTTCGGCCCAAAAGGTGATTGGAAGCTTAGAATCAGATAACATTGTACGTGCAGCCTCAATCAAAGTCCTATCTTACATTCTGCAACCCCATTCTGCTGTGGAGTCCTTGCGGCACTGAATTGGTGTTCAATACCATTGCTCAAACAGTACAGTTCCATAATGGAGTTCTTAAACTCTGTACCGTTATCACTCCTTATCTTCTTGATTCTCAACTCACAAAGATTTTGTAGTTTATCGAATAAATAGATGAGAATCTCAGGCACTTCATCCTTGGTCTTCAGAAAATATACCCAAGAAAACCGCGAATAATCATCCGTCACAACTAGGCAATACGAAGCTCCTCCCAAACTCTTCTTTCTGACTGGCCCGAATAAATCCATGTGGAACAGCTCCAAGGACTTCTCAGTTGAATTGGCCAGCTTCAGTCTGTGACTTCTTGTGTTGCTTCCCTTTCTGACAAGGGACGCAGTGATCATTCAGCCCAAAGGATTGCTTAGGGACACCTCGCACTAGATCATTCTTGATCAGGTAGTTCATCTTGCGAAAGTGCAAGTGTCCCATACGCCTGTGCCATAATAACGATTCCTTCTCGGGAGCTTTAGATAGAAGACATGTGAGCTGTGTAGTTTCCACAGTACTCATGTCAAGGATGTAAGTGTCTCTCTCCCGAGGTGCCCTCAGTAGCACCCATTCTTCCGGGATTACAAATCCCGGCTTCAATATACAACACTCAGTGTCTGTGAAAGCAGTAGTGTACTTTTTATCGCACACTTGAGAGACACGGAGAAGGTTATGTTGTAATTGTTCCACAAAGTTTACCTTCTCAAAGCTTACCATTCCATTGGTAAGCGTTCCTTGACCAGAAATAACGCCCCCCTTATCACCAGCGAAGGCCACATAGCCTCCATTATAAGCATGAACTTTAGATAGCAAAGAGACATCACCGGTCATGTGCCGAGAGCAACCACTATCGATGTACCATTTACTATTTTTTACAGATTCAGATTGCTGCGGCACCACAAATGTGACAACCGTCAAAAATCTCATGTCAACATCGCACTAGAATCCCTAGTACTTTAAATTACGTTTACATCGCTCTAAAATCCTAGTGAAAAGTCTAGGTTCGACTCCTTAAGTACCGAAACCGTAAGTTACCGAAATCGCGTAACGTCTTAGAAGATTGCTTAGCGAACTTTAAGACCTTGAGGAATATTAAATTAGGTTACAAAGTGCCAAAGAAAACAAATGAAATTAAATTTCATAAGCCATTACAAAATATTTATCTATCTCAAAAATCGGAATTTAACCGGAAATTTTCGTAAATCGGTAATCGCAACTGGGAATCGGCAAATTAATTCGCGAAAATCATTTATAATTAAAACAAATACATCATGATAAATATTATGAACTTATGAATATAAAGTTTCATAACTCCAATTAAATCGCAAAGAAATCACAATTAAACTCTTATACACTCACAAAACTTGTACAAATTAAATATGTAAATAATAAGACTTTTATCTACTTAATATTTGACAAAAAAAAATAATTAAACCTCCCCCCCATCAAAAACCTGCCAGCCCCCCCCCCCCCCCCCTTTTTCTTTTGACTACCAAACTCTCCTAAACCACTTAAAACTCATGCAAACATTATACCACTTACACACTCCTTCTCCTTAATCATTTCCTTCATTTTCACTTTCAAAAACACATACAAACACTCTCTTCACACATTAAACTCCAGATTTTTCCAGCCCCATATCATCCTAAAATCATCACATTAAAAGAGTTCTTGCACCAAGAACACAAAATCAAAGGTAAAACCCACCATCTCTAACTTCATTTCTTCATTTTCTTACTTCAATTCTTCAAAATACATAGATTTTATGTCTATTTCATGGCTATAATCCACATAAGGTGTTTTATGTTTGTAGGTTGTTTCTTACACTTGTTTAAGTGTTAAAACAAAAGAACAACCAATGATCAAACCGAAGTCAAGCCGAAAAATCGTCTTTTTTTATGTTTAAGTGCTTGCATGCACCATTTTTTTTGTATCTAAATCTTATTTTATGTTAATATATAGTTTTGTTTATGTAAAAATACATATTCATACATATAAGACAAGGCCTCCATCATTGGATGAGGTCTAAAAATCGTGGGTAGTGGAAACACACCAAAAAGATTGCTATTGTCTTATATGTAATATGTCCAGAATTTAACCTCACTTCAAACGACCATAACTCAGTGAATAATGGTCCAAAAATTTAGATTTTTCTTCTAGGATTTAGCTTAATGTCTTACCTTTAAAACCCCACTGGTCTCACTCAAATCCATTGAGTATTCGACCTCCAAAAGTATCAAACAAAACTGGTGCGCAAACAGTAACTTTTCTGTTAACATCATGTGTTGATATTTTGTTTAAGGGTCTTAAAGTATTCAATAAATATGAGAAAAATTATTTTAGATTCCTAACACATATATCTCAGTATTATAAAAAGATAGGAATTTATTTTGTTGATTAAGTATTTTTAGAAAATGCATGAATACCATGCATAATCTTGGTCTTGTAAAAGTGTGAAAAAAAAACGCGTTAAAAATTTGAGGATAATTTTTCTCAGTAACTATATTTTGAGAAGAATATTGAAAATAAAAATGAGAATTTTTGGGAAAACTTAAGTATTTTCCTTAGTTTCATACAAATAAAGTCTCTAAAAAGAGAAAATATTCGTGAAAAATACTTTTTGACATCAGAAAAATATGGGAAACTTTCTAAGTCATTTTCCACATAAAATGACACTATCCTCAAAATTTAACACTCATTGGAATTGTTTTGATGTGATTACCGATGTACAATTTGCTAAAGCACATACAATTGGGAACCAATGTTCCGGTGCCCAAAATGGCATGAAATTTTTACACAAACTTAGGAATGAGTTAAAACTGATCCAGGAAAAATTTCAGAATTTTTAATGTATAATTACTATTTTTCCTATATTTATCTTACTTTTTAGACATTAATTGATTAAAAATAATCTGTAAGTCTAAAAATCCCCAAATTTTCACAGAAAATTTTTGATGTATATTTTGTGTTGTATACCAAATTTGGTAATTTTTGGAGTCTGTTATCATGTGTTCCAATAATTTGTTCGTAACCCGAATAATTATCGGCAAATCGATAAATCAAATATTAACAGCACTTTGTAACATAATCTACTAGCTAAGCAATCTTAACATATCGTATTAGTCGAGAAACTAATTAGGAACCTTGTATTCGTAGGTCTTGGATAGGAGTCACACTTGGTCGAAACGCACATTACATCCATCCGTACGCTCACGCTCAAACAGTGAGTACACAACCCCTCTTTTAATGCTTTACTTAAATTTTTTGGGGTGAAAAGCATGCTTATATGATTTGAATACTATGTTTATGCTATAATTGATTTACAAATGCTATGCTCATGCTATGCTTATTTTCGAATACTTGACATGGTTAAAATGTCGTATTGATTACAAATAACTTCTTGAATGTTTACTGTTTATATGAACGTGATTATATGCTTGTTTTTCTATCGTATCTAAAGTCCCCGGTATATCCACATGTGACACCCGACACTTTAGGGTAATGATTACCTTAAACTAGAACTCTAATTTCGTGTATTTAGTTCTTTATTAGGCTAAGTACTTGTGATTATTTGCAACTATTTGTATATATGTGTATATACACTTACGTAATTGTTTGAATTACACCTTCGTAATTATTCGTAATTTCGCGAAACAACCGGACGTGGTCCGACTATTTATACGACGTTGGTGAAAAATTTTCATAGATAACGTAATCATATTTTATAGTTAAAATAGTGGTTATATACCTTATATTATTATTTCGAATAATGATACACGAAAAACTTTGACGTTTTGTTTAAAACGTAACAAAAGCGACGGAAACGCGCAAACCGAGCCCGACACCCGAGCAACACCCGAAATATACTTTTGTAACTCAATTTAGTATTTTAAGAATACTTACTTATCCCGAATATTATTCACAAATTAAAAGTATATACAAAAGCTCAACGTAAATTATCAACTTTTTAAATCACAAATTAACGTTTAAACGAACGGGGAACGAAACACGAAGTTGAGAAAACGAGTCACGAGCCCGAAACAACTTTGGGCCAGGCCCAACTCGGCCTAGGCTGGTCCAAAAGGCCACCCCAATTAGGCCCACCCAAATAAGCCCAAGCCCACCCCACAAAAACACCTCCATACACTTCATTTTTCACAGACACAACCCACACATTTCTCTCTACTCTCTCTACTCTCTCTCTCTCTCTAAAATCTGCCACCAACAACCACCTCCTCACCACCATCAACCACCTCATCACCACCATCAACCACCACTCCACCACCACGAGCCGCCATCACACTTTCAAGAAAAAGTCAAGAATTCCCACCTTCCTCTCCCTTTGATCGGTTTTTCAATCTTGTAAGGACATCTAACTCGTTTATAATACTTGTAGTACATCTATAAACATGTTAAAATGATCACTTAACAAAGATATGTCCAAAAGATTTCACAAAAATCGTTTTCATAAGCTTAAAACATGCAAGAACTTTACATGAAGTCCGGCCAGAAACTTGGTCCGACTTTGGGAGATGATATCTCCCTCAAAACTTAACCAAAATGAATGATTCAAAAGGCTAGAACTAAGTTTAAGAAGTTATCTTTCATTTTCCACTGGTTTCATAATTTTTGGAGCTCGTTTGATACCAGAAATGTTTTTTACAAAAACATGTAGACGGGCTGGGAAAAAGGCAGAAAAATTGTCCCTCATTGTTTTAGTCATAACTCGAGATTTACGTGTCCAAAAGACTTGAAACCACCGCCTAAATTTCAGAAATTTTGTTGAGAAGAATAGTCGTATAGATGACCATGTCCCAAATATGCACGTATTCTGCCCAGAAACTCGATCTCCTTGCATGTCTCCTGATTGGCTACTTTTTGACCTCTGTGGAAATTTACAATTTTTATAAATACTTAGACTTGTCTAAAAATTCTGTAAAAATTATTTTAAGTACCTAACATAATAAGAAACAACATATATTTTTCTTGAATTTTATCTCGAACATTTGAATTATGAAATAAAATCTGCAAAACTGGTCTGTTTCTGACCCTGTGTCGCAGAAGCTCAATAGCCAATAGCGACACAACCCTTGTGTCGCTATAATAATTGAACCGTCACATTTTGCGACACAACCCTTGTGTTGCTATAATAATTGAACCGTCACATTTTGCGACACAACCCTTGTGTCGCTCTATCATTCGAACCGTCACATTTGCGACACAACCTTTGTGTCGCTATATCACATTTGCGACACAATCCTTGTGTCGCTATAACATTTGAACTGTCACCCTGCGACACTAAAATTGTGTCGCCAAAACCACATTAGCGACACAAGCCTTGTGTCGCTGATGACCAAAAATCAAAACATTTTTACTAAAGAAATATAAGTTGAAATATAGCGACACAAGCTCGATCCCAGCCAGGGGCCTTGCCCCTTAGATCCCACCAGGGGTTGCCACCCCTTGGACCCCGCCACCAGGGGCACTGCCCCCGGACCCTGTCATTCGTAGGCTTCGCCTACTTACCACGCTAATCAACATTATGTTTTCACAAAACTTTCACCAACGGGTCGTACACGTTTTCGATAAGTAAACAAGAATGGACATACTAGTTAACTGAACTACTAGCGAATAGGTGGACATTAACCCTCCACCTACATGATTGGCTTAAGTGGACATTAACCCTCCACTTATACAATCACTATAGATGGTCTTTTGAGACATCTACTTACACAATCTTATACGTCTAGGGCATTAGAAGACTTTTCTTAGAAACACCAGTTGCTTGCTATTTGTTATTTGCTAAATAACATACTAATCTCAGGTGAGTTTCATAGCCCATTTTTCTACTATTTTCACTCAGGGGTGAGAATACATATAACTGCTTTTAACAACTGCTATTTTATGTGAACGCAAGTACAAAACACGATATATTGGTTGAATGAGTTATTTAACTAATCCTGAAAGTCCCCCACACGTAGTTTGTTAGTATCGATATAGCGTGAATGTTAATGAATAGTACTATTTGGGATTGACTTCCCCCGTCCGGGTTAGTCGCACTAACTGGTCAAACGGACGCATTATCATTTGTTCTTACGAGTGTTGGATTAGGCACTCGCTGGGAGTCACCACGATCGTGGCACTTGATTGTGACCCGACACCATAGTTAAGCTCGAACTATGGGCTCATGGCAACAATATACACCTCTTTTACATTTTTGTAATACATTACTATCATTGTTGGATGATACAAACAGGAAATCTTGTGTTCCACACGTTCCATACGATGTGATATCAACTGTTTTCAAATCTATGAACTCACCAACTTTATGTTGACTCTTTTAGTATGTATTCTCAGGTGACCAGCCGCAGTAGGATGCTTTGGAAGCAATAGCTCGAGTCGCATATTTTGAAACAACCAAGGAATTAGATTGCATTTACTATATTTTGTAATAATAGTTATGTAATTCTACGTATCGGATGCGAACTCCTAGCTTTTATGTAAACACTTTGAAGTTTGAAATGTAATGACTTTTTTTGAAAACGTCTCATATAGAGGTCGTTTGTTGTAACTCTTGTGTTGTGATATTTGATTTGGTCGGCGCCCCTTTGACACCTCATACCTTCCGCTGCCACGCGTCTTGGGGGTTGCGACACCACACGACCATTAACTCTATATGAGCCAAATGATGCATATGAATAGTACTATTTGGGAGCGAGACCACCTCCCCACTCACGCGGCCACGTGAGTGCATCCCATCATCCTAAATGCCAACGATAGGGCATCTCTCTTTGGGGCAAAGGTTTATTGGTTGTAGGTTTGGTTGTGGACTCAAGCATATTAACTCATTGTGACTATAGACATTATAACGTGATAGCATAGAAATTCATAAACAAATATAAATGTGTGACGTTTTGACATTTGAACGATATCTCTTTTGAAACTGTAAACTTTACGACCAGAGCTTTACAAAGACTTTGACGTGAAACGATATCACTTTGAAACCATAAACTTTGGAGTATGAGTTTTATACTATGAATCATTGTGGTTTTGGACAATGATAAACGTGATTCCATAATAACGCCTCGCAATTTAATGAACTTCGACATATTAACCCGTTGTGATTACAAACATTTTTATATTGAGTTGATGATCCATTGATTTTTATAAATGTAACTTAAATAGTAAAAATTGAGTTTTATAGACGTAAATTGAACTCATTAAAATCTACAAATTGAGTTTTATAAATGTAACTTGAGCTTATTAACCACTACAACTCGAGCTGTATAAACATGACTTGAACACTTCTTGAAAATATGAGCATGGCGTTATAAATGAATCACGACTTTTAATTAAGCTCCAAAAAGAATCACTCCTTAATGAGTCTCGTTTCTTCAATAAACCTCACTTGCAAACAAAACATCGATACACAAATGATCTAACTATCAAATGAGTATCGCTCTTAAATGAGCCTTGTTTTAATGAATTATTTTTATTTGCGCAATAGCGCTTGTCTACCCTAAAAATTGATATTAAGAAGGTGTCGAATAATTATCGTCTTTATATGAGTCTCGGCACTAAGCAGACTACTTTTACAAACTAGTCACGTAATAACGTGAAATTTCAAAACTAGACTTTGTAAACTCTTGAAAAGGGTCTTTCATTACACAAAACCTGTGTACTCACCAACTATGTTTCATAGTTGACCTGTATTTTACATGCTTTTCAGGAATTAGTCATAATCTGTCAATCGAAGCTAATCCGGCTATTTGATCTATGCCAACACTAGCGTACGGAATTCGTATCTTTTGGGATGTAATAGCATGTTTAGGATATTTACTTTTGTGCTGTAAACGCTTGTAAGACTTTATGTAATGTATTAATTGTAGACCGTTGAACCGTGATCTTTTGTAATTTTCGATTATGAAATCGTTGTACTGTTACATCTCGTGTTTCTGCTTTAGCGGGGTGTGACAACAAACAAAGGTAAATTAGTTAGAAATGGAGACCCAAGCCTTGATAGTCTTGGGTACTCCAGTGACATCATCAACAACAACCACATCAGTGAAAATTTTATTTTCAAACATTTTAGAATGTTTGACTGATGAAGTATTGTCGGATGTAGAATCTTTGCAAGATTCTTTGATCTTCCAAACCTGCTTTGGTTTAGATGCTTGCGAGTCAACAACTTTGAGCTGTAAGTTTTGCAAAGTATTTTGCTCAACTTTGTTGACTTTAACAGCTGGGACAGGAGTCTTTGAGCCTTTCATTGAGATAGGCTTCTTTGAAAGATTTTTAAGTTTTGAGACTTGAGAAATCTGTTTCCCAGACTGTTTCTTCGCAAGCACAGGACAATTATTTATCAAATGACCTTGCTTCTTGCAGTAGAAGCAAGATCGATGCTCAACAGTTGATTGAGATTGAGGAATAAACCGATGAGCTCGACCAAAAGAAGCATGTGTTGAACAATCACATTTACGTGAGCATTCAACAACAGATGCTTTAGTTGAATTTTTAGAAGATTTATTTAATATAATCGTTTTAGAAACAATCTTCTTTTGAGGTTCAGCTATAGCTTTACCTTTTCTATTTGTTGTAGCCTGTTCATTTCTTTCGATAGTAATAATATGATTTTTAGGCTTGACGTTTTTCTTAACTGGTCGAAACTCTTGATTAGTTATATCCTCAATCTCAATTTCCTCTTCAATGATACGAGGAAGCACAGAAAGAGCCTTTCCTAACTTTGGCTCAACAACATGATATGACTTAATAAGCTCAGTCTGATGAATCTTAGCCTTAACAGGCTTAACTTTCTACACCTTTTGAGTCTTACTTGAGTCAGACTCACTAGCATTAGCCCTAACTGGCTCGGGCCTACTAGTTTCAGGTTGGTTTGATGCAGTGATGACAGTTTCAGCCTTAACTAGCTCAGGCTTACTTATTTTGATGTTAACCGCAGATTTGACAGGTTTGACATCTATCTTTGTAAAGATAGGCATCAAGTCATTGACATTATCCCTAACAGGCATAGGAAGATAATCCTTAGGAGGTGGGACTTGATGAAAACCAAGTCCTGCCTTACTTTTGGTATCGGTCCTCTGTGCCTGCAGGATTTCATCAAAGACTAGAGAGGATGTGGAAAAGTTTGAAAGCTTTTTCTTTAAATTTAGAACCTCAGTTTGAGATTCAACAAGTTCTTTTTTAACTGATGATAGCATATCAACATAGCTACCAATTTCATCTTGTTCAAAAATTTTAGCTTTTAGTTCCTTTTTCTCTTCCAAAACAGCTTTTAACTTTTGACCACTGGCCTTATCACTGTCACGTAACATATTATTTGTTTCATTTAAATTTTCGATGACAGTGTTAAGGCGTGTGTATCCTCTCTATACCTGTTTAGCTGGTTAGTTAATTTAATACATGATACACAAGATAATGGTTCATCATATACCACATGCACTTCAGCCATCAGTGCCCGTTCTGTATCATCTTCATCTAGGTCAGACCATTTCCAAGCATTGTTGGAAAGCAGTAGCGCAGCGGAAACCATTGCCTTTTCATCAGATCTGGTCTTATTAGATAAATTGTGCTGAGAGGGTTTAGATAACCCGAAAGGAGGGTTCTTCTTTCGGTCACATTCACGAGCAAAACGAAATTTTTCGAAACCTAAACGTTTTTTATCGAACAAGTTCGTAAAAACTGAGTTTTTTAGGTTCAAAAACTTCAATCTTCAGCTCCAAAACACCTATAATGAAGATCAAACACCAAAAAGACGTTAAATAATCAAAATAAGTATTTAAAACATGTACCCAAACAATTTGATACCAGCAAAATCAATGATTATGGCTCCGATACCAATTGTTGATCCCACTATTCAGATCTTTTAACCAAATCGTTCAATAACCCACGCACGGAATTCGTAGGACGGTAAACACACGAAATATAAAGATTAAATCAATACTAACAAATCAAATCAACACTTTATATTTCTTTTCACAATTCTCTGTTCAAATACAACTGATAAAAACGCAGAGAAAATAATAACAAAAAGTCTCTTTTGAATTACAAAGTAATTAGAAGTATTTATACTAATCTGGCCGACTTATGCGACACAAGCCTTGTGTCGCAGAGATCACTATTGCAACATAAGATCTGTGTCGCAACTACAACTAATGCGACACAAGCCTTGTGTCGCATATCACAGAAAATGTAAGTTTAACTAAGTCAATTACATTTACTAACACATTACAGACTAGACCAACTGACAGACACACTAAGATGTATCAACAGCTTTGAAGGAAAATTCGTGGGTCGAGGCAATGCAGGAAGAACTGTCTCAGTTCACAAAATTGCAAGTTTGGGAGTTGGTTGACCTACCTGTTGGAGAATATCCAATTGGAACTAGATGGGTATTTAAGTGCAAGAAAGACGATCGAGGAATCGTAATTCGCAATAAAGCTCGTCTAGTTGTCCAAGGTTTTAATCAACAAGAGGGGATTGATTACAATGAAGTGTTTGCGCCTGTGGCTAGGCTTGAAGCAATTAGGTTATTCTTGGCATTTGCAGCCTCAAAGAAAATAAAAGTATTTCAGCTGGATGTTAAGAGTGCCTTCTTGTATGGCAAAGTCAAGGAAACGGTGTATGTTTCTCAACCACCGGGATTTACTGATCCAAAGTATCCAGATAGAGTATATCGTCTTGATAAGGCTCTATATGGATTACATCAAGCTCCTAGAGCGTGGTATGAAACGCTATCTACTTATCTTCTTGAGAATGGTTTTACAAGAGGAAGAATAGATAGTACACTCTTTGTCAAATGGAAAAAGAGAGACTTTCTACTTGTTCAAGTATATGTTGATGATCTCATCTTTGGGTCATCTGACGAAAAGATGTTTAGTGAATTTGAACACGTCATGAAGAACAAGTTTGAGATGTCCGCTATGGGAGAACTGACATTTTTCTTAGGATTGCAAGTTGATTAGAAGAAAGATGGGTATTTCATTCATCAAACTAAGTATACATATGAGCTACTTTAACGATTCAAGATGGATGAAACTAGAATTTATCACACTCCTATTCCGGAAGCTCATGGAATTGGTCCAGATACATCGAGTGATAAAGACGTGGATCCTACTCTTTATAGGGCCATGATTGGATCATTAATGTATCTGACTGCATGGAGGCCTGATATAATGTTTGCAGTATGTGTCTGCGCAAGATATCAAGCTACTCGTAAAGAGTCTCATATGCAAGCCGTTAAACGAATTCTACGTTACCTTAAAAGGAAGCCTAAGCTGGGACTTTGGTATCCAACTGATGGAGACTTGGATTTTGTGGCTTACACTGATTCTGATTATGGAGGATGCAATCAGAATAGAAAGTCTACAACTGGTGGATGTCAATTCCTAGGAGGTAGACTAGTATCTTGGCAGTGCAAGAAGCAAACCTCAGTCGCCATTTCTACATGTGAAGTTGAGTATTGTGGATTCAACAGCAACTGCGGGATTATGGGTTGAGTATAACCAATACTCCAATGATGATTGATAATGAATCAACGATCTCTATAACCATTAATCCAGTCAAGCATAGCAAGACAAAGCATATTGATATTCGTCATCATTTTATCAGAGATTGTGCTGAGAAGAACCTGATAAAGTTAGCTAAGGTTCCATCCGTGGATAATTTAGCAGACTTATACACCAAAGCATTCGACAGAGCTCGATTTGAGAAATTGGTGCAACTGAATGGAATGAGAAATCCAGAGTGATTAGTCTTCCATAGGGATCTTATATGTAATAGTTAGTAGTTTTCTTTTATTTAAATAAAAATGGGGGCAGGCGTATGGCATTCATTTGCTTGTTATCTAAGGGGAATCGCCTCCGATAAAGGTTAAGTCTTTATCTGCTGGGAAATGATAGTAAATTAGAGGAATCGGCTTAATAATTGTAGGTAAAAGTATTAAGTGAGATGTGTTAGTAGATTCCAGTTTGTTACATTAACTGTACATCTTTACAACCACGAATTTACTTATCTTTATTTGAGTATACACCCTTCTCCACACTTTATAATTTACTTCGAAAACTTTAGATCAAGACAGCTTCATTATATGATGTACTGGTAGGCAAATTCTGCTTTGATTTCTGAGCACATAATAAGCTATCAATCTTCTGTGTGGTATCTCGTGTGATTTGTTATATGACGTATGACATAAGTCTTAATTGATGAAAGATAGTCTGACCATACACTGTTATCAAGAATCTTTGAATTTATGTCAAGACAAATAATAAGAATTATGGCTGTTAGTGAAACTACTGGTGTCTTTATTGTACTAAGTACATACCTGACTCCTTTAGTTTTGCCAATGGTTTCAAGCTTGTTTTGTC
The DNA here is from genome assembly GCA_963921325.1 of Logfia minima. Lineage (NCBI taxonomy): Eukaryota > Viridiplantae > Streptophyta > Magnoliopsida > Asterales > Asteraceae > Logfia > Logfia minima. Next base: position 20,605,084 of record OY992768.1, read on the forward strand.
TATACTAAGGGATCCTATGTTGTACTAAGTACAGAACTAGAACCACTAGTATCTACAAAACAGGTTTGATGTTTGTCACATTTTAAATTCACTCAAGGGTATGTTATATGCTTCAAAAAGAACATCATTTAGTGATCTCTACCTTGAAGGTGAAAGATACAGTGTTATGTGTTCTACTTGATTTCTCAGTATGTCGTATTTTGGATCACATTAGGTAATATGCATACCAACAATTAAAGTTTGCTTGGAAATCAGTGTAGACTTTGTTTATATGGATTATAATACCGGTAATCGTCTTGAACTGTTTGTGGTAATTAATCGTTTCATTTTGATGAAAAGGTTATATTCTGTGGAGATAGGTAACCAAGTTATACTTTTATAAATATAAGTTGATAAATGGTTAAGTTGTGAGTTTTTCTGTAACTTATTGTGAATTTCATGAGGTATGCATACTAATAATCTTAGAGTTTTTACTCAACATTTGGTTCAGTTGTTTCCTTCTAATATGATCCCACTGTCGATAATTTCTTAACGCCCTCGATTAGGATGTATTTATTTTATTGTACTTTATTTTTCGTCTATCTGTTTCATTAATACAAGGGTACTTGATACCAATGTTTATGAATCATTGTCGTTTTATTTTATTTTATTTTCTCTTATGCATTCATTCGTACTTTTATTATTTTAGTTAATCTTATTTAATTTTATTTTATATTTATATTATTGTCGCTCGATTTATCGCATGATTACATAACAAGTGAAAAATAATAAAATTTTAGACTTGTATGAAACGTGCACGCTATTCTAAGAAAGACAAGTGAAAAATACTGTAATTTTAGACTTGTTTATTTTTGACTTAAAATTTACATTTTTTAATTAAAATGTATTTTTTGGACAAAATCTGCGAAGTGAGTTGGTCCTGCGAGTTGACTTAGTCTTGCGAACTGAACTAGGACTTGCGACTTGAACTAGACTTGCGAGTTGAACTAGACTTGCGAGTTGAGTTCTTTTGCTAACCGAGTCAACAGGTATAAAAAGTTGCGAGCCCGCAAGTCAAAAACACTCTTGCGAGTTGAAAATTCTGTTGAGAATTGACTCTTTGCGAACCGAGCCCACTTCCTTTCATTTTCGAGATTTTTGTTTGGATATCGAACCTTTGACTCCATAAATCATATCCATCTTTGCATTTCGAACTTTTTGAGGTATATATCAAGGATTTTCACCGTGTAATTAACTCTAAATCGACATTTTTCATAAAATGAGGGTTCTTGGTTTTAAAATTACACAAATCACTATATTGTACTCAAATGGACAAGAAACCTTAGGGTTTATGTTAATCGGAGTATATTGAACACAATGGCATAATTTAATTGCATTAAAACTCGCCAAAATTAATTTTTTAAATCTGATGTCACTTTGCAGTTCATCCTGCGAGTTGAGATCCAACTCAACTCGCAGGTCAACAAGTCAAATCTTCCTTGCGAGTTGAACTCCAAGTTTGACTTGCGAGGCAAACCTGCGAATTGACTTGCTCTGCGAGTTGACATGCTCTGCGAGATGACTTGCTCTGCGAGTTGACTTGTTCTGCGATCTGAAATTGTCTGCGAACTGAGTTTTGTGCTTGCGAGTTGACTATGTTGACTTGTTTGACTTATTATGCAAATTGACTATTTTATTTTAATTTAATTTAAGAACTCTAGATTAATTAACATTAAGAGTTATAAATTAACATTAAGACTTATGACCTATTGTAATAAGTTATATACTTTTAACATATTAAAAAGAGAGTTAGACTTATTGATTCTATATATGTTTAACAACTATATTTGTTAATTAAGTTTCACGACTTAATAGTTCAATTATGAGTTGTAGATCATATAAGTTTATCAATATATGTTCAAACTAATTGTCTGACATTTGTGTGATTCTTATATTGCAGATATGGCTAGACAATTTGCTGCACATCATAATGTTCTGGTTGACTTGGACATTAATGCACGAGGTGCTACTCGTGTAGCTAGGATTCTTACGTTTCTAGCTCGTTCAAGGATACATTATGCCATCACGGAGTCCCCCGCGCTATCACAGAATCTATTAACCCAATTCTGGACTAATATTCAGTTTGATACTGTTGTCAATCCACCGGTGATTCGCACACGGGTGAATGATCGACCCGTTGTTTTCTCTTCCTCCGATCTACGGAACATTCTACTGTTGGGGACCGTTGATCAGGAAGCCGGACCTACAGTGTTTTCCTCAGATTTCATCGAAGGAGCACTTGAACGTATGGGTTATGTAGGGTCAATGCGTGGACGTCAATTCCTAAAGGCGTTAGTCTTCGGAGAATGGAGATTCTTGTCGCATGTCCTTGTCACTGTTTTTGGTCCGAAAAAGGGCAGTTATGATCAGTTGAGCCCTTCTTTGCTTTCGGCTGTATTGTCCCTGGTTTATAATAAACCATACAGTTTCTCGGACTACGTTTTTGGGGAACTCACTCGACAAATCTTGGGAAGTGTTAGATCCCAATTTTTAATCTATCCAGGGTTCTGCATGTTAATCATCAGAGCTTCTATCCCTGATCTGCCGGCCTTTCAAGCAGATCTTCATGTAGAGACTATTGGGCTGCGGGCATATAATGCAATGTTTATGCATACGTCCAGACGTTTTGACATGCAGCCCCAAGTGACTGAGTTATTTGGGTCTCTGATCGATCCTCTCTATATAGCGCCACCGAATAATGGTTGGCTTGATGTTGATGTGGTCGAGGTTGTGCCTGAGCCACAAGAGCTTTTAGAGGATGTGTTAGATCAAGCTCACCAAATTGAAGTTGCTGCCGAAGTGGTGCAGCAGGTGTTGGGAGAGAATGATGATGCTACTGACCCGCTCTTCAGAGAGGTAGATCAATATGTGGCTGAGGGTCCACATACTTCTGGACCAACTCCACTTTCTGAGCCATCTACAGCTGCTGGTCCATCAGGACAAGAAGGAGAAGCTGCTTCTGCTTCTGATTCTGATTCAGATGATGATGATGAGACTGGACCATTTGGGTCTGTCTCCGGGATTCCAGCTGGAATGATTCATCAGGGATCAAAGTTGATTATGGATCCGGCACTAAAGTTAAAAAGAAAAGCGGCTGACCAAGATCCTGACTTTATCCTTATTGAAGAAGATGAAGATGAAGAGGAGGAGTCACTTATCACTCGCCCCCACAAGCAGGCTAAGCAACCTACTTCAACCTCTGCAGCACCTACACAATCACGTTCTACGCCCTCTGAGGCTGAAATGATTGATGCTTTGGTTCGTCCACCTTTGCACCCAACCACCAAGTCCAGCAGGGTTGCCGCTCGCCTTCTGACGGATGTAGCTACTGAGATAACTAAGAAAATGCAACCGCCTGCTGCCACGACTCCACCAACCACTGCTGATGCTCCATCCATCTCACCTGTGACTGAGTCTGATCGTATAACTAGTTTAGAGTCCAGAGTTCGAGAGTTGGAAGATACCGTCAACTTCTTGGTATCTCAAGTTATGTCACTGTCTGAGAGTGTGACTGACCAGAATAAAGCTTATTCACTGCTCATCAAGACCAATAGCAATTTGATAGATGATGCAGCTGACAAGCAACGACAGATTGATAGACTTGATCGCTTGGTTACCAGCTTCCTGAAGGACAAGCCATCTCAGGGGGAGACATTGATATATCAGGAGTCCTGCAGAGAAGATGAGCTGGCGAAGAAACGAAGAGATGATACAGATGATGATTCCTTGGCTCAGAAGGATAGTGAGTTGGCTGGTCCTTCAACGACTAGTCAACAAGCTAACATTCAGGGGGAGTCTGCTGGAGCAAGTGGAAGTGGTGCTGGTGAAGGTGCTGGTGAAGCTACTGATGCTGGTGAAGAAGGTGAAGCTAGCTGAAACAACACCTGTATATATAATATAATTGTATAATTGAGACCTTTGAACTTAAATGTGTAATACATTATTGTTTAAATGTTATAATTTATGAATGTTTGTATATTATAAGTCTTTTGTAATTCTAGATTCACTATGATCGATAAAAAAATTATAAGATCATATAATATATGATGTTTGTATATTATAAGACTTAGTGAAATCTTAGATTGATTATAATAATCATTGAAAGATTTATAAGTATATATATAATATACGGTAAATAAACAAAGGGATTAATAAGAAAACTCTTAGATTGATTCAGGGAAATCAATGAAAGAACTCATGATATTAATATATTTGTGTATGTATTTCTATAGGTCTTGAAATGTTGAACTTATCAGATTCTGAAGACGATATGCCAGAAGAAATAGATGAGGACATTGACTTTGACCTAGAAGAAGGAGAGTTTGTGCCTCCTGAAGATTGGTCTTGTATTTCTGAAGTTGGGGCAAATGAGTGTGTAGATCTCGATGCTGATATTGATGAACACATCGTAAGCCCTTCAACCACAAAAGTGATCATTCAGGAAGACAACGAAGAAAGAGTGATAGATCTAGATGAAAATCTAGATGAATCGATTGATTCTAATTCTGAGTTTGAAGATGATCTTCTAGATAAACTCATAGGTAATCCAATGTTCAGACCATTGAAGAAAAAGAAGAAAAAGATTGGGATGTCTGAAGTTGATATTACTGGAAATAGAGTTTCAAGAAAAGGAATCATCGGATGGTTCTATGACTCTGATCTGAAGCTTTTTGCTATCAATAGGTTTGACGGAGTTCAATATTTTGATAAAAAGCTTAAAGTCTTCAGTTCTCTTCCTCGATTTGAAGTCCGAGACTTGACACACTTATAATTGAAGAACCCCAGTAATGATCCATATGCAAGATATGTTGAAAGAATAATCAAGACTGAGGGTCGTTCAATGAAGTTTGAAAAGATAAAGCCAAGAGTTGGAAAGACGATCAAATTGCAGGAACGCAGTCAAAGAACTGGAAGAAGATTAAGGAAAAAGACTTATCCAGCTGTCAAGTGTATACAGCAAATACCACTGAAGACAATGCCACAGAATATTCTGGGAAATCTTCTGAATTGGCACGTGGACTCAGAGACTGGTGAAGCTGTCATCGTTGAAGCTAATGATGAAGTTGAAAGAGGAGAAAGAGTAATTCTGAGAGTCTATGACCATCGACACCTGATGAATCTTTCGAAGAAGGACCTGTTGAAGTTAAACGAAAACAGGATCTTGACTACTGAAGCATGGGATGATCTTGCAAGAGATTATCAAATGATGGTGAAGACTTGTGTTAGAATGAAGATTCATATGGGCAGTAGAATTTACAAGTAAAGACCAAGGACAAATATGAAGATAACAACGCTAGAGCTATTGTCAAGGGGGAGTCTGTTGGGACATGTTATTGTGACAACAGATCTAGCTTGTAATAGGACTAGTGTATTTATAGTCAAATTGGTATATCGGTTTAGACTCGTAAATATATGATATTAATTTGTTATTATTATTTGTTAAATGTTATTAGACAAGTATCGATTTCAAGTTAAAGTCAAAATCGCGAAATGAGAAGTCAACTCGCAGGACTAATGACCTGCCAGATGAGATCTCACTTCGTAGTCTAATCTAGATTCGCAGCTTTCCTTGGCGAGCTGAGATCTGGGTTCGCAGCCCATCTGGACTCGCAAGGCCCATGGACTGAGAGTTGAGTCAACTCGCAAAGCCCATGGCCTGCGAGTTGAACTAGATATAAATAAAATAATGTTGTTCATTTTTTGATAGGTGTGCCATTTATTACACAGCATTAAAATATTCACCACCTCGTTTTTCGTGCAGATATATTTATTATAGTATTAAAGGCTCGGTTTTGAGTCATTAACTTAGTTAATAATCAAAACGAAGCCCTTTAATTGATAGTAAAATTATATAAGCTTAACCCAACGTATTGAGGGAATCCGCACCTCAATACTTAAAGATAATCCGTTATCGAACCAAGATCTAGTGACCTTACATAATTTAAATATTCATGACTAAAACTTTAACCACAAAAACATCACAAAAATCGGAATTAACCGAAATTCCGTAACTCGGCGAACGCGACCCGAATCGAATAAACGAAACTCGAATCCGACAAACTAATACTTGAATATCCATTATAAACAATCTAAAATACAATTTGAAGTATTTTAGAAATTTAGAACATCAATTTTTATAACGCAAATATTAAGCATTAAAACAACACAATTTAAAGTCTTGAAATGTACAAGACTTGTGCAATTTTAATACAAATAAATACCACAACTAATATACATTATATTTTAACAAAAACATAAAATAAAAACTCATATTTTTGAGTCAAAAACTGGCCTCCCCCTTTGACCACTCAAAACCCCCACTCACATATCAAGATTCCATGAAAAAGCCTTCCACACTTACACACTCTTCCACTTTCATCATTTCTCTCATTTCCACTTTCAAAAACACACACAATTCTCTCTAAACACACACTAAACTCCAGCAACTTATCATCCTTAAATCATCTCTTTAAAGGTGTTCATACACCTAAACCAATATTCCAAGGTATGAACACCATCTTTAACTTTCATTCTTGCATTTTCATACTTTGAATCTTGTAAAAACATGATTTTTATGCCTTTTTCCATGGCTAAAAATCTCATACAAGGTTTGATGGCTTGTAGGTTCCCTTACACTTGTTTAAGTGTTAAAACAAAAGGGCAACCCATGATCAAACCGAAATCAAACCGAAAAATCGTCTTTTTAGTGTTAAATTGCTATTATACATGTTCTTGCTAGATTAAATGGTTTAAATTGTTAAAATCTTTTCTAACACATCTTGGATGTATTTTAACGCCAAATATGTGTTAGATCAAAGATTTAAAGGATTAAATATGATCAAAAGCTTGGTAGCAAGTTGTGTTCTTGAAAAAAAAAGAGTCAAAAACCCGATTTTTGGGCTTGCATGTTCCAAAGTTCATAGCTAGATCTTAATCCAAGTTAAAATATGTTTATGTTTCTGTAAGAACACATTTTCATGCATAAAAGACAAGGCTTCAATCTTTGGATGAGGTCTAAAAATCGTTGGTAGTGAAAAACACACCAAAATGATCACCATTGTCTTATATGTAATCTGTCCAGATTTTGACCTCACTTGAAACAACCATAACTCAGTGAATAATGGTCCAAAAATCTTGGTTTTTCTTCTAGAATTTAGCTTAATGTCTTACCTTTAAAACCCCACTAGTCTCACTCAAATCCATTGAGTATTCAACCTCCAAATGTATCACACAAAACTGATGCGCAAACAGTAACTTTTCTGTGAGCACCTTGTTGTGATACTTGTTCATGGGTCTTAAAGTGTTCTGTAAATCTAAGAAAAATTATTTTAGACTCCTAACATTTATATATCAGTAGTATAAAAAGATAAGAATTTATCTTGGTGATTAAGTATTTTTAGAAAATGCATGAACATCATGCATTATTTTAGTCTTGTAAAATGTAAATAATTGTGTTGTGATGATTCAAAAATACATAAGTGCTAGATAAAACTTCTTAAAATTTTGGGGATTATTTTTCTCAGTATCTAGATCATGAAAAGAGTCTTGAACATAAAAATGGGAATTTTTGGAAAAACGTAAGTGTTTTTCCTAAATTAATGCAAATAAAGCATACAAAAGGTGAAATAATCATAAAAAAATACTTTTGGACACAAAATAATTATGGAAAAATTCCAGTGTCATTTTCTGAAAATGACACTATCCTCAAAATTTCACACTCTGTGTCAGTGTTTTGATATGTTTTCCGATTTACGTCTTGTTAAAACGCATAATGTTAGGAACCAAAGTTCCATTGCTCAAAAATACATGAAAATTTTACAAAAACCTAGAAATGGGTACAAGATGATCTGGTAAAAATTCCAAAATTTTTCATGAATAATTACTATTTTTCCCATAATTATCCTAATTTTCGACATAAAATGATTATAAATAATCTATAAATCTAAAAATCCCCAAATTTTCACAGAAAATTTGTGAACTATATTTCATGTTTCATACCACGTTTGGTAATTTTTAGATGTTCTATTCATATATTTTCATCATTTTGTTGACAACTTGAACAATAAATCCGTAGATTTCGTTCGAAAAACGACCCTAAAGATGTTATATAACCAAAAACCTTGTAACCACAACGTTTCTAAGCCCGAAAGCTCTTATACCAATTGTAAGGTCGCTAGATCTTGGTTCGATAACGGATTATCTTTAAGTATTGAGGTGCGGAATCCCTCAATACGTTAAGGTTTATTGCTTATATAACTTTGCAATTAATTAACAAGCTTCGTTTTGATATTAACTAGTGTTAAACAATCAAAACCGAGCCTATTCAATAAATGCTTTTATATCTGCACAGATTTCGAGGAGAGAATACTTAAAATATTTGGTGTGTGTAAAGAGCACGGATTTCTAGGTCTATAATAATGAGCAGCTTTTAAAATATTTATATCTGGTTCAACTCGCAGGCCATGGGCCTTGCGAGTTGACTCAACTCGCAGCCCATGGGCCTGCGAGTCCAGATAGACTGCGAGCCCACATCTCAGCTCGCAGGTAGGTCCTGCGAACCGAGATAGCTGCGAGCCCAAAACTCAACTCGCAGGTAAGACCTGCGAGTCCAGTTTACAGCGAGCCCAGATCTCAACTCGCAGCTGAGAGCTGCGAGTCCAGATTGGACTGCGAGTTGAGATCTCAACTCGCAAGTTTGTTGACCTGCGAGTTGACTTCTCAATTCACGATTCAGACCTTAACTTAAAATCGATATTTGTCTAATAACATTTAACAAATAATAATAACAAGTTAATATCATATATTTACAAGTTTAAACCAATTTATACAAGTTTGATAATAAATACACTAGTCCTATTACAAGCTAGATCTATTGTCACAATAACATGTCCCAACAAACTCCCCCTTGACAATAGCTCTAGTGTCGTTATCTTCAACTTTGTCTTTGGTCTTTACTTGTAAATACTACTGCCCATATGAATCTTCATTCTAATACAAGTCTTCACCATTAATTGAAAATCTCTTGCAAGATCACCCCATGCTTCAGTTGTTAAGATCCTGTTTTCGTTTAACTTCAACAGGTCCTTCCTCGACAGATTCATCAGGTGTCGATGGTCATAGACTGTTAGAATTACTCTTTCTCCTCCTTCGACTTCATCATCAGCTTCAACCATGACAGCTTCACCAGTCTCTGAGTCTACGTGCCAGTTCAGAAGATTTCCCAGAATATTCTGTGGCATTGTCTTCAGTTGTATCTGCTGTATGCACTTGACCGCTGGATAAGTTTTCTTCCTTAATCTTCGGCCAGTTCTCTGACTTCGTTCCTTTAATTTGATCGTCTTTCCGACTCTTGGCTTAATCTTCTCAAACTTCATTGATCTACCCTCAGTCCGAATGATTCTCTCAACATACGTTGCGTAGGGATCATTACTGGGATTTATCAGTTCTAAGCGTGCCAAGTCTCGAATTTCAAATCGAGGAAGCGAACTGAATACTTTAAGCTTCTTATCGAAATATTGAACTCCGTCAAATCTTTTGATAGCGAAAAGTTTCAAGTCAGAATCAAAATACCAGCCGATGATCCCCTTCCTTGGAGTTTTCTTTCCAGTTATATCTACTTCAGACATCCCAACCTTTTGCTTTCTCCTTTTCAGTGGTCTAAACATGGGATTATTTCTGAGTTTTTCTGGAAGGTCATCTTCTAATTCAGAACTGGTTGAGTCATCTAGACTTTCATCTAACTCAACAACCCTTTCTCCATCTTCTTCCTGGATGACCACTTTAGTTGTAGATGGGCTTACAATGTGTTCAACAACATCAGCGTCAAGATCTACACATTCGTCTGCCCCATCATTAACAATGAAAGTCCAATCTTCAGGAGGTACAAACTCTCCTTCTTCAAGGTCAAAGTCAATGTCCTCATCTAATTCATCTGGCATGTCGCCTTCAGAATCTGATAAGTTCAACATTTCATGACCTATAGAAATACATACACAAATAGATTAATATCATAAGTTCTTTCATTGATTTCCCTGAATCAATCTAAGATTTTTCTTATTAATCCCTTTGTGTATTTAAAATATATTATATATATATACTTATTCAAATCTTTCATCGATTATGATAATCGATCTAAAATTTGAATAAGTCTTATAATATGCGAACATCATATATTATATGATCCTATAACTCTTTTATCGATCATAGTCAATCTAGAATTACAAAAGGCTTATAATATACGAACATTCATAATTATAACATTTTAAACATTCAAGTTTAAACATCTTAATTACAGAATTATATTACAAAATAATTCAAAGTTACAATGTATTAATAATTACAATCAGTCTATATTAATACAAGTGTCACCTTCTTCAGCTCCACCCTTCGCAGTACCAGCACCAGCTCCACTACCACTTGCTTCAGCAGACTCCCCCTGAAATGTAGTCTGCTGACCAGTCGTTGAAGGACCAGCCAGCTCACTTTCTTTTCCAGCTGCGGGATCATCGTCTTCATCATCTCGGCTCTTCTTAGCCAGCTCATCCTCTTTACAAACTTCTTCAAATGTAGCCTTCTCAATTGCAGCTTTCTCCCCTTGAGATGGCTGGTTCTGTTCTAAGTATGTAATACGACGAGAGAGACGATCGAGTTGTCGTTGCTTTTCAGCCACGTCATCTACCAGAGTGCTGTTGGTCTTGAGTAGCAATGAGTAAGCATTGTTCTGTGTAGTGACATTGTCGGACAGTTGTAGAAGCTGATTAGCAAAAGTGTTAGCCACTACTTGCAATTCTCTAACCCTAGACTCCAATTGTGTAATGCGTTCAGCATCAGTCATAGGTGAGGTGGATGGAGCACCAGAAGTTGTGGTTGGTGGTGTGGGAGCAGGCGGTTGCATTTTCTTCGCTATCTCGGTAGCAACATCGGTTAATGCACGCGCTGCAACCCTGCTAGATTTGGTGGTTGGATGCGAAGACGGGCGAACCAAAGCAGCAATCATTTCAGCCTCTGAGGGCGTAGAACTTGATTGTAGATGAGCTGCAGAGGTTGAAGCTGTTTGTCTGAGCAGCTTGCGAGGTCGAGTAATCAGCACCTCCTCCTCTTCTTCTTCATCCTCATCTTCTTCGACAAGAACAAAATCAGGATCCTGATCAACGGCTTTCCTCTTTAACTTCAATGCCGGATCCATAATCAATTTTGATCCTTGACGAATCATCCCTTCAGGGATACCGGAGACAAACCCTGGTGGTCCAGTCTCATCATCATCATCAGACTCAGATTCAGAAGCCGAAGCAGCTTCTCCATCTCTGCCCGATGGCCCGACAGCATCAGATGCCTCAGTAGGTAGAGGTGTACCAGAGGTACTCGGACCTGCAGCCAAAAATTGATCTATATCTTTAAAGACCTGATCAGTGTCCTCTTCAACCCGTGGTGGCTCAGCAATATATTGATCCACATCCTGCAAGATAGGATCATTTGCATCATCATTTTCAGCCAAAACTTGTTGCACTACTTCAGCAGCAACTTCAGCATTAACTTGTGGCTCTTGCTGATTTGCCTGATTTAGAACCTCCTCTATCAGCTCTTGTGGTGCAGGCATAGCTGCAGCCACATTAACATCAATCCAACCATTGTTTGGTGGCGAAATATACTCGGGATTAACCAAAAATCCAAACAACTCTGTCAGCTGTGGTTGCATCTCGAATCTGCGAGAGGTTTGCATAAACATCGCATTATATGCCCGTAACCCAATGGTATCAAACTTCAGATCCGCTTGAAAAACCGGCAGATCAGGGATATAGGCCCTAATAATCAGCATGCAAAATCGAGGATAGATCATAAACTGCGATCTGACTCCCCCCAAAATTTGGCGTACAATCTCCCCAAAGATGTAATCTGAAAAGCTGTATGGTTTGTTATAAACCAGTGACAGTAAAGCAGATAGGAGAGAAGAGCTTAACTCATCGTATCCTCCCTTTTTCGGTCCAAAGATAGTCACAAGGACATGCCATAAGAATCTCCATTCACCGAAAACGAGCGCCTTCAAGAACTGACGGCCTCTCTTGGGTCCAACATACCCCATTCGTCCTAGAGCTCCCTCAATAAAATCTGACGGAAACTCAGTAGGTCCGTCTTCTTGCTCTACAGTGCCCAACTGTAATATATTTCTAAGATCAGAGGCAGAGAAGATAACCTGACGATCATTAATCCTTGTCTGGATGACCGGAGGATTCACTGATGTGTCATATACTATATTCGCCCAGAACTGGGTAAGTATATTTTGTGAAAGAGCAGGTGACTCTGTAATGGCGTACTGTATCCTTGATCGACTCAGAAAAGTAAGAATCCGAGCGACCCTGGATGCACCTCGTGCATTGACATCCAAATCAACGAGCACGTTGTGATGAGCAACAAATAGTCGAGCCATATCTGTAATATCACAAATTACACAAATGTTAGACAATGAGTTTAACCAATATTGATAAACTTATATGATCTACAACTCACAATTGAACTATTAAGTTGTGAAACTTAATTATCAATTATAGTTGTTCAACATATACAGAATCAATAAGTCTAACTTTCAAATTAACCTGCTACACAAATATATTACTTATTACGGAAAGTCATAAGTCTTATATATAGAGTATACAGTTTTACGTGTTTACATTTAAGTCGACACGTCTAACCGTAGACTATTTTAACTTATAAATGCTCAATTAGTTAACTAATCGAGAGATCGTAAATTAAAAGTAGAAATCAAAAGTTTCAAAAAGTCAACTCGCTAGTTCAACTCGCAGTCAACAAGTCAACTCGCAAGTTCAACTCGCAGTCAACAAGTCAACTCGCAGTCAACAAGTCAACTTGCAAATTCAACTCGCAGGTTAGACTAGCAAGTCAACTCGCAGGTTGGACTCGCAAGTCAACTCGCAAGGTTGACTCGCAGGTCAACTCGCAAGTTCAACTCGCAAGTCAGACTTGCAAGTCAACTCGCAGGTTGGACTCGCAGGTCAACCGACAAACTGGACTCGCAAGAGCGGGCTGCGAGTTAAGTCTGGATCTCAACTCGCAGCATGAACAGTTTGAATTCAAAACTCAAGTTTTTATAAAAAGGCCGATTTTGATTAAATTATACGGTGGAATTCATTGATTTTTACCTTAAAATGATCACAATCTAAATGTGAATAAATGTTACAGAGTCAAAAAAATCCAATACGCGAACAAGATTTTGAGAATATAAATTCTGTCAGCGGGTTCGCAAGTGAGTGGGTTCGCAAAGGGATGTGGGTTCGCAGGATTGTTATCGTGTGAACTCGCAGCCCTTTATATATCCGTGAACTCGGCTCGCAGAACTCAACTCGCAGAGTTGAGTTCAACTCGCAGCCTTGTCAACTCGCAGTACTGTTCTCGGCTCGCAGTTTTTGTCCAAAAATTACATTTTAATTACAAAACGTCATTTTTAAGTCCAAGTCGCGTACAAGTCTAAAATCTAAGGATCTTTCACTTGTTTTTCTTATGGAATAGCGAACAAGTCTAAAATAAAATATTTTTCACTTGTCGTTCTTAGAAAAATGCGCACAAGTCTAAAATAAGGTATTTTTCACTTGTGAGACTTAGGAAATTGTGCACAAGTCTAAAATCAGAGGATCTTTCACTTGTGATGCAATAATACGAACACTAGAAACATAAGTAAAATAAAATAAAAAGTAAAAATAAAAATAAGATATAATGAAATAAATAAAAGTTCAATGATTCATAATAAACATTGGAATAAAGTACCCTTGTATTAATGAAACATTTTGACTAAAATAAAATTACAATAAAATAAAGTAAATTAAATCCTAATCGAGGGCATTAAGAAATTTATCGACAGTGGGATCATATCAGAAGGAAACAGCTGAACCAAATGATGAGTAAAACATCTAAGAAGATTGTTAGTATCCAAACCTTATGAAATTCACAATAAGTTACATAAGAACTCACAACTTAACCATTTATCAACTTTACATTTATAAGAGTATAACTTGGTTACCTATTTCCACAAAATATAATATTCACATCAAAATGGAGTGATTTAAATATCATAGACAGTTCAAGATGATTACCGGTATTATAATCCATATAAACAAAGTCTACACTGATTTCCAAGCAAACCTTTTATTGTTTGAATGTGTATTACCTAATGTGATTCAAAAATGACATACTGAGAAATTTAGTAAAACACATAACACTGTTTCTTTCACTTTGCAAGATAGAGGTCACTAAATGATGTTCTTTTCGAAAACATATGACATACCCTTGAGTGAATTTATAAAATGAGACAAACATCAAACCCATTTTGTAGATACTAGTGGTTCTAGATCTGTACTTAGTACAACAGAAGATCCCTTAGTATAGACAAACCAAGCTTGAAACCATTGGCAAACTAAAGGGGTCAGGTCTGTACTTAGTACAATAGAGACACCAGTAATTTCACTAACAGCCATAATTCTTATTATTTGTCTTGACATATTTTCATAGTTTCTTGATAACAGTGTATGGTCAGACTATCTTTCATCAATTAAGACTTATGTCATACGTCATATAGTAAATCACACGAGATAACACACAGAAGATTTATAGCTTATTATATGCTCAGAAATCAAAGCAGAAATTGCCTACCAGTACATCATATAATGAAGCTATCTAGATCTAAAGTTTTTCGAGTAGATTATATCGTGTGGAGAGAGGAGTATACTAAAATAAAGATAAGTGAAGGCCTGGTTTTAAAGATGTAAAGTTCATGTAACAAATTTGAATCTACTAACACATCTAACTTAAGACTTTTACCTACATTTATTAAGCCAATTCCTCTAATTTACTATCATTTCCCAGTTGATAAAGACTTAACCTGTATCGGAGGCGATTCCCCAATGGTAACAAGCAAATGAATGCTATACGCCTTACCCTTTTTTTTTTTTTTTTTTTTTTTTTTTAAATTTGCATAAACTAATAAACAAGACCAGCTAGTTATTACAAAATAACTCTATGGAAGACTAATCCTCTGGATTTCTCATTCCATTTAGTTGCACCAATTTCTCGAATCGAGCTCTGTCGAACGCTTTGGTATATAAGTCTGCTAAATTATCCACAGATGGAACCTTAGCTAACTTTATCAGGTTCTTCTCAGCACAGTCTCTAATAAAGTGATGTCGAATATCAATATGTTTAGTTTTGCTGTGCTTGACCGGATTATTGGTTATTGAGATCGTTGATTCATTATCAATCATCATAGGAGTATTTGTTATACTCAACCCATAATCAAGCAATTGTTGTTGTATCCACAGAACTTGGGAACAACAGCTGCCAGCTGCAACATACTCAGCTTCACATGTAGAAATGGCTACTGAGGTTTGCTTCTTGCATTGCCAAGAGACTAGTCTACCTCCTAGGAATTGACATCCACCGGTTGTAGACTTTCTATTCTGATTGCATCCTCCGTAATCAGAATCAGTGTAAGCCACAAAATCTAAGTCTCCATCAGTCGGATACCAAAGTCCCAGCTTCGGTTTCCCTTTGAGGTAACGAAGAATTCGTTTTACAGCTTGCATGTGAGATTCTTTAGGTGTAGCTTGATATCTTGCACAGACACATACTGCAAACATTATATCAGGCCTGGAAGCTGTAAGATACATTAGTGATCCAATCATGGCCCTATAAAGAGTAGGATCCACATCTCTATCACTCGATGTATCTGGCCCAATACCATGAGCTTCTGGAATGGGAGTATGAAAAATTCTAGATTCTTCCATTTTGAATCGTTCTAGAAGCTCATTCGTATACTTAGTCTGATGAATGAAATATCCATCTTTCTTTTGATCGACTTGCAATCCTAAGAAAAATGTCAATTCACCCATCGCTGACATTTCAAACTTGTTCTTCATAACCTTTTCAAATTCACTACACATCCTTTCGTCAGATGACCCAAAGATGATATCGTCAACATATACTTGAACAAGTAGAAAGTCTCTTCTTTTCCATTTCACAAAGAGTGTACTGTCAATTCTTCCTCTTGTGAATCCATTCTCAAGAAGATAAGTGGACAGTGTCTCATCCCACGCTCTCGGAGCTTGATGTAATCCATATAGAGCCTTATCGAGACGATATACTCTGTCTGGATACTTTGGATCAGTAAATCCCGGTGGTTGAGAAACATACACCGTTTCTTTGACTTTGCCATACAAGAAGGCACTTTTAACATCCAGCTGAAATACTTTTATTTTCTTTGAGGCTGCAAATGCTAAGAATAACCTAATTGCTTCAAGCCTAGCCACAGGCGCAAACACTTCATTGTAATCAATCCCCTCTTGTTGATTAAAACCTTGGACAACTAGACGAGCTTTATTGCGAATTACGATTCCTCGATCGTCTTTCTTGCACTTAAATACCCATCTAGTTCCAATTGGATATTCTCCAACAGGTAGGTCAACCAACTCCCAAACTTGCAATTTTGTGAACTGAGACAGTTCTTCCTGCATTGCCTCGACCCACGAATTTTCCTTCAAAGCTATCTGAACATTCTTAGGTTCAATTTGTGAGATAAAGCATGAATATAGACATAGATTAGAAATCCCTGTCTCGTTCATTTCAGCATACAAGCTTGAGTGAGTGGATGTACTAGCTTTAGATTGATTCCGAGTCAGAACAGGAGAATTTGGATCACCAATGATATTATCAATTGGATGACTCCTATTAATTCTTGTTGAAGTAACAGGTTCAACTGGAATATCATCCTGTAAGTTGGCACCAATTTCCTCCAAGGGTGGTATACCATCATTAGTAGTTGATATCCTTAATTGTCTCAGAGTAAGAACATCATCCATAATCCTTTGAGAAGCAATTTCAGGATCTTCACTCTCTTGAGGTATATCATCTTGAGGTTGTTGTGACTCGATAGGGGTTACCACATCAGTATCGACAATATTCCTAGCATCAGACGTTTGAGCACTCGTTGTTGGAGAAGGAGTGGGATCCTCATCTCCCGACAATAAATGCTCAGGAATGTCTGAGTTACGGACATAGTCACTGATAGGGACTTTAAATGACTTGAAAAGATCTGAATAATCAAATTGCCAATCCAATCCTTTATGCGAGTCATGTGTATAGCTCGTAACTTCGATGTTATAAACTATTTCAACACGTCCCGAATTTTTATTGAATGCCCGTTTGTTTGGTGAGTTAGGCATGTAACCTAGGAAGTATCCTTCGTCAGCCTTCTCACCAAATTTAGGTTGATGACTTGTTTTCAACAACGTACAGGAAACTCCAAAGGGTTCAAACTCTTTTAAGTTTGGTTTCTTTTTGTTCAAAAGCTCATAACATGTCTTGTTCTGCTTTTTAACCGTAAGAACCCGATTGAGAATATGACATGCTGTATTCACTGCTTCTGCCCAAAATATGACCGGAAGCCTTGAATCTGCAAGCATTGTTCTCGCTACTTCAATTAGAGTTCTATTCTTCCTTTCAGCAACACCATTTTGTTGAGGTTCATATGGTGCACTGAATTGATGTTGAATGCCTTTGCTTAAGCAATATACATTCAATGTAGAATTCTTGAACTCGGTCCCATTGTCACTACGAATTCTCTTAACTCTTTTTCTATAGATGTTCTCTATTAGATCTAGAAACTCCATAAGAATGCCCGGAGTTTCATCCTTAGATCCCAAAAAGAATACCCAAGAGAATCTAGAGAAATCGTCTGTGACAACCAGACAGTACCATTTGCCACCTATGCTTCTCTTGCTTATTGGGCCAAAGAGATCCATATGTAGCAACTCAAAAGGCGAGGAAATAGAGTTCACATTTTTAGACTTGTGTGGTTTCTTATGCTGTTTTCCTTTCAAGCAGGATATACACTTGTCTTCAAATGCAAAACTCTTCGGTGGTACACCCAGAACTAACCCATGTTTGGTTATATAGTTCATTTTTCGAAAGTTTAAGTGTGCCATTTTCCTATGCCATAGGAGAGAGTCTGATTCTGAAGCCTTGGATAACAGACAAGTAGACACCATTGAAGTAATAGGAGCATTCATGTTGATAGCATAAATGTCCTTCTTCCTTGGAGCTTTCATCAGTATCCATTTATCGGGAATGATAAAACCCGGCTTCAGGATCAAGGCCTCTTTCTCAGTGAAGAGAACAGGATGACCTTTATCATAGACTTGGGAAACACTCACTAGGTTGTGCGTTAGTTCTTCAACATAATTCACATCCTCTAGAGTCAAAGTTCCATTAGAAACAGTTCCTTTCCCAGTAATTACTCCTCCTTTATCACCGGCGAAGTGCACTCCTTGTCTCAGTCCACCTCTGAAGTCTGTCAGTAGACTTCTGGTTCCTGTCATGTGCCTAGAGCATCCACTGTCAACATACCACCAATTATCATTGTTCCCAGTCTGCTCCTGCACATACAAGTTGTAAACAATCAGTTATCAAGAGGGACCCAAGCCATTACGGTCTTGGTTTGTCCCTTATCATCGACAAACTGTAGCTCTTTAAAGTAACCATCCTTCCCATTAGGAGCTTTGGTCACTTTTGAAGGAGCATCAGCTTGCTGATGATTAGTGGTCCTGGGTCTATAAGTTGATTGATTTCCAACCCTCCCCGAAATATAACCCTGGGATTTTTGCCCTTGGCTACGATTATCATAGGACCCTTGGTAAACTCCTTGTGTGCGAGATGTAGAACCAATCTCAAAATGACTTTGGTTCCTTCTCGGAGTCATAAACCTCGACGGCACCTGATCCTTAGCAGAGTTTTCATGCCGTTTAGGTTTTGGTGGCGAGACACTGTGAGACGCATCTCTTTTCAGAGCAGTCACAGGTTTAATACCAATACCAGGTCTGGTACCTAACCTGTCTGTGCTAGAGATATTTTTAGACTTATCACTGGCCTCGCGCTTAGGAGCAGCTTCATTCTTCTTATTGGGACAACAAGAAGAGACATGTCCTCGTTGATGACATTTAAAGCATGACATCTGCTTTCGTGACTTAGCAGTCTTAGCAGACTCCTTCTTTATCTGATCAAAAGACACTGAAGGTAACTCCTTATGTTTCTTAATGACTTCATTATTTCCATCAGTACTTCCAATCATCCCACTTGATACGAATTGTACTTTAGTGAGAGATTTGACTGTACTCTTGGTTAAAGATGAATCATTGACAGTCTCTTTTTGGATCTCAGATGCAATAGACTGTTGATTTTCCAAATCCTCAGTCTCAGGATTAACATCTGTCATTTCTAAGTCAACAGAAGTGGAAGCAGTGTAATTGGCATTAAAAGGCGGAGGGACATCTGAGTATCCTAGGCCAGTAACATCCTTTACACTACATTGAGAGCCAATGATTCTATCTAAGGTCAAAGAAGAAGTTCTATAACCTTCAAATTTTCTATTCAGCTCTACCAGTTTCATATTTGACTCTGATAACTCCTTATCCCTAATAGCTATATTTCTATTATGCTCATTAAGGTTTAGATATAACCCGTCTATTTTAATACATTGTTCATTTATAATGTCAGTCAGACTGGTCTTATCTAGAGCATCACTCTTAATCTTCTCGTTCAGTGCTAATTTATCTTCACCTAACCGACGAACATCAGACTTAGCTAAGTCTAATTCTGAGGTCAAGGTTTTGTTAGATTCTGCAAAGACACTAACCTGTGTTTGAAGATCAGTAACTAAATAGCACACATCAGTGAGAGTAAGGAGATCTAGACATACCTTTTTCTTTTCGGATTGAATATCAGCCATATATGCCACAAAATCATTGGGACTCAATTCTTCTGTCGAGTTGATGTAGAGAACATCTTCCTCAATCCCCTTAACTTCT
Source organism: Logfia minima (assembly GCA_963921325.1). NCBI lineage: Eukaryota > Viridiplantae > Streptophyta > Magnoliopsida > Asterales > Asteraceae > Logfia > Logfia minima. The sequence continues at coordinate 20,624,985 of OY992768.1, forward strand.
GTGTGTGGCACATTAGCTTGAGGTTCTTCAGTAGTCGGCATGTAGGAAGTGGATTCAATTTGTTTCTCTTGATCGTCAATCTCAGCCATGAGAGCTTGCTCTGATGGTGTAGACCAATCATAAGATCCGTCTATTTGCTGAACCACTAAGACTTTGGAAGTTAGATTACTTCCCGAATCTTGTTTTGAAGTTCCAGCATCAACCTTTGGTCTTTGGCATTCCCTGGCAAAGTGTCCGTAACCTTGACAATTATAACACTTGACCTTGGACTTGTCAAAACCTGGTCGATTTCCAACCACTCTCTTACCCGTACGCTTTAGGAAATTCTTTACTCTCCTTGACACCATAGCCAGTTGCCACTGGAGGTCCATTTCCTCTAAGTCATCAGGGTCAACCTGATCATAATCTTCATCAAATTGTGCTGGATCGTTTATCTTCCCTTGAATATAGTTTTCATAGGAAGCAACGAACGATGCCAACACAGAAAGTTGTTGTTCGGCTGATTTCACACTCATCGGCATCTTATGATGCCCTTGAGTGGATTTATCTGAGGTGGTGTTCCTGTTTCGTTTATCACCGCTATCCGAAGCAATGAAACAGAGATCCTCAGTCAATTTTTCTCCAATTTCACCCGCAAACAAAGCCGTGGTCAAATTGGATGAGGAATTAGAGATACTAGTCTTTCCATGGTACAGACCAGGATTCTGTAGATGATCAGAATCCGTATCTCTCATTTTCTTAGAGAAATCATAACCCCTTAGTTTATCAATTGCTTTCTCTAGGGTCATGGTTGCATATCTTTCATCATTATCTTTCAGCATGATACCGTACATCTCCCATTTACAAGGTAAACCCTCAATAAACTTGTCGGTTTTCTCCTTGTCATTATAAAAGATAGCATGGTCGTCAAGCTCACTTAATAGATGATAGAAACGGGTGGTGTAAGCCTCAAGATCTTCTTCTCTAAAAGCCTTAAATACCATAAACTGCTTTTTTAGAAGATTACATTTACCAGCTTTCACCTGAGGGCTCCCCTCACATCTCTTTTCTAGAGCGTCCCACAGCTCTTTAGCTGTGTGAAAGGACTTCAACTGATGGTTGATCTCCTTAGGAAGGCTCATCTTAATTGAAGAATGTGCTTTATTATCGATGGTGAATTCTTTCTTCTGATGGTCATTCATTCGATCATAAGTCACAATCACTGTTGCGTTCCCTACCTCAGCTGTAGGTGCAACATATCCGTTTTTAATACACAACCAAATAGTGATGTCGTGGAATCTACAGTAACTTTCAAATCTGTCTTTCCACCCGTAATAGTCCTCAAGTCTAAGTAGCTTCGGTGGAACATTAGATTTTCCAACCTCGTGTTCCATCTCGATCATTCGGCTTAAATCAGACATTTTAAAGTGAAAAATTAAGTTATATTGCAAATTCAATAATCTCAACTCGCAACTAAACTCAGTTCGCAGGAAATGTCAGTTCGCAGAAGTCTCAGCTCGCAAAAATCTCAGTTCGCAAGTAAGATTCGGCTCGCAGATAATCTCAGTTCGCAAGTCAATCTCAACTCGCAGAGAATCTCAGCTCGCAGGAACTCAGTTCGCAATGGAACTCGGTTCGCAGGAATATCAACTTGCTTCGCAGAAATCTCAGTTCGCAAAGGAACTCAGTTCGCAATGGAACTCGGTTCGCAGGAATCTCAACTCGCAGAGAATCTCAGCTCGCAGGAACTCAGTTCGCAATGGAACTCGGTTCGCAGGAATCTCAACTCGCAGAAACCCTAATCTCAACTCGCAGATAACAGTAACCCTAATCTCAACTCGCAAAACGGCGCCTCGAAATCTGGGAACTGAACTTTTTGGTATTTTTACGAATAAATCCGTAGATTTCGTTTGAAAAACGAACTTAAAGATGTTATATAACCAAAAACCTTGTAACCACAACGTTTCTAAGCCCGAAAGCTCTGATACCAATTGTAAGGTCGCTAGATCTTGGTTCGATAACGGATTATCTTTAAGTATTGAGGTGCGGAATCCCTCAATACGTTAAGGTTTATTGCTTATATAACTTTGCAATTAATTAACAAGCTTCGTTTTGATATTAACTAGTGTTAAACAATCAAAACCGAGCATATTCAATAAATGCTTTTATATCTGCACAGATTTCGAGGAGAGAATACTTAAAATATTTGGTGTGTGTAAAGAGCACGGATTTCTAGGTCTATAATAATGAGCAGCTTTTAAAATATTTATATCTGGTTCAACTCGCAGGCCATGGGCCTTGCGAGTTGACTCAACTCGCAGCCCATGGGCCTGCGAGTCCAGATAGACTGCGAGCCCACATCTCAGCTCGCAGGTAGGTCCTGCGAACCGAGATAGCTGCGAGCCCAAAACTCAACTCGCAGGTAAGACCTGCGAGTCCAGTTTACAGCGAGCCCAGATCTCAACTCGCAGCTGAGAGCTGCGAGTCCAGATTGGACTGCGAGTTGAGATCTCAACTCGCAAGTTTGTTGACCTGCGAGTTGACTTCTCAATTCACGATTCAGACCTTAACTTAAAATCGATATTTGTCTAATAACATTTAACAAATAATAATAACAAGTTAATATCATATATTTACAAGTTTAAATCAATTTATACAAGTTTGATAATAAATACACTAGTCCTATTACAAGCTAGATCTATTGTCACAATAACATGTCCCAACATATACTATGCTCGTTTTACAAATGCTATCATTGATTTACAAATGCTATGCTCATGCTATGTTTATTTTTCGAATACTTGACATGGTTAAAATGTCGTATTGATTACAAATAACTTCTTGAATGTTTGAAGTTTATACGAACATGATTATATGCTTGTTTTCTATCGTATGTAAAGTCCCCGGTATCTCTACACGACCATTAACTCTATATGAGCCAAATGATGCATATGATGTTGGGACATGTTATTGTGACAACAGATCTAGCTTGTAATAGGACTAGTGTATTTATTGTCAAACTTGTAAAATTGGTTTTGACTCGTAAATATATGATATTAACTTATTATTATTATTTGTTTATTATATTTAGACAAGTAACGAATTCAAGTTAAAGTCAAAGTCACGATTTGAGAAGTCAACTCGCAAGTCATAAAACTTGCGAGCTGAGATTTCAACTCGCAGGAAATCTGGACTCGCAGGACTCACCTGCGAACTGAGATCTGGGCTCGCAGCCAGATTTGGACTCGCAAGGCCCATGGGCTGCGAGTTGAGTCAACTCGCAAAGTCCATGGCCTGCGAGTTGAACCAGATATAAATATTTTAATGCTGCTCAAATTGAAAGAGAGTCTAGAAATCCGTGCCATTATTACACACAACAAATATTTAATTATTCTCCTCGTTTTTCGTGCAGATATAAATATTATAGTATTAAAGGCTCGGTTTTGAGTGATTAACTTAGTTAATAATCAAAACGAAGCCCTTTAATTGATAGTAAAGTTATATAAGCTCAAACCTAACGTATTGAGGGATTCCGCACCTTAATACTTAAAGATAATCCGTTATCGAACACCTTTAGGGTCGTTTTTCGAACGAAATCTACGGATTTATTCGTAAAATACCAAAAAGTTTCAGTTCCCAGATTTCGAGGCACCGTTTTGCGAGTTGAGATTAGGGTTTTGTTAGCTGCGAGTTGAGACTTAGCTGCGAGTTGAGATTTCCTGCGAACTGAGTTCCTTTGCGAGCTGAGTTTCTGCGAGTTGAGACTTAGCTGCGAGTTGAGATTTCCTGCGAACTGAGTTCCTTTGCGAGCTGAGTTTCTGCGAGTTGAGACTTAGCTGCGAGTTGAGATTTCTTTGAGTTGAGATTTCTGCGAGTTGAGATTTCCTGCGAACTGAGTTCACTTGCGAGCTGAGTTTTTCTGCGAGCTGACATTCCCTGCAAGCTGAGTTTTGTTGCGAGTTTAGATTATTGATTTAGCAAGATAACTTGATTTTAAAATGTCTTATTTAAGCCGTATGATCGAGATGGAACACGAGGTTGGCAAATCTAATGTTCCACCGAAGCTACTCAGACTTGAGGACTATTATAGGTGGAAAGACAGATTCGAAAGTTACTGTATATTCCACGACATCACTATTTGGCTGTGTATTAAGAACGGATATGTTGCACCTACAGCTGAGGTAGGGAATGCAACTGTGATTGTGCCTTATGACAGGATGAATGACAACCAGAAGAAAGAATTCACTATTGATAATAAGGCACATTCATCGATAAAAATGAGCCTTCCCAAGGAAATCAATCACCAATTGAAGTCCTTTCACACAGCTAAAGAGCTCTGGAATGCTCTAGAGAAAAGGTGTGAGGGAAGCCCTCAGGTGAAGGCAGGCAAGTGTAATCTTCTGAAAAAGCAGTTTATGGTATTTAAAGCTTTTAGAGAAGAGGACCTTGAAGCCTACACTACCCGGTTTTATCATTTATTAAGTGAACTTGACGACCATGAAATTTTCTACAATGACAAGGAGAAAACCGACAAATTCATTGAGGGTTTGCCTTGTAAGTGGGAAATGTATGGTATCATGCTCAAAGACAATGATGAAAGGTATGCCACTATGACCCTAGAGCAGGCTATTGACAAGCTCAGGGGTTATGATTTCTCCAAGAAAACAAGAGATACAAATTCTGATCACCTACAGAATCCAGGTTTATACCATGGAAAGACCAGTATCTCTACTCCTTCATCCAATTTGACCACTGCATTGTTTGCTGGTGAAATTGATGAACTCGGAGAAATGTTAACAAAGGATATGTGCTTCATAGCTTCGGATGGCGGTGAAAAACGAAGCAAGAACAATTCTTCTGATAAGTCTACTCAAAGGCATCATAAGATGCCGATGAGTGTGAAGTCAGCTGAACATCAACTCTCGGTGCTGGCATCGTTCGTTGCTTCCTATTAAAACTACATTCAAGGGAAGATCAACGATCCTGCACAATTTGATGAAGACTACGATCAAGTAGATCCTGATGATTTAGAGGAAATGGACCTTCAGTGGCAGCTTGCTATGGTGTCAAGAAGGGTTAAAAATTTCCTGAATCGAACGGGTAGAAGAGTTGTTGGAAACCGATCTGGATTCGACAAATCCAAGGTTAAGTGTTATAACTGTCAAGGTTACAGACACTTTGCCAGAGAATGTCAACGACCAAAAATTGATACTGGCGCTGCTAAACAAGACTCGGGAAGTACTTTAGCTTCCAAAGTCTTAGTAGTTCAGCAAGTAGATGGTTCTTATGACTGGTCCACTCAGCCTGAGCAAGCCCTCATGGCTGAGATAGACGATCAAGAGAAACTGACTGAATCCACTTCTTACATGCCAACTGCTGAGGAATCTGAAGCCAATGTGCCACACACAGAAGTCAAGGGGAACGAGGAAGATGTGCTCTACATCAACTCGACTAAAGAAATGAGTCCCGATGACTTCGTTGCATACATGGCTGATGTACAGTCAGGCAAGAAAAAGGTATGTCTGGATCTTCTTACTCTTGCTGATGTCTGTTACTTAGTTACTGACTTACAGACTCAGGTTAGTGTTTTTGCTGAATCTAACAAAACCTTAACATCTGAATTAGATATAGCTAAGTCTGATGTTCGTAGGTTAGGTGAGGATAAGCTAGCATTAACTGAAAAGATTAAGAGTGATGCCTTAGATAAGACTAGTCTAACTGACATAATTAATGAACAATGTGTTAAGATAGACGGGTTATATCTAAACCTTAATGAGCTAAATAGAAATATTGCTATTAGGGATAAAGAACTTTCAGAGTCAAACATGAAGTTAGTAGAGCTAAATAGAAAATTTGAAGGTTATAGAACATCCTCTTTGACCTTAGATAGAATCATTAGCTCTCAACGTAGTGTGACAGATGTTACTGGCCTAGGATATTCTTATGTTCCTCCGCCCTTTAATGCCAATTACACTACTTCTACTTCTGTTGACTTAGAGATGACAGATGCGAATCCTGAGACTGAGGATTTGAAAACTCAACAGTCTAAAGCATCTGAGACTCAAAAAGATATTATTTATGACCTATCATTAGACAAGAGTACAGTCAAATCATTCACTAAAGTACAATTTGTATCAAGTGGAATGATTGGTAGTACTAATGTAATTGATGAGGGAATTAAGAAAAACAAGGAGTTACCTTCAGTGTCTTCTGATCAGACAAAGAAGGAGTCTGCTAAGACTGTTAAGTCACGAAAGCAGATGTCATGCTTCAAGTGTCATCAAGTGCCGTCGAGGTTTATGACTCCGAGAAGGAACCAAAGTCACTTTGAGATTGGTTCTACATCTCGCTCACAAGGAGTTAACCAAGGGTCCTATAATAACCGTAACCAAGGGCAGAAATCCCAGGGTTATGTATCAGGGAGGGTTGGAAGTCAGTCAACTCATAGACCCAGGACCACTAATCATCAGCAAGCTGATGCTCCTTCAAAAGTGACCAAAGCTCCTAATGGGAAGGATGGTTACTTTAAAGAGCTACAGTTTGTCGATGACAAGGGACAAACCAAGACCGTAATGGCTTGGGTCCCTCTTGATAACTGATTGTGTACAACTTGTATGTGCAGGAGCAGACTGCGAACAATGATAATTGGTGGTATGTTGATAGTGGATGCTCTAGGCACATGACAGGAACAAGAAGTCTACTGACAGACTTCAGAGGTGGACTGAGACAAGGAGTGCACTTCGCTGGTGATAAAGGAGGAGTAATTACTGGGAAAGGAACAGTTTCAAATGGAACTTTGACTCTAGAGGATGTGAATTATGTTGAAGAACTAACGCACAACCTAGTGAGTGTTTCCCAAGTCTGTGATAAAGGTCATCCTGTTCTCTTCACTAAGAAAGAGGCCTTGATCCTGAAGCCGGGTTTTATCATTCCCGAAAAATGGATACTAATGAAAGCTCCAAGTGTTGATGCATCTTAGAGTGTCTGTCAGTTGGTCTAGTCTGTACTGTGTCTGTAAAAGTAATAGACTTAGTGAAAATTACATTTTCTATGTACTGCGACACAAGGCTTGTGTCGCATTAGTTGTAGTTGCGACACAGTGCTTATGTCGCATTAGTGATCTCTGCGACACAAGGCTTGTGTCGTAGAACGGCCAGTTTGTTTAGTATAAATATCAAAGTTTGAGATATTTAGGGCAAGACATTTTACACACACTTTATTCTCTGTATTTTGGCTGCTACACTTACATTGAGAGAATATTTTGGGTATTGAGAAATATAAAGTTTTATTCCTTTTGTTCATCATTTTGTTTAAACTTTATATTATTTGCTTGTGTTCTTGTCTCCTTATCCACTTGATTTGATTAAAAGATCATCCTTTGGGATCCACAATTGGTATCAGAGCCATAATCTTTGATTGTTTGTTGTATCAAATCATTTGGGTAAGTTTTTTAACACTTATCTTGCTTATTTAACATCTTTTTGGTGTTTGATCTTCATTATAAGTGTTTTGGAGCTGAAAAGTGGAGTTTTTGAAGCAAAAAATCTAAGCTTTTATCAAGTTTTACGATAAAAAACATTTAGGGTTCGAAAATATGTGTTTTTGAGGTTTGTTCGTACTGACAGCGCCGTTTTGCGACACAAGGTTGTGACATAATATTGTGTCGCTATAGGGTTTCAGCGACCTTAATTCTGCGACATAGTGTTGCGACACAAGGTTTCAGCGACCTTAATCCTGCGACATAACACTGCGACATAACCACTGTGTCGCTGTCTGTTCAGTTGCGACATAACCATTGTGTAGCTGCTAGTCTTCTTGCGACATAACCTCTGCGACATATCATTTGTGTCGCATTTTTCAGTTTTTCAAAATTTTTGAAAAGTCTCTCGAGCCCATTACCATGTCTGCTTCTACATCAACATCACTTCAACAGGTTGGGGCAATGCTAAAGCATTCTAGTGAGGTGGGCTCTACAAACAAACCACCGATGTACACTACGGGTATGAACTACTTAGACTGGCGTCAACGGTTTGAAGCGTTTGTATCTTTCAACGATGCTGAGATGCTGATCTATCTTGAGGAACGATATGAACGCCCTGTTCGAACCGGTATATTTAATGGACCTATTCCTGAAAAGTCCATTAAATCAATGACTCCTGAAGAACGTAAGGCTTTCGATACTGAACGAAAAACATATTCTGCGATTACTATGGCCTTACCTCAACAGATATTGAGACAACTACGCCATCACAAGACCGCTTATGATCTATGGAAGGGGTTTGAGAAGAAATGTGGTGGTAGTGATCAGTACAAACGAAAAAAACTGGATCTGGTTAAGAAACAGTTTGAGGTCTTTGACATGTTACCTACTGAGTCTCTGGAAGATATGTGTAGTCGATATTCTCAGCTCGTAAGTGAATTGGTTGAGGGAGGAGTAAATCTTGACAAAACTGATGTAAACAAGAAGCTTCTGGGTTCATTACCAAAGAAATGGAATACACGAGTGCTGCTAATGGAAAAAGACGAGGATATAATGGATATGGAGCTTGATGATCTAATTGGACAGATTGCTGCTGACCTCCTGGACATGCAGAAGAAGGAGACCAAGGCTACTGCACATATTCAGAATCCCATGTTATATAGTGTGGATGTTCCTGCTGCAGCGACTCAAGCTGCTGGGGCTGCATTCTTCTCTGGGGTTCTGGTGCTCCTAATTTATCTGGTGGTTTTGGATATACTACCACAAACTCTGCTAGTGGGGGTGGTACTTACTCCAATCTTAAAGGAGCATCTCCTGCAGTTGCTGAGGAACATGCAGCTGTATTCACCGCTTTCTTGTCAGCGTATGATGACTTCCTATCCAACAAGAACAGCACCGTGAATATGACTGAAGAAGATTTCAGTCAAATTGATCAAGAAGAGCTTGAACGAATGGACTTGAAGTGGAGCATGGCTATGCTCACAAGACGCGTCAAGAATTTCTTGAAGAAGACTGGGAGGAAGAACATCACTGATCCGGAAGAGAAGGGTCTTGGATTCAATAAGAGCAAGGTAAAATGCTACCAGTGTCACAACTATGGACACTTTGCTCGTGAATGTGACAGAAAGAAGAATCCACCTTCCGGTTTGTCCAAGCCCTCTCAGTCCACCTCATCTAAGAAGACCAGATCTGATGAAAAAGCGATGGTTTCCGCTGCGCTACTGCTTTCCAACAATGCTTGGGAATGGTCTGACCCAGATGAAGATAATACAGAACGGGCACTAATGGCTGAAGTGCATGAGGTACATGATGAACCCTTATCTTGTGTATCATGCATTAAATTAACTAACCAGCTAACTAGGTATAGAGAGGATACCACACGCCTTAACACTGTCATAGAAAATTTAACTGAAACAAATAATATGTTACGGGACAGTGATAAGGCTAGTGGTCAAAAGTTAAAAGCTATTTTGGAAGAGAAAAAGGAACTAAAAGCTAAAATTTTTGAACAACAAGATGAAATTGGTAGCTATGTTGACATGTTATCATCTGTTAAAAGGGAACTTGTTGAATCTCAAACTGAGGTTTTAAATTCAAAGAAAAAGCTTTCAAACTTTTCAACATCCTCTCTAGTCTTTGATGAAATCCTACAGGCACAGAGGACTGACACTAAGAGTAAGGCAGGACTTGGTTTTCATCAAGTCCCACCTCCTAAGGATTATTTACCTATGCCTGTTAGGGATAATGTCAATGATATGATGCCTATCTTTACTAAGATAGATGTTAAAACTGTCAAACCGACTGTGAGCATAAATATAAGTAAGCCTGAGCTAGTTAAGGCTGAAAATGTCATCATTGCATGTGAACAACCTGAAACTAGTAGGCCCGAGCCTATTAGGGCTAATACTAGTGAGTCTGAAACAAGTAAGACTCAAAAGGTTGAGAAAGTTAAACCTATTAAGGCCAAGATTCATCAGACTGAACTTATTAAATCTGAAAATATAGTTGAGCCTAAATTAGGAAAGACTCTTTCTGTGCTTCCTCGTATTATTGAAGAGAAAATTGAAATTGAGGACATAACTGATCAAGAGTATCGAACAGTTAAGAAAAACGTCAAGCCTGAAAATCATATAATTACTATCGAACAAAAAGAACAGGCTATAACAAAAGGAAAAGGTAAAGCTATGGTTGAACCTCAAAAGAAGATTGTTTCTAAAACGATTAAATTAAATAAATCTTCTAAAATTTCAACTAAAGCATCTGCTGCTGTTGAATGCTCACACAAGTGTGATTGTTCAACACATGCTTCTTTTGGTCGAGCTCATCGGTTTGTTCCTAAATCTTGTTTTGAGCAACGATCTTGCTTCTACTGCAAGAAGCAAGGTCATTTGATAAATAATTGTCATGTGCTTGCAAAGAAACAGTCTGGGAAACAGGTTTCTCAAGTTTCAAAACTTAAAAAACTTTCAAAGAAGCCTATTTCAATGAAATGCTCTAAGCCTACTATCCCAGCTGTTAAGGTCAACAAAGTTGAGCAAAATACTTTGCAAAACTTAAAGCTCAAAGTTGTTGACTCGCAAGCATTCAAACCAAAGTAGGTTTGGAAGATTAAAGAATCTTGCAAAGATTCTACATCCAACAATACCTCATCAGTAAAACATTCTAAACTTTTTGAAAACAAAGTTTTGACTGATGTGGTCATTGTTGATGATGTTACTGGAGTACCCAAGACTATAAAGGCTTGGGTCTCCATTTCTAACTAATGTACCTTGTTTGTGGTGCCGCAGCAACCTGAATCTGTAAAGAATAGTAAATGGTATATCGACAGCGGTTGTTCTCGGCACATGACCGGTGATATTTCTCTTTTATCTGAAGTTCATACTTTCAATGGAGGTTATGTGGCCTTCGCTGGTGATAATGGGGGAGTTATTTCTGGTCAAGGTACGCTTACCAATGGAATGGTAAGCTTTGAGAAGGTAAATTTTGTGGAGCAATTACAACACAATCTCCTCAGTGTCTCTCAAGTGTGCGATAAAAAGTACACTACTACTTTTACAGACACTGAATGTTGTATATTGAAGCCGGGATTTGTGATCCCTGAAGAATGGGTGCTACTGAGGGCACCTCGGGAGCGAGACACGTATATTCTGGACATGAGTACTGTGAAACTACACAGCTCACTTGTCTTCTTTCTAAAGCTCCTGAGAAGGAATCGTTATTATAGCACAGGCGTATGGGACACTTGCACTTTCGCAAGATGAACTACCTGATCAAGAATGATCTAGTGCGAGGTGTCCCTAAGCAATCCTTTGGACTGAATGATCATTGCGTCCCTTGTCAGAAAGGAAAGCAACACAAGAAGTCTCACAGACCGAAGCTGGCCAATTCAACTGAGAAGCCCTTGGAGCTGCTACACATGGATCTATTCGGGCCAGTCAGAAAGAAGAGTTTGGGAGGTACTTCTTATTGTCTTGTTGTGACGGATGATTATTCGCGGTTTTCCTGGGTTTATTTTCTGAAGACCAAGGATGAAGTGCCTGAGATTCTTATTTATCTATTCGATAAACTGCAAAATCTTTGTGATTTGAGAATCAAGAAAATTAGGAGTGATAACGGTACAGAGTTTAAGAACTCGATTATGGAACTGTACTGTTTGAGTAATGGTATTGAACACCAATTCAGTGCCGCAAGGACTCCACAGCAGAACGGGGTTGCAGAACGTAAGAATAGAACCTTGATTGAGGCTGCACGTACAATGTTATCTGACTCTAAGCTTCCAATCACCTTCTGGGCCGAAGCTGTGAATACGACCTGCTACGTTCTAAATCGGGTATTAACGGTTAAGAAGAAGAACAAGACATCCTATGAATTGTTCAACAATAGAAAGCCTAATCTACAATTTCTTGAACCTTTTGGCTGTCTATGCACTATTATGCACACCAAGGAACGAATTGCTAAGTTTGGTGAGAAATCCTGTGAAGGTGTTTTTCTAGGATTCTCTAATAACTCACCCAACAAACGCGTGTATAACTTAGTGACCAAGCGTGTGGAAGAACATTTTGAAGTCACCTTTTTCCATTACACTGACAACCCTCAGGGGAAGGGATCCGAATATTTGTTTGACTATCAAACACTGTTTAATTCTTTCAATATTCCTGAGGAAAATGAAGAAGAGGATATAGTGACACTACTTCATGGGCTGGACATCGCTTCTGAAACACCACCCATCTCTGTTCCTCCACCACCTACAGGAACACCAGCAACTGCTCCTGCTGCCACTTGTGAGACTCCACCTCCACTCGTTACTGAGAATGTTCCTGATCCTACAAATGATGAGGAACAAATGTTTGAGGATTCTGTTCAATCACCTGTTTCTGACCTTGAAGATTTACCTGCACGTCAACTCGAACTTGAAGCTGACTCTACAAACCTTGATTCTATCATCGTTCCAGCTGCAATTCCGAGTTCTCGAATCAATGTGTCACATCCAGTTGATGCCATTCTTGGTGATTTAAACAAAGGTGTTTTAACGAGAAGACAGATTGCTACTGCTGAACAATCTGTGTTGACACCGTCTCCTATTACCGTCACTGATCCTGTTTGTCTTGCTTCGGAAATTGAAGAATGCTTTCTCTCCCAAGTAGAACCGAAGAAGACAGCTGATGCGTTAAAGGATCCATACTGGGTTTAAGCTATGCAGGAAGAGCTTCAACAATTCAACAAGCTGCAAGTATGGACTTTGGTGCCTTTACCCAAGGGTGTTCATCCTATTGGCACTCGTTGGGTATATCGTGTGAAGAAGGATGATCGGGGCGTGGTAATTCGCAACAAAGCACGACTAGTGGTCCAGGGCTTCACTCAAATTAAAGGTTTGGACTATGATGAAGTATTTGCTCCGGTTGCTCGTTTGGAATCCATCCGCATTTTCTTGGCGTACGCTTCACTCAAAGGATTTCGGGTTTAGCTTGACTTTAAGAGTGCATTTATGTATGGTCAAGTGGTTGAAGAGGTCTATGTCAAACAGCCGCCTGGATTTGAAGACTTTGTTCATCCGAACTACGTCTGCAAGCTAGACAAGGCATTGTATGGTCTTCATCAAGCTCTTAGAGCTTGGTATGAGCGGCTTGCGACTCATCTTCTGAAGAATGGTTTTGTACGCGGAACGATCGACAGTACTCTCTTCATCAAGCATGCAGGGGAGGACTTGTTATTAGTACAAGTCTATGTGGATGACATCATCTTTGGTTCCACCAAGGATGAACTGTGTCGCGACTTCGAGCGGATCATGAAGTCAGAATTTGAAATGAGTGCAATGGGGGAACCGAATTTTTTCTTGGGCGTACAAGTCGAACAATCTGCTACAGGGATTTACATTCATCAGTCCAAGTACGTCAACGACATGCTTACACGGTATAACTTGACTGACTGTAAATCCTATGGGACGCCTTTAGAGCTGAATCATCACCTTGGTCCGGCAGAAGATGAAGAGGACTGTCCGGAAAAGGATTACCGATCTATGATTGGTTCTGATGTATCTCACTGCATCGCGTCCGGACATTGTCTTTGTAGTATCTCTCTGTTCTAGGTATCAGGCTAAACCGAAGGTGTCTCACATGAAGGCAGTTACGCGAATTTTCGGTTATCTCAAATGTAGACCAACTCTTGGTCTCTGGTATTCTAATGAGAAAACCTTCGCGTTCACTGCTTACTCGGACTCGGATTATGGGGGATGCAATATGGATAAGAAGTCCACTTCTGGTGGATGTCAGTTTCTTGGACCTCGGCTCGTATCATGGCAGTGCAAAAAGCAAACAACTGTTTCTACCTCAACCGCAGAGGCTGAATACATTGCTGCTGCTAGTTGCTGTTCCCAGGTTCTTTAGATACAACACCAGTTGCGCGATTACGGTTTACTCTTAACTATGACTCCTATTCATATAGATAATACTGCTGCTATATGTATTACTCGTAATCCTGTCCAACATTCTAAGACCAAACACATAGAAATTAGGTTTCATTTCATTCGTGATTGTTATGAAAAACACCTAATTGATCTGGTCCAAATAGATACCCTTAAGCAGAATGCCGACCTGTTCACCAAAGCCTTTTCTCGTGCTCGTTTCGATGAGCTAGTCAACATGATAGGGTTACGTTTCTTTCCCATTCAAAAGTAATATTTGTGACCTTAGTCTGTTATGTGCTTATTATTTAAGTTTTATTCCTTTTGATAAAAAAAAAAAAAAAAAAAAAAAAGGGTAAGTTAAGCAATAGCCATTCTTTATGTTATTTAACATTTAAGAAAAGCAACGTTGCAACATTTGTTAAAAAACGTTTAGTTGTGTCTCAAAACAACTAGGGATATGATAGTACATTAGGAGATACTCCTCAAACGATAATCTTAAGTTTTATCCTCGATATATCAGTAGGTTTATCTTGTATGTGTTACTCTTGCTCTTATAAACATCTGATTACTTGCACGATGTATTGGTAGACATGTTCACACTCTTCTTTGAGCAACTAAGAAATACTTTAATCCGTGTTTACTCTTTTGTGATGACCATCATATGATGTATGACAATGCGTCTTAAATTCTTAAGTATTAGCTTGCCATGCTTCAATTAACTTGAGTTTGTATCTGACAACATTTGGGGATTTATGCTGTCTGTTTCCTTTGTTGTACGTCCGTACAGACCTGGTCTCAGTCAGTATACTTTCAAACATTAAGCAAACAAAAGTCAACGTACTTTCAAATCTTATAAAATCAAAGATTACTTACAAGGTCGCCAACTGGTTTGACCAAGTCTAGTTTTGCTTACACCTGAATCAAGTCTATGTCGCTTTGTTGTACGGATGTACAGACCTGTCACCGCTGGATTGATTCTTAAAAATGTTGAATTCGTGCTTTCTATAACTAATCGAAGTTTTGAGCATGACTTAATACTAAGAGTATATCTATGGGGGAATCACAGAGATCTATTCACTCTCACAATAACTGCTAAGCTTGAAGTTGTGTGTGTTATATATTTAAGTGGACAAACAATACTGATAATCGTCTTGTTTCAGACTGCGTCTAAGGCTTGATAACTTTTTTGATCAACTTAAAATTGGACATCTATACTGATAATCGAATTAAAGTTTGATATTGTCTTGCGAGTCTGTCTTTCTAATATGATTCCTACAATGACACATCTCAAACTGTTCTTTTCTGTTTTTATTTATTATTTATTTATTATTTTGCTATTTAGTTTATTTAATTCGTTCACTAAGTGTCACAAATACAAAAATCTTAAAAACGTGAACTCTTGATTGAATTCTGCGACACAAGGCTTGTGTCGCTTATTTGTGTTGACTATCCTGCGACACAAGTCTTGTGTCGCATACTTTGTGGCCCAGGGACACAATCATTGTGTCGCTCTATTATGTCGCCTATTATTCTGCCCACACAGCGACACAATGCTTGTGTCGCTGCCTTGTGTCAGGGGTATAAAAACCCTCGTGTCGCTGTAATTAATATCTAATTATCAGCGACAAAACATTTCAAATCTAGCGACACAAAAGGAACCTGCGACACAAGCATCCCGATTCAAATTTCGAACATTCTGTGATTTTCTGTGAATCTTCGCGTGTTTCAACTTCTGAATCTTGTTCTCCTTATTATTCCGCATCTATAGGTACTTATCTTACCATCTTTAACTGCATATTCAATTGTACATTTGATTTTGAAGTTTCGGTATTTTAGGTTTTCAATATTTGCATCAATTACATGCCTAAATGTGTTATATTTTGTGAAATCATTGTTGCTTTAGGTTCCTGCTATCTTGATACACCTTCGGCCATGATCAAAACACAAAACCCCTATTTTTTGTTCATTAAACTAATCTGGGTTTAAAAGTGTTCATCTTTGCGACACAAGAGTTGTGTCGCTGTCTTATGACGCTGATCATGCTGCGACACAATACTTGTGTCGCTGTCTTATGAAGCTGGTCTTGCTGCGACACAATACTTGTGTCGCTGTTCTATGACGCTGCTATGATGCGACACAATTTTTGTGTCGCTGAATTGTCTGCGTCACAACTGCTATGTCGCTGACCTAAATGTGCGACACAATCCTTGTGTCGCTGAATAATCATTAAATTGATTTTATTGCAAAACTGCGACATAACTCGTTATGTCGCAGTCTGTCGTGCGACACAAGTCTTGTGTCGCAAGACAATTTTTAATTCAAAAATGTCAATCTTTTTGTTGAAACTAACGGCTTCCAAGTTTCTCGTGTTCTTACAGATATGGCAGGTGTAAATGTGAATGCTTTGTTTTGGGAACCACGTCACAATGTGACTGCATTCTTGGATGATGACAAAGAGTCGGCAGCACCATATAGACCCATGATTGCTTTTCTTCGCCGCTCTCGGGTATATAATGCCATCACGGCCACTACTGCTATCTACCGTGATCACGTCACGGAATTTTGGGCTAACGCGGCGATAAATTCAGATCTCCCATTCACTAGGATTATCTCCCGCGTTCATGATAGTGAGATCATCATCTCTGAACAGACTATCAGAGAGTTCTTTGAGTTTCCGGACGACTCAGAAATGCCGGTTACTTTCTCAAATGCATTTATCTCTGGCGGAATGATTCGTCTGGGTTATCCTACTATCTCCAGAGATCAATATCGCAAGGCCTTTCTCACCAAGTGCTGGCGGTATTTGATGCACATAATGATAGTGTGCCTTTCTGCACGCAAAGCTGGTTTCGATGGCATCAGCCACTCAACTGCGTCAGCAATGCTGGCACTGGTATACAATAAGCCCTACAACTTTTCGGGCTATATCTTTCGTGCTATGGTGGACCACACTCAAACAGGTGAGAACCAGTGGGCTTTGTACCCACGATTTGTTCAACTTCTCATCAACCACCTGCTCCCGGGATTACCGGTGGCCCCACAGCACCAATTCAGACCAACGCCAATGAATACCAGAATTTTTGTGGTCTCCGGCCAATATGCTAAGGGTGCACCGGTTCCACCTTACGTGCCTCTTTTTGGACACATTGTGGATGAGGCCTATGTGCCTCCGGAGGGTGACGAATTCACCGAACCGGCTCCTATTCCTAGGCCACTGTCACCTCCACCACAGGCACCGATTCAACAACAACAACAACAACAGATTCAACAACAACAACCACAACAACAGTCTCAACAACAGCAACAACAACATCCCGATCCTCAATTTGAAGATATTATGCGGGATATTGATGAGATCTGTCCCTCTCCTCCCAAGTCGACAGGCAAAAGGCCACGTGCGGATGTCACTTACATTGTCTCAGACGACATTCCTACATCCAGTCGACCGCGCACTTCTTCAACTGCTGGGCCTTCGGAGGTTCAGACTCCCGTGCATCCTCATCCTGATATTATAAAGCAACTTTTGGATCGGATGGAGGAGATGCAAAAGACTGTGCACGATCAAGCCAATCTCATTCAGTCACAAGCCGCCCTAATTGAAGCTCAAACGTCTAGAATCACACAATTAGAGGATAGGTTTAGGGAGTTTGAGACCCGGTCTATTGGTCTGCCGGTCCATCAATAGAACCAATAGGACCGGGGTCAGAGTCTGTATCTGATGATGTACTAATTGAACCTTCTAATGAAATACCTTCTTTAGAGTACTTTCCTGTGCATCGGATTCCTGGCCAACCGAGACCGTTAGCAGTTGATTATTCTTGTGCAGACCTCTCGTTTATTCAACGCATGATAAACGAAGTCAATTCGCAAAATGATAGTGATAACTTTGAAGAAGATGCTGATTTTGAGGTTGAGGAGGAAGAGCTTGATGATGATGAGTTCTATGATGATGCTCCATTTATTGAGTCAGATTCTTCTGAAGACGAAACTGATAATATTTCTGAGACTCAAGATGAAGGAACATCGGAGACTCCTATTCCTGATGATGAACTGATTGAGACCAAAGATGAAAGACTTGCTAAATGGTGGCCGCACGGAAAAGATGGGAAACAAGTGCCGGTCACCTGCAAATCATACAAGGTCACTGGAGTGTATACTGGATTGATAAAGAGTTGGAAGATCTCAAATGGATTATTTATGATCAAAAGGCTTGATGGTATCCAATATTTCAATAGATCATTCTCAAAGCTGAGCACCTTGCCAAAAGGAGAAATCAATCGTCTCGCTCAGCTTGCTTTGATTAATCCTTCAAAAGACGATCGTGCCAACTTCATTCAATCTACGCTTCAACGTGAAATTCGCACTAAACGGTACAGTTTCATCAAACCGACATTGGGAACAAGAATTATATATAAGAAACGGTTAGATCCTGTCACCAAACAGCCATTGATCAAAATGCGTTATCCTCCGGCTGAGTGCTTGAAGAAGATACCTTTGGAAACAGTTCCCTTGGACTTTCTAAGAAGACTTCATTACTGGGAACTAGATGCTCATACTGGAGAGGCAGTTTTGATATTTGTGCCTGAAACCGAGCAACCAGAAAAGAGCTCACTTTATAACTTGAAGAAAACTCAATTCAGAGTTTTTGATCCGATGAGCTTAATAAATTTCTCTGAGAAAGATCTGAGAAAGCTATTTGACAATCCGATTCGCTTCAATGAGAAGAACGTGATGAACAAGAAGTTCGCACTTCAATTTCAGAGGATTGTCAATGTGTGTGTGACACATGGAATACACGCTGGCGGTGTATTTCCAACAGGCTGGGTTTGAACGAAGATCTTGAAGACCAAGCTGAAGACACGGGGGAGTTTGTTGATGCATCTTAGAGTGTCTGTCAGTTGGTCTAGTCTGTACTGTGTCTGTAAATGTAATAGACTTAGTGAAAATTACATTTTCTGTGTACTGCGACACAAGGCTTGTGTCGCATTAGTTGTAGTTGCGACACAGTGCTTGTGAGTGATCTCTGCGACACAAGGGTTGTGTCACAGAACGGCCAGTTTGTTTAGTATAAATATCAAAGTTAGAGATATTTAGGGCAAGACATTTTACACACACTTTATTCTCTGTATTTTGGCTGCTACACTTACATTGAGAGAATATTTTGGGTACTGAGAAATTTAAAGTTTTATTCCTTTTGTTCATCATTTTGTTTAAACTTTATATTATTTGCTTGTGTTCTTGTCTCCTTATCCACTTGATTTGATTAAAAGATCATCCTTTGGGATCCACACCAAGGAAGAAGGACATTTATGCTATCAACATGAATGCTCCTATTACTTCAATGGTATCTACTTGTCTATTATCCAAGGCTTCAGAATCAGACTCTCTCCTATGGCATAGGAAAATGGCACACTTGAATTTTCGTAAAATGAACTACATAACAAAACATGAGTTAGTTCTGGGTGTACCACCGAAGAGCTTTGCATTTGAAGACAAGTGTATATCTTGCTTGAAAGGAAAACAGCATAAGAAACCACACAAGTCTAAAACTGTGAACTCTATTTCCTCGTCTTTTGAGTTGCTACATATGGATCTCTTTGACCCAATAAGCAAGAGAAGCATAGGTGGCAAATGGTACAGTCTTGTTGTCACAGACGATTTCTCTAGATTCTCTTGGGTATTCTTTTTGGGATCTAAGGATGAAACTCCGGGCATTCTTATGGAGTTTCTAGATCTAATAGAGAACATCTATAGAAAAAGAGTTAAGAGAATTCGTAGTGACAATGGAACTGAGTTCAAGAATTCTACATTGAATGTATATTGCTTAAGCAAAGGCATTCAACATCAATTCAGTGCACCATATGAACCTCAACAAAATGGTGTTGCTGAAAGGAAGAATAGAACTCTAATTGAAGCAGCGAGAACAATGCTTGCAGATTCAAGGCTTCCGGTCATATTTTGGGCAGAAGCAGTGAATACAGCATGTCATATTCTCAATCGGGTTCTTACGGTTAAAAAGCAGAACAAGACATGTTATGAGCTTTTGAACAAAAAGAAACCGAACTTAAAAGGGTTTGAACCTTTGGGAGTTTCATGTACGTTGTTGAAGACAAGTCACCAACCTAAATTTGGTGAGAAGGATGACGAAGGATACTTCCTAGGTTACATGCCTAACTCACCAAACAAACGGGTGTTCAATAAAACTTCGGGACGTGTTGAAATAGTTTATAACATTGAAGTTACGAGCTATACATGTTGGGAAATTCAGTCATTACAACTGTTGATGAGTAATTGCACAAGGCAATAACACTGTTAGTGTTAATGATTTCCACTGTTTATACAAGTATTAACACTGTTAGTGTTAATGGTTTCCACTGTTTATACAAGTATTAACACTGTTAGTTTTAATGGTTACCACTGTCTTCACAAGTTACAACTGTTGGTTCAAGTCTTCCAAGATTACAACTGTTAGTGAAGTGATTACAACTGTTAGTGAAGACTGAAGTGAAGACATGAGTTACAACTGTTAGTAATGATTTACATTGTTAGAGATTTCCACTGTTAAGCTTGTTTGTAACAGTTAACACTGCTTAGGCTAGTTACCACTGTTGGTATACTATTATATGTAATACATACAAGTGTTAACACTGTTAGAGTAATTACCACTGTTTATATAAATATGGTAGTTAACACTGTTTATGTACAGAATAGGCGGGTAGATAAAGTTTGGATAATTATGGAATGTAACAGTTTCCATGATTATAGGAGATTGGTTAGCAGGACTCTATGTGTTATAAATAGAGATCCTAAACCTAAATTAGATAGAGATTTTTTTGGTGTGCCGCTTCAAGGTTTTGTAACCCTAATACAAGTCAGTGTATTCGTCTTTTATAATTAATAAGATTGAAGCTTTTGATAGTAATTATGTTTTCATTGATTTTGTTATTAATCTTCATTATATTACTAAGTGTTATTCCGCAAACTTCTTAGTAATTATTCAAAACTGTGTTAACCTAATAAGAAGTATTAGATCGATCTTGGTTTGTCAAGTGGTATCAGAGCTGTTGGTTAAGTTTTGAATACAGGAAGATCTAGTATTTACATCAATGGCAGAAAACAATGAAGGAATTCAGGTCACTAAGATACCCATGCTTAGACCTGATGAGTTTGATTTCTGGAAGAACAAAATCAGACAATACATGCTTCTCACAGATTATCAAATATGGGAAGTGGTTGTTAATGGTCCTCCTGTGACTCTTAATAGTGATGGTGTTGCATAGGCAAGATCACCACCAACATCTGAGGCAGAAAGAAAAGTGAGATCTATAGAATACAAAGCTTTAAGTACTCTATTACTATCAATTCCAAATGAATATCAGAGACGTTTTGAGACATGTCAAGATGCTAAAGTTCTGATGGAAGCAATAGAAAGGAGGTTTGGTGGTAATGATAGCACCAAGAAAAATAAACGATCTCTTCTTAAACAACAGTATGAGAATTTTAAGTCTACAAAGTCAGAAACTTTGACACAAGTCTTTGATAGGTTTTCTAAATTAATAGGAGATCTGGAAAATCATCAAGTGAAGATAGACAGAGATGATTTGAACAGCAAGTTTCTGAGGTCATTGGGTGATGAATGGATTATCTATACTGTTGGTTTAAGACAGAGTAAAGATTTGGAAGCAAAGGAGCTAGAAGATATATACAATGATCTGAGGAACTTTGAGTCTGAAGTAGAGAGCAAGAAGGTGGGATCTGGGAACTACAACAACAATTCTGCATTTATGTCTATGGCAGGGTCTGGATCAAAAGCTGAATCAAGTCAGAAAGGGTCATCCTATGGGTCTAGAGGAAGTGGATCATCTTCTAGTCAGTGTAATGATCAACTCTTAGAATCTTTCTTTGCTACTAATGTGAATTCTTCACTTACTAATGAAGATTTAGATCAAATTGAAGGAGATGATCTAGAAGAAATGGATATTAAGCTGCAGTTTGCTTTAATCACTCAGAGAGCAAAAAGGTTTATGCAAAGAACAGGTAGGAATAACTTTGCACAGAAGAGAAGTGATGCTAGCTGGTTTGACAAGAGCAAAGTTGAATGTTACAATTGTCACAAAATGGGACACTTTGCTAGGGAGTGCAGAAGTCCAAAGAGTGACCAGAATGAGAGAGGAACTGGACAGAGAAGTGGAGGAAATGTGGGTCAAACTAAGAATGTGCCAATCCAAGATACCTCATCAAATGCACTGGTATCTGTTGATGGATGTGAATGGGATTGGAGTGATCAGGAAGAGCATGAAGTAAAGAATCAATGCTTCATGGCAACTGCTGAATCAGATAAGCAGTTTGAGGTTCCTTATGAGGTACAAATAAAATTGTGCTCAACTGTGTGTAAACAAACTGTGAAACATTATAGAGATCATAACCAGAAAGTGTGTGATGAGTTAAAACAGTGTGAAATCAAAAGTAGACACACAATCTCTGTAATAGAAAATCTTGAAAAACATATTCAGATATATGAAGAAAATGCAACACAATTCAAGTATGATATTGAGTATGCTAGGTGGGAGAAAGATAATCTTAAAACAAAAATTGAAGAATTAACTCTGAAACTTTCTGAAGTAACATGTGAGAGGGATAGCATTAAATTAACTGTAAGTAATTTTGAAAATGCCTCTAAGAATGTCACTCAACTTATCAATTCACAGATTCATGATAAACTTAAGAATGGGTTGGGGTACAACAATGTACCACCTCCTTATAACAACAACTATTTTCCTTCAAAAATTGATATTGATATCAATTCACTTAAGAAAGGAATGAATGCTGATGTTAAAATGGCTGACCCTGTTAAGAGTTTGAAAGAAGATGTGAACATTGATAAGGTTGAAATTAGAGATTGGGGTGAAGAAGATGATGAGGATAATGATACTTCTGAAATTGAGAATACTTTGTCAAATCACTTATCTAAGTCAACAAAAGAAAGCATCAATAGTGTTACTGATCCAGTTGCAAAATTGAAGGGTAATAAACTAGAAGAGGGTAAGAAAATGTTTGTGGAGAAGGCAAAACATAAGAAAGAACATGTGAGTGCCACACCTAGAAATCTACAAAGGAATGATAGGAATGATGTGAAAACATTTGTGTCTGCATGTAAAATGTCTGCATTAAATAACTGTGATAAGTGCAAATGTAAGGATAACTTCTCTGAATCACAAAATTTTCAAAAACACATTCCTAGAGGTAATCAAAGAAATTGGAATCAGATGATAACCCAAAAACTGGGAAAGAATATTACTGTGATTAAAGAAAAGTTATGTCTTATATGTGGCAGAAATAATCATCTTCAACATGACTTTTTTCATAATCCAAAAATCAGAAACAAGGCTAAAACAGTGGAAAAACAGTACAATGCAAACAGTGGTAAAGCTTTTAAAACTGTTAGAACAGTTAATTCAGCTGTTGCCACTGGTAGAGTAAATAAAACTGTAAGGAATACTAACAGTGTTTATTATTTTACCACTGCTAGATATAATAACAGTGATAACAGGTTTAACACTGTTAAGCATTATAATTATGGTCATTCAGTTAACACTGTTAGACCAAAACCCACTGTGAAGTCTAAAATTAGTTGGATCTGGACACCTATCAAATCTAATATACCCAGAGGTTCAAAATCCAACAATGTATCAAAATCAATGATCTTCAAGAAAGTTGATTACTTTGATACATATGGGAATCCCAAAGCCAAATTGGTTTGGGTTCCCAAGAGAAATTAATTTTTCTCTGTGTTTGTTTGTGTGCAGGGCAAGCCAAGAAGCTTATGGCATATTGATAGTGGCTGCTCAAGACACATGACTGGAGATAAGGAAAAGCTACAGAACTTCAAATCATTTGATGGTGGATATGTAGCATTTGGAAGCAATCCCAAAGGGGGTCGGATCACAGGAAAAGGAACTATTCAAAGTGCCAGGTTAAGTTTTGAAAATGTTTACTATGTGGAACAGTTGAGGTACAATTTGCTAAGTGTGAGTCAAATCACAGATAAAAAGAACCCAGTTCATTTTACTGATACTGAATGTCTTATTTTGTCAAAGGAATTCAAAATTCCAGAAAATATGATTTTAATGAGAATTCCTAGGCAGGATAATGTTTATAAGTGTGACTTAGCAAACATGGCACCTCAACCTGATTTAAACTGCTTGATTTCAAAAGCTAATTTAATTGAGTCTACATTGTGGCATAGAAGGATGTGTCACATGAATTATAAAACCATTAATAAACTTGTCAAAAACAAGCTTGTTAGGGGTTTACCTGAGAAGGTATATTCATGTGATGATCACTGTGTTTCTTGTCTTAAGGGAAAACAACACAAAACATCTTTTAAGTCAAAAACTGTGAATACAAACTGTACTCCTTTATACTTGTTGCATATGGACTTATTTGGACCAACAAGTATAAGTAGTATGGGAAAGAGATTTTATTGCCTTGTTGTAATTGATGATTATACCAGATTTACATGGGTTTTCTTTCTTAGAACTAAAGATCAGACAGGTGAAATACTTAGATCATTTATGACTAAGATGGAAAATCAATTGGATAAAAAGATTAAAATCATCAGGTGTGATAATGGAACAGAGTTTAAAAATCATGAAATGGATAAATTCTGTGATGAAAAAGGCATTAAGAGAGAATTTAGTGCTCCTAGGACTCCTCAACAAAATGGAGTAGCTGAAAGAAGGAATAGGACATTAATTGAAGCTGCTAGAACTATGTTAGCTGATGCAAAACTTCCAATGTCCTTTTGGACAGAAGCAGTTAGCACAGCCTGCTATGTTCAGAATAGGGTATCAATTGTTAAGCCTTACTTCAAAACCCCATATGAGCTAATGTTTAAGAACAAACCACTGGTTAGTTTCTTAAAATCCTTTGGGTGTCCATGTACTATTTTGAATACCAAAGGTCACCTAGGAAAGTTTGAAAGCAAAGTTGATGAAGGTCTATTTGTAGGGTATTCCAATCAAAGTAAGGCATATAGGGTTTTCAATCAAAGGACCAGGGTCATAGAAGAAACATTAAACATCACTTTTAATAAGAATACCATTAATCCTGATAGGATAGGTCCAAAGTCTTTGTTTGATATTAATGCTCTTAACTCTGCTTTCAGATATGCAACTGTCAATTCTAGTCCAGGTACAAATACAGGTACCAACACAGGGACAGCAGATGAAGAAATTGAGAAAGAATCAGGAAACTCAACAGAAAAGAATACAGAGTCAATGGAATACATTGTATTTCCAATCTGGACTCCTGATCCACCAGAGGTGTTTTCTTCTGATCAGACACAGTCTTCTCAGAATATAGAGACAGACTTGGAGGACACCATTCCAGAGACATCAACATCTAACTATCATGTACTTAAAGATCATCCTCTGGAACTGGTGATTGGGAATGTCCATTCTGCTGTACAAACTAGACAGCAGACTACTGTCAATGAAGAAGAAATACATACATCTATATATGTGTGTTTTCTATCTCAAGTAGAACCTAAAAAGGCAGTAGAAGCTCTTAAACATCCTAGTTGGATTGAGGCAATGCAAGAGGAGTTGCTACAGTTCAAGATACAACATGTGTGGACTCTAGTTGATCTACCAAAAGGAAAAAGAGCAATTGGTACTAAATGGATCTTCAAGAACAAGAAGGATGAAAGAGGAATTGTAATTAAGAACAAGGCAAGGCTAGTAGCACAGGGGTATACACAGGAAGAAGGTATTGATTATGATGATGTCTTTGCTCCTGTTGCAAGGATAGAAGCCATCAGACTATTCTTAGCCTATGCTTCATATAAAAGATTCACAGTTTATCAGATGGATGTCAAGGGTGCTTTTCTGTATGGCAAAATTGATGATGAGGTGTATGTGTGTCAACCTCCTGGATTTGAAGATCCTAAATATCCAGATAGAGTTTGCAGATTGGATAAGGCATTGTATGGTCTACATCAAGCACCCAGAGCTTGGTATGAGACTCTTTCAATCTATCTGTTAGAAAATGGGTTTAAGAGAGACACTATTGACAAAACACTCTTCTCCAAAAGAGATCACAATGATATTTTGTTGGTACAAGTCTATGTTGATGACATAATTTTTGGGTCCACAAATGATTATCTGTGCAAGGAATTTGAGAAGTTGATGCATCAGAAGTTTCAGATGAGTTCAATGGGTGAACTCACTTTCTTTTTGGGACTACAAGTCAAGCAAACTTCAGATGGCATTTTTATCAATCAAAGCAAGTATGTCAAAGAAATCCTTAACAAATTTGCCTTTTCTGAAGCAAAAGTGACTAGCACTCCCATGGAAACACATAAGCCATTGTCTGCAGATCCTGAGGGGGAGGAAGTTGATATACATCTATACAGATCAATGATAGGATCATTGATGTATCTAACTTCTTCCAGGCCAGATATCATGTTTGCTGTTTGTATATGTGCCAGATTTCAAACCTGTCCAAAGCAATCCCATATGTATGCTGTCAAGAGAATCTTTAGATACTTAAAGGGACAACCTGATCTAGGTCTTTGGTATCCTAAAGAGTCTTCCTTAGATTTAAAAGCATATTCAAATAGTGATTATGGGGGAGCTAGCATGGATAGAAAGTCAACATCAGGAGGTTGTCAATTTCTTGGGGAGAGATTAATTTCATGGCAATGTAAGAAACAGACAACTGTATCAACATCCACTGCTGAAGCTGAGTATGTAGCTGCTGCAAATTGCTGTGCTCAAGTCTTATGGATTCAGAATCAAATGCTTGATTATGGTTTCACTTTCTTAAACACTCCTATTTTTATTGACAATACTTCTGCTATTAGCATCATCAATAATCCTGTTAAACATTCTAAAACTAAGCATATAGAGATTAGGTATCATTTTATTAGAGATTGTAATGAAAAACGCCTTATTCGGATTATAAAAGTTCATACTGACAATCAACTTGCAGATCTGTTCACCAAAGCCTTTGATGTGGGCAGATTTACATTTCTGATTACAAGTATTGGTCTGATTAAATCTATTTAAAGTGTTTCTTCATAACTATTTTGAAAAACATCTCTATTATGCTTAAGGATTAGATGCTGGTAGATGTAATTGATAATAACAGTGATAATAGTCTTAGATATAACTGTTTTGTTTGCTAAATTATCACTGTTAGTATCCAATTACCACTGTATATGTATTCTGTTTGGTTTTCACTGTTAGGTTATTTTTGTTAGTTTGTTGAACTAACCTTGCAGGTTATCACTGTCAGTGGAGCAATTAGCACTGTTAGTGCATCTTTTACCACTGTTTATACTATCCAGGTGTAAATGTTCACTATCACTGTTTATCTTTCTGAGTTCTATCGATATTATATATATAAAAAAAAAAAAAAAAAAAGTAAATAAAATAAAATAAAAAAATGAAATGATGAGTATCACTGTTAGTAATACTAACACAGTCACTAGTGTTGAGTTATAATTCCTTTGGTCAGGAGTTATTTCCATCAACTAGTTAAATTGTGTTCACCTTGTTACCACTGTTCTATAATCGTTTCCACTGTTAGTGTTAAAATTGGGAATTTTGCTTCAAAATTAGGTCATTAACACTAGCAGTATAAATACTCCCCACACTTCATATTCTTTACGCTTTCATAAACACTGCTCTCTTAAACCCTGTAATCACTGCTTTCACAAAACCTTACTCAAATTCATCATGGCTTCTTCATCATCAACCGAGTCTCAACTTGCACTGGGCAAAGATCATAACATGATCGCCTATCTGGTAAAACCTACCATCGCCAATGATTACGTTGAAATCATCGATTTTCTGCGTAACTCTACGATTCACCATGAGATCACTGTAGCACCCAGAATTTCACATGATCATATCAATGAGTTCTAGGTTAACGCTAAGATTGAGGATGAACCAGGTGTTCCAAAAATTGTTTCTACCGTTGCTGGGCACCAAGTGGTGATTACTAAAGCCTCCATTCGTTCTTCTCTTCATCTTCAGGATGAAGAAGGTATAACTTCAAAATCTGATGAAGTTTTATACTCTACTTTACAACGAATGGGATATGAGGGCAACTTAGGTGGATATGTTTTTCAGAAAACAATGTTTTCATACCAATGGCGATTTTTAATTCATACATTACTGCACTGTTTATCATCAAAACGTTCATCTTTTGAACAATTCAGCAGTAATGTAGCATATGCATTGGTATGCTTAGCTATTGGTCAAAACTTTAATTTTTCCAACTTTATTTTTGCTGGTATGCTAAGAAACATCAACCAACCTAAACTGCAATTTTTAATGTATCCAAGGTTTGTGCAAGTATTTTTAAATGAACAAATATCTGAATTGCCTGCTTTGGATAAGATTATAGGTATCTCTTCTTTCAAACCAAAAGTATTTACAAATATGAAGAGGAATACCTCTATTAAAGGTGTTATGTTTTCTGGGAGGGTAACATCATTATTTCCAACAATGCTTCCTGCACCCTCCACCACAGCATCTGTACCACCAACAGAAGCTGAACCAGTTGCTGAGAGGATGGAACAACCCATTCCTTCTCAACCCACAGCAACTGGGGGTACTCTTGAAACACAAAGACCCCACATAAAAGCCACCTATTCTAGAAAAGCCAAAAGGGCTACAAAACAGGCATCTGAGGTTCATGGTGCTCAGATACCTCAGTCCAATGACAGGAGTCAGGAACAGCATGTGGTCCATGAGGAGAGGGGAGACCATTCTGTGAGGGCTACTTCTACTGCTACTTGCCCACATGCAGAGCTGGACAGAAGTAACATAAATAAGACCCAATCAGAGGCAACACCAGAACATGATTCTACTCATGTAGATGATTTTGGTGGCCCAGTACCAAGAACCAAGGGGAATCTACTGATTATACTAGGTATAATGTAGATTTTGATACACCTGTCAATGATTCACCTAGGGAGTCACATTCTGATGGTGATGAGGCTAGAACTAACCTGGAATTGACGAAAATGATTGACTATGTATGGGAGAAGTTCAGATTGGAAAGGAGAAAGAATAAAGAAAAGGATGAACAGATAGCAAATTTGGAGAAAAGGATTACTCAACTGGAATATCTTGTAATCAAAGTCTTGAAAGAAGGCAAGGAGTATGTCATGGTAGAAGGTGATTCTGCAGAGGATGCTTTCAAAAAGGGGGAGAAGTGTTGGACTAACAAAGGAGAAAATAAGAATAAAGGTGGTAATAAGAATGGTGATGATGGTTCAAGTTCTGAACATGTTGATGAGGAAATAGAGATGGAAACACCAACACCTAATGAAGCTGAAAATGTCAAAGCAAAATCAACAACTTTACCACCTGTTCAGATCAGAGAACTGTAGATCCCTAGTCTGATCTTATAATCAAATCGTCAATTAATCCAACGTGTGGAATTCGTTAGATTATCAAACACACAAATATAAAGCTTTTAAAACAAATCAAGAACAATTAACCAATCACTTTATATTTCTTATTCTAAATTCTCAGAGATGAATACAGCTGAAAACGCACAGAGAATATTAATGAAAAAGTCTAACCTAATTACAAAGTAATTAGAGGTATTTATACTAATCTGGCCGACTTATGCGACACAAGCCTTGTGTCGCAGGATTCACTATTGCGACACAAGCACTGTGTCGCACCTATCACTTATGCGACACAAGCCTTGTGTCGCAGTACACAGAAAATGTAACTTTATTTACTCTGTTACATTTACAGACACAGTACAGACTTGACCAACTGACAGACACTCTAATATGTATCAACAAACTCCCCCGTGTCTTCAGCTTGGTCTTCAAGATCTTCGTTCAAACCCAGCCTGTTGGGAATACACCGCCAGCGTGTATCCCATGTGTCACACAAACATTTACAATCCTCTGATATTGAAGTGCGATCTTCTTGTTCACAGCATTCTTCTCGTTAAAGCGAATCGGATTGTCGAACAATTTTCTCAAGTCCTTTGATGACATGTTTATCAAGCTCATAGGATCAAACACTCTAAACTGAGCTTTCTTCAAACCATACAGCGAGTTCCTCTCTGGTTGCTCTGTGTCAGGAACAAAGACCAAAACCGCTTCACCGGTATGAGCATCCAATTCCCAGTAATGAAATCTTCTCAGAAAGTCTAGGGGAATTGTTTCCAGAGGAATATTCTTCAAACAATCAGCCGGAGGATAACGCATTCTGCATATTGGCTGTTTGGTCACCGGGTCTATCCTTTTCTTATAGATATACCTAATTCCCAAAGTCGGTTTGATGAAGTTATATCTCTTTGTGCGTATCTCTCGCTGTAGAGTGGTTTGGATATAATTTGCACGATCATCTTTGGACGGATTTATCAAAGAGAGTTGAGCAAGACGATTTACTTCTCCTTTTGGTAAAGTGCTCAACTTGGTGAATGATCTTTTGAAATATTGGATACCATCAAGTCTCTTGATCATGAAAACACCATTGGATACCTTCCAACTCTTTATCAACCCCGTATACACCCCACTAACCTTGTATGATTTGCAGGTGACGGGTATCTGAATTCCAGCCTTACCATGAGGCCACCATTTAGCAATTTTCTCAGCTCTTGTTTCAGTAGTTTCAGTTTCAGGGGCCTGAGCATCAGATGCATTATCAGTTTCTTCTTCACTTTCATCCTCAGAAGAATCAGTCTCAATGGTCGGTGCATCATCATAGAATTCACCATCATCAAGTCCTTCCTCCTCAATATCAACATCATCGGAATCCTCAAAGTTTTCACTTTCATTTTCAGAATTGACTTCGTTTATCATTTGTTGAATAAACGAGAGGTCAGCACACGAATA
>OY992768.1:20655922-20873922 GCA_963921325.1 Logfia minima
CACAAATTGAATTGAATATGGAACAATAGAGGTGATATTTGGTACCTATAGATGCGGTTTAGTAAGGAGAACACGATTACGAGGTTGAAATCAACAGGAAATCCACAGAACACGCAGAATCGATCGAAAAATGGATCGGGTTGGTTGTGTCGCTGAAAATGCTTGTGTCGCTGGATTTTGAATTTTGTGTCGCAGGTAATTAATAATTAATTACAGCGACACGAGGGTATTTATACCCCTGACACAAGTCAGCGACACAATGTACGACACAAGCCTTGTGTCGCTGTAAATATCAGAACAATCAGCGACATAAGGGAGCGACACAATGTCTGTGTCGCTGGGACACAAGTATGCGACACAAGGTATGTGTCGCAGGGTGGTCAACACAAATAAGCGACACAAAACTTGTGTCGCAGAAGTCAATCAAGAGTTCACGTTTTAAAGATTTTGTATATTTGTGACACTTAGTGAACAAAAATAAATAGACTAAGAAGCAAATAAATAAATAATAAATAAAAGCAATGAAAAGAACAGATTTAGATGTGTCATTGTAGGAATCATATTAGAAAGACAGACTCGCAAGACAATATCAGACTTTAATTCGATTACCAGTATAGTTGTCCAATTTTAAGTTCACCAAGAAAGTTGTAAGTCCTGTGATCTTGGTCGATAATGATTATATCAATTATCTAGTCGTATAAAGGTGCGGAATTCCTTTATACGTTTGAGTTTTTAGTTAATCAAACGAATCACTAATCGCTTTGTTTTGATATTAACTAATTGTTAATCTTCAAAACCTAAGCCGTTAGTGATTAGGGTTTTTCTTGAAAAAAAAAAAAATGCTCGCCGTAAGTTCTCTGTTGATGTTTTTCTTAATTACCTCTCTTTTTTCCCAGAAAATAATTAATTAAACCTAATTAAATATCTCGTTTCATTTCGTCAGATCATATTGGGCTTTTGGTTATTGGACTTGGGCTTTTGGGTTTTGCGAATCCAACTGGCCGGATCCACTGGTCCTGGCCGAACCCAGTGTGGCCGAAGCCAACTGGTCCTGGCCGAACCCAGTGGCCGAACCCAGTTTGGCCGAAGCCAACTGATCCTGGCCGAACCCAGTGGTATTTGTGAGTCTAGTTCTTCATTTCACATGTTTAATAAATTGTGACTTGATAACTCTCCTCACAAACTTAGACTTTAGTTTGTTTATATTATTTATACAATACTTTAAATGTATTTAACATTTAATATTAACAAACTAATATCATAGACATTTACAAATTAAAACCAATACACAAAGTTTGATTATAATTGTGCTAGTCCTATTACAAGCTAGATCTGTTGTCACAAACCATGTCTCAACAGACTCCCCCTTGACAATAGCTCTAGCGTTATTATCTTCAATTTTCATCTTTGGTTTTCAATTGTAAATTTTACTGCCCATATGTATCTTCATTTTAATGCAAGTCTTAACCATCATTTGATAATCTCGTGCAAGATCACCCCATGCTTCAGTCGTTAAGATTCTGTTTTCATTTAACTTTAACAGATCTCTCCTCGACAGATTCATCAAGTGTCGATGGTCATAGACTCTCAAAATTTCCTTTTCTCCTCCTTCGACCTCATCATCTGCTTCAACCATGACAGCTTCACCAGTTGCTGAATCCACATGCCAAATCTTTAGATTTTCTAATAAATTCTGTGGCATTGTTTTCAGAGGTATTTGCTGTACACATTTGACTGCTGGATAAGTCTTTTTCCTTAATCGTCGCCCAGTACGTTGACTGCGCTCTTTCAATTTAATCGTTTTCCCGACCCTTGGCTTAATCTTTTCGAATTTCATTGATCTCCCCTCAGTTCTAATTATTCTTTCAACATAGTTTGCATAAGGATCATTACTAGGGTTTATCAACTCCAATCTAGCCAGGTCACGGATCTCAAATCGAGGAAGAGAACTGAATACTTTAAGCTTCTTATCAAAGTATTGAACTCCGTCAAAACGTTTGATAGCAAAAAGTTTTAACTCAGAATCATAATACCAACCGATGATTCCTTTACGGGGTACACGTTTTCCCGTTATGTCAACTTCTGACATCCCAATCTTCTTTTTCTTTTTCTTTAACGGCTTAAACATCGAATTTCCCTTAAGCTTATCTGGAAGATCATCTTCAAACTCAGAATCCGATGATTCACTTAGATTTGCATCCAAGTTTATCACCTGTTCTCCGTTTTCATTCTGTATGACAACTTTTGTAGTTGAAGGGCTTACGATGTGTTCATCAATATTAACATCAAGATCTACACCTTCGTCTGCCTCAACTTCATGAACAGAAGTCCAATCTTCAGGAGGTAAAAATTCACCCTCCTCTAGATCATAGTCGACTTCTTCATCTATTTCATCTAGTATGTCACTCTCAGAATCAGATAAGTTCAGCATTTCCAGACCTATATGAAAACACACACAAGTATAATAAATCCTTTTATTGATTTCTCTGAATCAATCTAAGGAATCTCTTATTAATCTTTTTGTGCATTATATATTATATATACTTCTAACTCTTTAATTGATCATAAGCAATCTAAGAGTTCAAAAAGTCTTATAACATACTGACATTATATAATCTTATTAATCTTTTATTGATCTCTGTCAATCTAAGATTCAAAAGATCTTATAATATGCTAAAATTATATATATTATATACTCTTATCAATCTTTTATTGATCTCGGTCAATCTAAGATTCAAAAGATCTTATAATCTACACACATTATATATATTATATAATCTTATTAATCTTTTAATTGATCTCAGTCAATCTAAGATTCAAGAGATCTTATAATATATATAAACATTACTGTCAATTATCAAATTATAACATTAACGCATAATGCATTCAAGTTTAATATCTTAATTAAACAGTAATATTACATTACAAATTGTTTACATATTACGAAACATGACACAATTTATAAATAAAAATTACATTAACTACTTAATCAAAATAGTTTTAACCTTCTTCAGTTCCGGCTCCAGCTCCACCTGAAGTACCAGCTTCACCACCTACAGACTCCCCCTGAACTTGAGTCTGCTGACTAGTCGTTGACGGATCAGCCAGCTCACTTCTTTTTGGAGCGTTGGGATCTTTGTCTGAATCATCCCTCCTCTTCTTCTCTGCTAGCTCATCCTCTTTGCAAGACTCTCTATATATAAGTATCTCCCCCTGAGATGGCTTGTCCGCAATAAGGGAATGAACCAGGTATTCAAGGCTATCAATCTGCCTTTGCTGTCGAGCAATATCATCAACCATATTGGTCTTGGTCTTGATCAGTAGCAAGTAGGCATTATTTTGGTTAGTCAGATTCTTAGCCATATCCAGTAGTTGAGAGGATTGAATATCGGTGAGAGCCTCTAATTCCTCAACCCTTGACTCTAGACGAATGATCTTTTCAGCATCAGTCATCGGTTGAGAAGAAGATGTGGTAGAAGGAGCTTTGGACTTTTTGGAAGGCGGGGCAACCGGTGGCTGTAGCTTCTTGGCTATTTCAGTAATGACATCGTCTAATAATCGGGCTGCCTGCCTGCTAGACTTAGCAGTAGGATGCGTTTCCGGACGCACAAGAGTTCGAATCATCTCTTGTTCAGTAGGTTCAGCGATTAATTGCGGCCCAGAAGAATCACCTCCTCGAGGTCGCTTACTGCGTCGAGGAATTAGTGGTTCAGCATCGTCCTCGTCAGCCTCATCAATCAACACATAATCAGGATCCTTATCATCAACTTTTCGTTTCCCTTTCAATACTGGATCCATAACTAACTTCGACCCCTGTCGGATCATCCCATCGGGAATACTCGTGACAGAATCAGATGGTGGAAGCTGATCATCCTCAGAATCAGAAGCAGTAGCACCATCCTTCTCTAGATTATCGGAACCACCAGAAGGCCCAGCAACTAGCGGGTCAGAAGGTCCAGTTGCTAGTGGGTCAGAAGGTCCAACTGTATCCTGTGGAATATCAGGAACAACCTCTGGTTCTTGAACCTCTTGTACCACTGGTACAATAGCAAGATCTTCTAGTAGCTCAGGCTGATTAACCGGAACATCGAGCATCGCTTGTGGCTCAGGTTGGTGGACATCCTCAATCTGCGCTTGTTGTACAGGTACATCTGCAACAACATCAACATCGAGCCAACCATTGTTTGGTGGTGGCATATACTGAGGATTTACCAAAAACCCAAATAAGGCAGTCGGCTGAGGCTGCATATCATATCGACGCGAAGTGTGCATGAACATAGCATTGTATGCTCTAAGTCTCAGAGTATCAACCTGAATATCAGCAACAACTTCTGGCAAGTCAGGGATACTATGGCGTATAATCAGCATGCAAAATCGTGGATACAATAGAAACGGGATTCGAACACCGCCCGTGATCTGTCGCACAAACTCTCCAAATAGAAAATCTGAAAAGCTGAATGGTTTATTGTAAACCAGAGACAGAACAGCAGAAAGTATTGAAGCGCTCAGCTCATCATAACCAGCCTTCTTAGCACCAAAAACTGTAACCATTACATGCCAAAGAAATCTCCATTCCCCAAATACAAGAGCCTTCAGATACTGACGGCCTCTTATAGGACCTGTATATCCCATACGTGGAAGTGCTCCTTCAATAAAGTCAGAAGGAAACACTGTGGGACCATCCTCTTGCTCAATAGTACCCAAACGCAAGATTTGGCGAAGATCTGTGGAAGAAAAGACTACAGCACGATTGTTCACAGTCGTCTGAATCACTGGAGGGTTTACCACCGTATTGTACTGAATATTATTCCAGAATTGGGTTAATATGTCCGTTGAGAGAGCTGGAGATGCAGTAATAGCATACTCAATCCTCGATCTTGCCAGAAAAGTGAGAATTCTAGCCACACGAGTAGCTCCCTTAGCAGTGACATCAAGGTCGATCAGTACATTGTGATTAGCAGCAAATGGGCGAGCCATATCTGTAACAGAAATAAGACAGAACATGAAAGATTATTAGTTTAACAGAAATTGAATAACGTATATAATCTACGAATCGTAATTGAACTATTAGGTTATTAATCCTAATTATCAATTATATTCGTTAATTATATATATAAACAGGAAATCTAACTATTTCATGAATCAGTCTCATAACGTTTCAGATTTAATATATCACTTATTACTATAAAGTCATAAGTCGTATATAAATAAATATAAGATTTTACATGTTCACAGTAAAGTCTACATGTCTAATCTTATAACATATTTACTTATATCCTTTTATTAAACAGGTTAATCGAAAGGTCGTAAGTCGATATGGACAAATCTAGTAACACGTCAAAACGAAACATAAAATTTTAGAGTAAATTATAACTCTTTATTAAACAAACTCTTTATTAAACAAGTTAATCAGTCACTCACATAAACAAAACTTAATTCATTTTCCAAAGTCAAACGAGTCAACAAAGACAAACGGGTCAACAAAGTCAAATGAACTCAATTCGTTTAAACTTGTCAAAAGTCAAATGGGTCAAATAGTCAACCGAACCGAATCCAAAAATTCGATTCGGCCAACATGCCCACCGAATTCACAAGTTTGACTTGGTTCGGCCGTTTGACTTGTCAAACAGGCTCAACGAATCCAGCTCAATTCGGTTCGTCCATTTGACTTGTCAAACTGGCTCAACGAATCCAAGAGGGAACTCGGTTCGTTCAAGGCATTTGACGAGTCGAAAATTTGACTCGGTTCGGCTCACTTGCTCACCGAAAACAGTTGTCAACTCGGTTCGGCCAAACGTTTGACTAGTCAAACTATCAAGTCTAAAACTGAACTCGATTCGGCCGTTGACGAAACCAAATGTTGGAACTCGGTTCGTCCGGTTGACTAGTCAATCAGCCGAATCCAAATGAGATCTCAGTTCGGCCGAAGAACAGCGCAGGAAACCCCGAACCAAATAAAAGCAACACAATAATTTTAAACAAAATCGAAGGATTCTCGTGTGTTCTCAATAGTTTAGACAAGAGAAACCCAATGAACTCAAGTGAAATAAACCCCTAAATCGTGATATTTAGTTAAACCAAAAACCAAAACCCTAATATCACGAAAACTTTGATTTCAAACAATTTATACGGTGAAAGTGGTTGAATCATACCTCAAATCGTTTGTAATGAAAAGTTGAATAAGTTGTACGGATTCAAAAATTCGTTTCGTGAACTTGGATTCGTGAAAATAAATCTGGGTTCGGTTCGTACGGGGAGGGTTATTTTCGGTTTGGGGGTTTTGAGTTCGTGGAAATGAGTGAGTTCGTGGGTTGGACTTGGTCAAATCATTGGATTCGGCCAAGTCAAACTAGTCAAACTGACTTTTTGCCAAACGAAACCAGATTTTTTTTTTTTTTTTTTTTTTTTAATTTGTAACATTTTGTATATTTAAAACATACAAAATATAACAAATCTAAAAATAATAAAAATAACATAAGTAACACTTAACAATTACTTTTCACTTGTAATTTTTGTATAAATACAAAAATAATGCAAGTCCAAAATAATTGAACATTAATTTTCACTTATAATTTTTAGAAAAGAATTCAAAAATCATACAAGTCTAAATTAAAGAAGGTAACAAGTAAAAAATATTTATTACTTGTAAGATACAAGTCCAAAATAATTTGTCACTTGTGTTAACACCAATTATAAAATGATAAACAGAAAGAACGAAAAGAAATAAAATGCAAAATTAGAACAATACAAACTAAAGTAATCATGTAAAACAAAAGATTGGTACCTTGTACCTTATTATTAAATAAAAGTATAAAACGAAGTAAACAATACATATTTTTGTTGTTAAACGTTTATCTGATACGGGATCATATTAGGAAGAATAAGATATATGAATTATTGAATTTAATAAGTCTAAGAAGATTGTTAGTATACATACCTTATGAAATTTACAATAAGTAACAAAGAAATTACAACTCTAGCCACTTACTAACTCATATTTATAAAATTATAACTTTGTTACCTCAATCCACACAGTATAACCCATTTGATATTAATTTAGAACAAATTAATCACCAAAGTGAGTTGTTCAATTCTTATAAACATTTCAAGACGATTACTGATATTATGATCCACATAAACAAATAAAGCAATGAATTCCAAGCAGATTGTTATTATTAGTATGTATATTAAACAGTGTTGATCTAAAATATGATATAATGAGAATTCAAGCAAAACACATACCACTGCATCTTTTATTTATAGGGTAGAGGTTACTAAATGATGTTCTTTTCGAAACATATAACATACCCTTCATTTTTATAGATTTTGACAAACATCAAACATATCTTGAAGATACTAGTGGTTCTAGATCTGTACTTAGTACAACATAAGATCCCTTAGTATGAACAAAATAAGTTTGAGACTTTTTGCAAAACTAATGGTGTCAGTTCTGTACTTAGTACAACAGAGTCCCAGTAGTTTCACTAAAAGCCATGTGTTAAACTATTTGTCAGATCATCGAGTAACATATTTCTTTTGATATCAGTGTATGGTCATACTGTTATTCATCATTTAAGACATTTGTCATACATCATATAGCAGATCACACTAAGTAACATACATGAGAGTTATTGCTTCTTAAGTGCTCAGAAAACATAGCAGAATTTGCCTATCAGTACATCATATAATGAAGCTGTCTATACTTAGATTTATTGCTTGATGAGTTATAACTTGTGGAGAAAGGTGTATAATAAGATAAACATAAGCAAGGTCATGGTTGTAAAGATGTAACCCTAATGTAACTTAAAGGAATCTACTAACACATCAACCTTAGTGCTTATTTTAATGTTATTATTAACCTTATTCTCCTAATGTACTATCATTTCCCAACAGATAACCACTTAACTTTTATCGGAGGCGATTCCCCTTAGGTAACAAGCAAATAAATGCCATACGCCAATACCCCCTTTTTTTATGAAAAATAAAAGAAATAAACGAAATAAAAGGATGCTAATTATTACAAAATCTTATGGAAGACTAATCACTCAGGATTTCTCATTCCATTCAGTTGCACCAAAGTTTCAAATCGAGCCCGGTCGAATGCCTTGGTGTATAAATCTGCTAGGTTATCCAGTGAGGGAACCTTAGCTAACTTGATCAGCTGTTTCTCTGCACAATCTCGAATAAAATGATGACGTATATCAATGTGCTTAGTTTTGCTGTGTTTTACAGGATTATTGGTTATCGAGATCGTTGACTCATTGTCAATCATCATTGGAGTATTCGTTATGTTCAACCCATAATCCCGTAATTGTTGTTGAATCCATAATACTTGGGAGCAGCAGCTGCCAGCAGCAACATACTCAGCTTCACATGTAGAAATGGCTACTGAGGTCTGCTTTTTGCACTGCCAAGATACAAGTCTTCCACCTAGGAATTGACATCCTCCGGTAGTAGACTTTCTATTTTGATTACATCCTCCATAATCCGAATCAGTATAAGCTATGAAATCAAAATTACCATCAATCGGATACCATAGTCCCAGCTTTGGTTTCCCTTTGAGGTAACGAAATATTCTTTTCACAGCTTGCATATGTGACTCTTTCGGATTAGTCTGATATCTTGCACAGATACACACTGCAAACATAATGTCAGGCCTGGATGCAGTCAAATACATTAGTGATCCGATCATGGCCCTATATAAGGTAGGATCCACATCCTGATCACTCGATGTATCGGGACCTAGTCCATGATTTTCTGGTATAGGAGTCTTGAATACTTTAGAATCTTCCATTTTGAAACGTTCTAATAATTCTTGCGTATACTTAGATTGATGAATAAAGAATCCATCCTTCTTTTGGTCAACTTGTAACCCTAAGAAAAAGTTCATTTCTCCCATAGCAGACATCTCGAACTTGCTCTTCATAACTTGTTCAAAGTCACGACATAACTTTTCATCAGATGATCCAAAGATAATGTCATCGACATATACTTGAACAAGTAAGAAGTCCTTCTTCTTCCATTTTACAAAGAGTGTACTATCGATAGCACCTCTTGTAAATCCATTCTCAAGAAGATGTGTAGACAATGTCTCATACCAAGCCCTTGGAGCTTGATGTAATCCATATAAAGCCTTATCTAAACGATATACTTTATCAGGATACTCAGGATTAGTAAATCCTGGTGGTTGAGACACATACACCAGCTCTTTGACTTTGCCATACAAAAAGGCACTTTTAACATCTAATTGGAATACTTTTATTCCTTTATGAGATGCAAAAGCTAGAAATAGCCTTATTGCTTCAAGCCGAGCCACTGGTGCAAACACCTCGGTATAATCAATACCTTCTTCTTGATTAAAGCCTTGTACAACTAAACGGGCTTTATTGCGAGTCACAATTCCCCGATCGTCTCTCTTACACTTAAATACCCATCTAGTGCCAATTGGATATTCACCAGTCGGTAAATCAACCAATTCCCAGACTTGTAATTTAGTGAACTGACTCAGTTCATCTTGCATTGCTTCAACCCATGAGCTTTCTTTTAGTGCCATTTGCACATTTTTAGGCTCAACTTGTGAGATGAAACATGAATATAGACATTGATTTGTAATCCCTGTCTCGTTCATTTCAGCATACAAATTTTCGTGAGTTGAAGTAGTGGCTTTAGATTGATTTCTAGTTTGAACCACAGTAGTTGGATCACCAATGATGTTTTCAATTGGATGATTCTTATGAACTTTTGATGTTGTTACTGGTTCAACTAAAATATCAGTCTCTAAGTTAGAATCAACTTCCACCTCTGATGGTAAGTCATCATTAACATCAGAATTGTTCTCACAATCCTCTTGCTCTTGAGAGATACCATCCACAGGTTGTTGGAGTTGACTTGTTGATGCGTCATCAGTGGATACAGTAGAGTTATTCTCAGATGGCTGAATATTCGATGCTGGAGACTGAGTACAAATCTCATCTCCCGACAATAAATGTTCAAGCATCTCTGAATTCCTCACATATTCACTGATGGGGACTTTAAATGACTTAAAGAGATCAGAATAGTCAAATTGCCAATCCAATCCTTTATGTACATCATGTGTATAGCTCGTAACTTCAATGTTATAAACTATTTCCACACGTCCCGTTGCTTTATTGAAGACTCTCTTATTTGGTGAGTTAGGAACATAACCTAGGAAGTATCCTTCGTCAGCCTTTTCACCAAATTTTGGTTGTTTACTTGTCTTCAATAGAGTGCATGAAACTCCAAAGGGTTCAAACCCTTTTAAGTTAGGTTTCTTATTGTTTAGAAGTTCATAACAAGTCTTGTTATGTTTCTTAACCGTAAGAACTCTGTTCAGAACATAACAAGCAGTATTCACCGCTTCTGCCCAAAAGATGACAGGAAGCCTTGAATCTGACAGCATAGTTCTAGCACTCTCAATCAGTGTTCTATTCTTCCTTTCAGCCACACCATTCTGTTGAGGTTCATATGGTGCACTGAATTGATGAATTATCCCTTTGCTTAAGCAATAGACATTAAACACCGAGTTCTTGAACTCTGTCCCGTTATCACTACGAATTCTCTTAATCCTTGTTCTATAGATATTCTCAATTAGATCTAGAAACTCCATAAGAATAGTAGAAGTTTCATCTTTAGACCCCAAAAAGAATACCCATGAGAATCTAGAGAAATCATCGGTGATAACTAAACAGTACCACTTGCCGCCTATGCTTCTCTTGCTTATAGGGCCAAAGAGATCCATATGTAGCAAGTCAAATGGCAATGAAATTGAGTTTTCAGTTTTGGATTTGTGTGGTTTCTTATGTTGCTTTCCTTTCAAACAAGAAACACACCTATCCTCAAACTCGAAACGTTTCAATGGTACACCTAGAACTAAACCATTCTTGGTTATATAGTTCATCTTTCGGAAGTTCAGGTGAGCCATCTTTCTATGCCATAGAATAGAATCTGCTTCTGAAGCCTTGGATAGAAGACATGTCGACTCCATTGAAGAGATAGGAACATCCATGTTGATTGCATAGATGTCCTTCTTCCTTGGAGCCCTCATTAGTATCCATTTCTCAGGTACAATGAAACCTGGCTTCAGGACTAAGGCCTCTGTCTCATTAAAAAGAACAGGGTGACCTTTATCACAGATTTGAGAAACACTCACTAAATTGTGAGTCAATTCCTCAACATAGTTAACATTTTCAAGTGTTAACGCGCCATTGGAAACAGTTCCTCTCCCTGTGATTACTCCTCCTTTATCACCAGCGAAATTAACCCGCTGCTTCAACCCGCTTTTGAAGTCCTTCAGTAGACTCCGTGTCCCTGTCATGTGCCGAGAACAGCCACTGTCTACATACCACCAATTGTCTCTATTCACAGTCTGTTCCTGCACATACAAGTTGTAAAGGATTAGTCTTCAAGGGGGACCCAAGCCATTACGGTCTTGGTCTGTCCCTTATCATCTACAAACTTAAGTTCTTTGAAGTAACCATTCTTCCCATTAGGAGCTTTGGTTATTTCCGAAGAAGTTTGAGTTTGTGGATAATTGTTGGTCTTAGGAGGTGAATTGATTGTGAACCTCTTAGACGTCGAGCTATGAGTTCTATAATTATGTGAATCATTAGACTCATTAGCACGTGATGTAGAACCATACTCATATTGACTCTTGGTTCTACTTGGTGTTCTAAACCTTGAAGGTGTTTGATCTTTGGGTTTATAATTAAGTTCAGGCCTTTTAGGTTTAGGTGGTGAGGGAAAGTGTGAGCTATTTCTTTTAAGAATATTCATAGGTCTAGAGCCTAATCCCGGTTTGACACTTGGCCTATCTATATTCATACTAGAAACATTCGGTGGAGGAACACAATGAAAACTATCTCTCTTGGAAATATTCACAGATTTAGTACCAAAACCCGGTTTGATACTCGATTTGTCGACATTTCCACTAGAGATAGAAGTTGTCTTATCTTTAAGTAAAGGTTTAGATGATACATCTAACTTCTTGTTAGGACAACAAGAAGCTACATGTCCTTTTTGAAAACATTTAAAACATGACAACTTCTTTTGTGATTTAGCCACCTTTTTACCCTCACATTTGGCTTGGTCTGAAAACACTGAAGGTTGATCTTGTTTAATATCCTCATCATTTAAATTAGTATCAGCAATCACTTCTCTCGAGACAAATTGTACTTTAGAGAGTGATGTAGTCTTACTAATTTCACATGATGGATCTTTAACAATATCCTTCATTGTATCAGACAATTCAGACTGTTTAATTACTATATCATCAGGTTTAGTGTCTGCATCAGGCATTTCTAAGTCCACAGAAGTTGTAGAGTAATTTGAATTGAATGGTGGAGGAACCTCATTGTAACCTACACCAGTCTTATCCTTTACACTACGTTGTGAGCTAATTATATTATTTAAGGTCAAAGAGGAAGTTCTATAACCTTCAATCTTACGATTCTGCTCAACTAACTTCATTTTAGTCTCAGAAAGTTCCTTATCTTTACTAGCAATGTTCCGATTTAACTCATTTAAGTTAAGATATAAACCATCTATCTTGACACTTTGTTCATTTATAATGTCACTTAGAGATTTCCTATCTTCACTTTCAAGTTTTATCTTATCTTTTAATGCTAGTTTATCTTCACTTAACCTCCTAACATCACTTTTAGCTAAGTCTAGTTCAGAAGTTAAGGTTCTATTCGATTCAGCAAATACACTAACCTGTGTTTGTAAGTCAGTAACTAAGTAACAAACATCAGTAAGAGTAAGAATATTAAGACATACCCTTTTCTTGTCAGTCTGAATATCTGCCATGTGTGCTACAAACTCATCAGGACTCATTTCGTCAGTTGAGTCAAGATATAGCACATCTTCATCTTCAGCGACTCTTACTTCATTCTGAACCTGCCCTGTAGGTTGAGAATCCATGTCTTCAGGAAGGTATGATATAGATTCAGCAGGTTTCTCTTGATCAACTACATCAGCCATAAGCGCTTGCTCAGACTGAGTAGTCCAATCATAAGAACCATCGACCTGCTGAACGACTAAGACTTTGGAATTTAGATTACTTCCCGAGTCTTGTCTATTAACATCAACCTTTGGTCGTTGACATTCTCTAGCAAAGTGTCCGTAACCCTGACAGTTATAACACTTAACTTTAGACTTGTCAAAACCAGGTCGATTCCCTACAACTCTACGTCCAGTTCTCTTTAAGAAACTTTTCACCCTTCTAGATATCATAGCTAGTTGCCATTGAAGGTCCATTTCTTCAAGATCCTCAGGGTCAACCTGATCATAATCCTCATCAAACATTGCTGGATCATTAATCTTTCCCTGGATGTAGTTCTCATATGATGCCACAAAGGAAGCAAGAACAGATAGTTGCTGTTCAGCAGATTTCACACTCATGGGCATTTTGTGATGCTCAGGAGATGACTTCTCTATCGGCTTTCCTTTAGTGTTGCTTCCAGATGAAGCAATAAAGCACATATCCTCAGTAACTATTTCACTATGTTCATCAGTATTACCAACTAATAAAGCAGTGGTCGTACTAGATGAAACATTCGAGAGAACAGATTTTCCATGATATAATCCAGGATTCTGTAACTGTTCAGAATCGGTGTCTCTAGTTCTCTTGGTGAAATCATATCCTCTGAGTTTATCAATAACCTTCTCAAGAGTCATGGCAGCATATCTCTCATCGTTGTCTTTGAGCATGATACCATACATTTCCCACTTTGATGGTAAACCTTCAATAAATTTGTCGGTTTTCTCCTTATCCGAGTAGTAAATGTCATGGTCGTCAAGCTCACTTAGCAAGTGATAGAATCTTGTAGTAAATGCTTCAAGATCCTCTTCTCTAAAAGCTTTAAATATAGTGAATTGCTTTTTCAGAAGATTCTTCTTGCTTTCTTTCACTTGTGGGCTACCCTCACATCTTTTCTCAAGAGCATCCCAGAGCTCTTTAGCAGTGTGAAAAGATTTGAGTTGGTGGTTAAGTTCTCTAGGAAGGCTCATCTTGATTGAAGAATGAGCTCTGTTTTCAATCTCATAGCTTTTCTTTTGATTATCACTCATTCTCTGATAATCCAGAACCATAACAGCATTTTCCACAGACGACGTAGGTGCCACATA
The DNA here is from genome assembly GCA_963921325.1 of Logfia minima. Taxonomy (NCBI): domain Eukaryota; kingdom Viridiplantae; phylum Streptophyta; class Magnoliopsida; order Asterales; family Asteraceae; genus Logfia; species Logfia minima. The sequence continues at coordinate 20,670,068 of OY992768.1, forward strand.
GCCATTCTTGATACTCAGCCAGATCGACAGATCATGATATCTACAATAAGATTCAAATCTGTCCTTCCAGCCATAATAGTCTTCAAGACGTAGCAACTTAGGCGGAACGTTAGATTTACCAACTTCATGGTCCATCTCAATCATTTTACTTAAGTCAGACATTTTTAGAAAATTTTCAATTCGGTTGACTTTTTCAATTCGGTTGACTTTTTCAATTCGGTTGACTTTTTCAATTCGGTTGACTTTTTCAATTCGGTTGACTTTTTCAATTCACTTAATCTCAATTCGGCAGAAAAAGAAAATCTCAATTCGGCAAATCTCAATTCGTCAAATCTCAATTCGGCAACGTTGACTTTTGGGTTCGGTTCAGTTGACTTTTTAATTCGGCAATAATGTGGATTCGCAGGCTGAACTGTAATCCAGATCTCAATTCGTCAAGCGACTGTAAAACCCAAAAACTTAACAATTTTAGATATTTTCACAATTAAATCAGTAGATTTCGATTGTGAACAAACCCAAAACGTTTCAGAGATTAATTTTGATTGTTTTTAACACGTAAAGTATTACAAACAACCCGAATCAAATGAAAATCAATTAAAAACTCAAAAACCACAATCAAGGCTCTGATACCAATTGTAAGTCCTGTGATCTTGGTCGATAATGATTATATCAATTATCTAGTCGTATAAAGGTGCGGAATTCCTTTATACGTTTGAGTTTTTAGTTAATCAAACGAATCACTAATCGCTTTGTTTTGATATTAACTAATTGTTAATCTTCAAAACCTAAGCCGTTAGTGATTAGGGTTTTTCTTGAAAAAAAAATGCTCGCCGTAAGTTCTCTGTTAATGTTTTTCTTAATTACCTCTCTTTTTCACCCAGAAAATAATTAATTAGACCTAATTAAATATCTCGTTTCATTTCGTCAGATCATATTGGGCTTTTGGTTATTGGGCTTGGGCTTTTGGGTTTTGCGAATCCAACTGGCCGGATCCACTGGTCCTGGCCGAACCCAGTGTGGCCGAAGCCAACTGGTCCTGGCCGAACCCAGTGGCCGAACCCAGTTTGGCCGAAGCCAACTGATCCTGGCCGAACCCAGTGGTATTTGTGAGTCTAGTTCTTCATTTCACATGTTTAATAAATTGTGACTTGATAACTCTCCTCACAAACTTAGACTTTAGTTTGTTTATATTATTTATACAATACTTTAAATGTATTTAACATTTAATATTAACAAACTAATATCATAGACATTTACAAATTAAAACCAATACACAAAGTTTGATTATAATTGTGCTAGTCCTATTACAAGCTAGATCTGTTGTCACAAACCATGTCTCAACAAAAGTTATCAAGCCTCAGACGCAGTCTGAAACAAGACGATTATCAGTATTGTTTATCCACTTAAACATGTAACACACACAACTTCAAGCTTAGCAGTTATTGTGAAAGTGAATAGATCTCTTGTGACTCCCCCATAGATATACTCTTTGTATTTAGCAATGCTCAAAACCTCGATTAGTTAGAGAAAGTATTTGAATTCAACATTTTTAAGAATCAAGCCAGCGGTGACAGGTCTGTACTTACGTACAACAGAGCGACATTCACTTGATTCAGGTGTAAGCAAAAACAGACTTGGTCAAACCATTTGGCGACCTTGTAAGTAATCTTTGATTTTATAAGATTTAAAAGTACTTTGACTTTTGTTTGCTTAAAGTTTGAAAGTATACTGACTGAGACCAGGTCTGTACAAACGTACAACAGAGGAAACAGACAGTATAAATCCCCAAATGTTGTCAGATACAAACTCAACTCAATTGAAGCATGACAAGCTAATACATAAGAAATTAAGACACATTGTCATACATCATATGATGGTCATCACACGAGAGTAAACACAGAGTTAAGTATTTCTTAATTGCTCAAAGAAGGGTGGAAACATGTCTACCAATATATCGTGCAAGTAGTCAGTTGTTTATAAGAGCAAGAGTAACACATACAAGATAAACCTACTGATATATCGAGGATAAAATTTGAGATTGTCGTTTGAGGAGTGTCTCCTAATGTACTATCATATTCCTAGTTGTTTTGAGACACAACTAAACGTCTTTTAACAAATGTTGCAACGTTGCTTTTCTTAAATGTTAAATAAACATCAAGAATGGCTATTGCTTAACTTCCACCCCTTTTTTTTTTTTTTTTTTTAACCATATCAAATAAGCAAACACAACAGACTAAGGTCACAAATATTTATTTTTTAAGTTGAAAGAAACGTAACCCTATCATGTTGACTAGCTCATCGAAACGAGCACGGGAAAATGCTTTGGTGAATAAGTCGGCATTCTGCTTAAGTGTATCTATCTGGACCAGATCAATTAGGTGTTTTTCATAACAGTCACGAATGAAATGATACCTAATTTCTATATGTTTGGTCTTAGAATGTTGGACAGGGTTTTTAGTAATAGAAATTGCAGCAGTATTATCAATATGTATAGGAGTCATAGTTAAGAGTAAACCGTAATCTCTCAACTGATGTTGAATCCACAAAACCTGGGAACAGCAGCTGGCAGCAGCAATATACTCAGCCTCTGCGGTTGAGGTAGAGACTGTGGTTTGCTTTTTGCACTGCCAAGAGACGAGACGCGGTCCTAGAAATTGACACCCTCCTGAAGTTGACTTCTTATCCATGCTGCAGCCGCCATAATCCGAGTCCGAATAGGCAGTGAGCGCGAAGGTTTTCTCATTTGAATACCATAGACCAAGAGTTGGTCTATATTTGAGGTATCCAAAGATTCGCGTTACCGCCCGCATATGAGACACCTTTGGTTGGGACTGATATCTAGAACAGAGAGAAACGGCAAAGACAATGTCCGGACGTGATCCAGTGAGATACATCAGAGAACCAATCATAGATCGGTACTCTTTTTCCGGACAGTCCTCTTCGTCCTCTGCTGGACCAAGATGATGGTTCAGTTCCAAAGGCGTCCCATAGGATTTACAATCAGTCAAGTTATAGCGAGTTAACATGTCGTTAACATACTTAGACTGATGGATGTAAATCCCTTTAGCAGACTGCTCAACTTGCACACCCAAGAAAAATTTGAGCTCCCCCATAGCACTCATCTCGAACTCCGACTTCATGATTCGTTCGAAATCTCTACACATATCATCCTTGGTAGCACCAAAGATGATATCATCTACATAAACCTGCACTAACAAAAGATGGTTATCTGCATGTTTAATAAATAAAGTACTGTCAATCATACCCCGTACAAAGCCATTTTTCAACAAATGCGTTGCAAGTCTCTCATACCAAGCTCTATGAGCTTGATGAAGACCATACAACGCCTTGTCCAGCTTGCATACGTAGGACGGATTGACAGAGTCCTCGAAACCTGGTGGCTGCTTCACGTAAACCTCCTCCACAACTTGACCGTAAAGAAAAGCACTCTTCACGTCAAGTTGATATACCCGAAATCCCTTGAATGAGGCAAACGCCAAAAATATACGTATCGATTCCAAACGGGCAACCGGGGCAAACACTTCATCATAGTCCAATCCTTCAATTTGAGTGAAGCCTTGGACCACTAGTCGTGCTTTGTTGCGGATAACAACACCCCGGTCATCCTTCTTGACTCGATAAACCCAACGGGTGCCAATGGGATGAACACCCTTGGGAAGCGGCACCAGAGTCCACACTTGCAACTTATTAAACTGTTGAAGTTCTTCTTGCATCGCTTCAACCCAGTGAGGGTCCTTCAATGCATCAGCAGTCTTCTTCGGCTCCACTTGTGAAAGAAGACATTCTTCAATGTGCGAAGCTAGACAAACAAGTTCGGAATCTTCAGCAAGTGTAGATGTTGAAGCAGACTCAGCATCAGCAAGTTGACGTCTGGTCAGTACTCCCTGATTTAAATTACCAATGATAGCATCAACCGGATGTGACACATTGATACGAGAACTCGGAATGTGGGCTGGAATAATGACAGAGTCAAGATTCGTAGAGTCAGCCTCCATTTCGAGCTCAAGATCAGATGTATCAGGAAGATCGGATGCTGGTGATGGTTCTGGTTCAGAGATGGGAGATAGGTCGGAAGCTTCAAACATGGGTTCCTCATCAAGAACACTCGCAGGAGCAGGCGTAGGTGGAGAGTCGGTAGAGACAACAGGATCATTGGCGGGTGTGGCTGGAGATGGAGGAGACACAGGAGCAGTAGAATTGTTAGATACTAGATCCAACCCATGAAGTAACGTTACAATTTCTTGTTCTTCGTGTTCCTCAGGAAGGTTGAAGGAATCAAACAAAATTTGATAATCAAACAAGTATTCGGGTCCCTTTCCTTGAGGGTTGTCGGTATAGTGAAAGAAAGTAACCTCAAAGTGCTCCTCCACTCGCTTGGTCACGAGATTATACACACGTTTATTAGGTGAGTTGTTTGAGAATCCCAAAAAGACACCCTCACATGATTTCTCACCGAACTTGGCAATGCGTTCCTTGGTGTGCAGAATCGTGCAGAGACACCCAAACGGTTCAAGGAACTGAAGATTCGGCTTGCGGTTGTTGAACAATTCATAAGAAGTTTTGTTCATCTTCTTGACCGTTAGAACCCGATTTAGAACATAACAGGCCGTGTTAACAGCCTCAGCCCAAAAAGTGATTGGAAGCTTGGAATCAGATAACATTGTGCGAGCAGCTTCAATCAAGGTTCGGTTCTTTCGTTCTGCGACTCCGTTCTATTGTGGAGTCCTCGCGGCACTGAATTGATGTTCAATCCCGTTACTCAAGCAGTAAAGCTCTATAATGGAGTTCTTAAACTCCGTACCATTATCACTGCGAATCTTCTTAATCCTCAACTCACATAGATTTTGCAATTTGTCAAACAAATAGATGAGAATTTCCGGCACCTCATCCTTGGTCTTTAGAAAGTATACCCACGAAAATCGAGAGTAATCGTCCGTCACAACCAGACAGTAAGAAGCTCCTCCCAAACTCTTCTTTCGAACTGGCCCGAAAAGATCCATATGAAAAAGCTCCAAGGGCTTTTCAGTGGATTTGGCCAACTTTGGTTTGTGAGATTTCTTAAGTTGTTTTCCCTTCTGGCATGGGACGCAGTGATCGTTTAAACCAAAAGATTGTCGGGGAACACCTCGCACAAGATCATTTTTAACCAAATAATTCATTTTGCGGAAGTGCAGGTGTCCCATACGACGATGCCATAGCAGTGATTCCTTCTCGGGAGCTTTGGATAAGAGACACGTGAGTTGTGTTATTTCCACAGTACTCATGTCCAGAATGTAAGTATCACGCTCCCGGGGTGCCCTCAGTAGCACCCATTCCTCAGGGATAACAAATCCCGGCTTCAAGATGCAACAGTCAGTGTCTGTGAAAGCAGTAGTGTACTTTTTATCGCACACTTGTGAGACACTGAGAAGATTATGTTGCAGCTGTTCTACGAAGTTCACCTTCTCAAAGCTTACCATTCCATTGGTAAGCGTTCCTTGGCCAGAAATAACACCTCCCTTGTCACCAGCGAAAGCCACATACCCTCCATTATAGGCATGGACTTCAGATAAGAGAGAGACATCTCCGGTCATGTGCCGGGAGCAACCGCTGTCGATGTACCATTTGCTGTTCTTTACAGAGTCGGATTGCTGCGGCACCAAAAACAAAAGGGAACTAGTTAGTAATGGAGACCCAAGCCTTGATAGTCTTGGGTTCTCCAGTGACATCATCAACAACAACCACATCAGTCAAAATTTTATTTTCAAATATTTTGGAATGTTTGACTGATGAATTATTGTCGGATGCAGAATCCTGAGAAGATTCTTTTATCTTCCAAACCTGTTTTGGTTTGGTTACTTGCTTGGCAACAACTTTGAGCTTTGTATTTTTCAAAGTGGTTTGCTCAATGTTGTTTACCTTTACAGCAGGAACAGGTGTGGTTGAGCCTTTCTTTGAGATGGGCTGCTTAAAAGAATTTTGAATTTTAGTAACTTTAAACCCTTGTTTCCCTGACTGCTTTTTAGCAAGCACGGGACAATCATTAATCAAGTGACCTTGCTTCTTGCAATAGAAGCAAGATCTTAGCTCAACATTCAATTGAGATTGAGGAATAAAACGATGAGCTTTCCCAAAAGAAACATGTGTTGAACAGTTACTTTTACGTGAGCATTCAACAAAAGATGGTTTAGAAAACATTTGAGAAGATTTATTTAAAATATTCGTTTTATTAATAATCTTCTTTTGAGGTCCAGCCATAGCTTTACCCTTTTCTTTTGTAATAGCCTGTTCATTCTTTTCAATAGTTATTATATAATTCTCAGGCTTAGCATGTTTTTTAACTGGTCTATACTCTAGATCAGTTATATCCTCAATTTCAATTTCCTCTTCAATGATTGGAGGAAGCACAGAAAGAGCCTTTCCTAATTTAGGCTCAACAATAGAATCAGACTTAATAGACTCAGTCTGATGGTTTTCAGCCTTAATAGGCTTAATGATCTCAACCTTTTGAGTCTTACTTGATTCAGACTTACTAGAATTATCCCTAACAAGCACGGGCTTACTTGTGTTAGGTTGAGATGATGCAATGACAACCTTTTCAGCCTTAATAAACCCAGGCTTACTTATCTTGATGCTCACAGAAGATTTAATAGGTTTGACGTCTATCTCAGTCAAAACAGACGTCAGGTCATTGACAGTTTCCCGAACAGGCATCGGAAGATAATTTTTAGGAGGTGGGACTTGATGAAAGCCAAGTCCTGCCTTGCTCTTTGTGTCAGTTCTTTGAGCCTGTAGGATTTCGTCAAAGACTAGAGAGGATGTTGAGAAGTTAGAAAGCTTTTTCTTTAAGTTTAAAACTTCATTTTGTGATTCAACAAGTTCCCTTTTAACTGATGATAACATATCAACGTAGCTACCAATTTCATCTTGTTGTTCAAAAATTTTAGCTTTAAGTTCTTTCTTTTCTTCTAAAATAGCTTTTAATTTTTGACCACTTGCCTTATCACTGTCACGTAACATATCATTTTTTTCATTTAACTGTTCAATGGCAGTGTTAAGGCGTGTAGTATCCTCTCTATACCTGTTTAATTGATTTGTTAGTTTAATGCATGACACACAAGATAATGGTTCATCATATACCTCATGCACTTCAGCCATCAGTGCACGTTCAGTGTCTTCTTCATCAGGATCAGACCATTCCCAAGCATTATTTGAGAGAAGGAGCGCAGCGGAAACCATAGCCTTCTCTTCAGTTCTAGTCTTGTCCGATGAATGGTGTTGGGAAGGTTTGGATAACCCAGAGGGTGGGTTCTTCTTTCTGTCACATTCCCGAGCAAAATGTCCATATTGTTGACACTGGTAGCACTTAACTTTGCTCTTATTAAATCCTAAACCCTTCTCTTCAGGGTCTGTGACATTCTTCCTCCCAGTCTTCTTAAGAAAGTTCTTGACACGCCTAGTGAGCATCGCCATGCTCCACTTTAAGTCCATGCGTTCAAGTTCCTCATTATCTATCTGACTGAAGTCTTCTTCAGTCAAGGACACTGTGCTATTCTTGTTTGATAAGAAATCATCGTAAGCGGACAAGAAAGCAGTAAACACAGCAGCGTGTTCTTCGGCAACTGCAGGAGATGCGCCTTTGAAATTTTGATAAGCAGCACCTCCACTGGAAGAATTGGTGGTGTTGTATCCAAAGCCACCAGATGTACTAGGAGCACCGGAGTCCCCAGATAGAAAAGCAGTTCCGGCAGCATGAGTTGCTGCAGCAGGAGCATCTACGCCATAGAGCTTTGGATTTTGTAGATGAGTAGTAGCTTTAGTCTCCTTCTTTTGCATATCTAGGAGATTAGCAGCAATCTGGCCGATGAGATCGTCAAGCTCCATGTCCATAATGTCCTCATCTTTCTCCATAAGCAGCACTCTAGTATTCCACTTCTTGGGTAAGGAACCCAGAAGTTTCTTATTAACATCGGTTTTGTCAAGAGTGACTCCACCTTCGACTAATTCACTCACCAGTTGTGAGTATCTGCTGCACATATCCTCTAATGACTCAGTAGGCAGCATATCAAAAACTTCAAACTGCTTTTTCACTAAGTCCAGTTTGTTCCTTTTGTATTGATCACTGCCTCCACACTTCTTCTCGAACCCCTTCCAAAGATCGTATGCAGTCTTGTGATGTCGGAGTTGTCTAAGTAGTGGTTGGGGTAAGGCCATGGTAATAGCGGAGTACGTTTTCCGCTCGGTGTCGAAGGCCTTACGCTCTTCAGGAGTCATGGATTTAATGGACTTCTCCGGTATTGGTCCATTAAAAATACCTGTTCTACCAGGGCGTTCATATCTCTCTTCTAAGTAGATAAGCATTTCCGCATCATTAAATGATACGAATGCCTCAAAACGTTGACGCCAATCGAGGTAGTTCATCCCAGCTGTATACATAGGAGGTTTATTCGTGGAACCCACCTCACTATTGTGTCGTAACATAGCTCCAACTTGCTGAAGCGACGTGGAAGTAGAAACAGACATGATACTGGGTTTAAGAGACTTTTCAAAAAATTTGAAACTGAAAAAGGCGACACAAAGGTTGTGTCGCAACTATTATGTCGCAAATGAGGCAAAGGCGACACAGAGGTAATGTCGCAACAGAGATGTCAGCGACACAAAGGTTATGTCGCAAAAGGAATATCAGCGACACAAAGGTTATGTCGCAAGAGTAGTATCAGCGACACAAAGGTTATGTCGCAAGAGTAGTATCAGCGACATAAAGATTATGTCGCAACAGTATGTCGCAAGAAACCCTACAGCGACACAAATATTATGTCGCAAGCTTGTGTCGCAAAACGGCGCTGTTTGATGCCAAAATCTCAAAAAACGAAATTTTTGAAACCTAAACGAATTTTATTAACCAATTTCGTAAAATCACAGTTACTAGGGTTCAAAAATAACACAATTTAGCTCCAATAACACCTGTAATGAAGATCAAACACCAAAACAAGATGTTAAATAATCAAAATAAGTGTAAACAATTTACCAAACGATTTGATACCACCAAAATCTATTGATTATGGCTCTGATACCAATTGTAGATCCCTAGTCTGATCTTATAATCAAATCGTCAATTAATCCAAAGTGTGGAATTCGTTAGATTATCAAACACACAAATATAAAGCTTTTAAAACAAATCAAGAACAATTAACCAATCACTTTATATTTCTTATTCTAAATTCTCAGAGATGAATACAGCTGAAAACGCACAGAGAATATTAATGAAAAAGTCTAACCTAATTACAAAGTAATTAGAGGTATTTATACTAATCTGGCCGACTTATGCGACACAAGCCTTGTGTCGCAGGATTCACTATTGCGACACAAGCACTGTGTCGCACCTATCACTTATGCGACACAAGCCTTGTGTCGCAGTACACAAAAAATGTAACTTTATTTACTCTATTACATTTACAGACACAGTACAGACTTGACCAACTGACAGACACTCTAATATGTATCAACAAGAACCAACCACTGCTATTGCACAAAACTTACCTAAGATTGATCCTAAGGACAAGGGTAAGGGTATTTTGGAAGAAGAACCTAAACAGAAAAAGCAGAAAACTATGCCTCCTGAAGCTACAATGAATGATGATGAGTATGCTCAGAGGATATTTGCTGAGATCAATGCTGATGTACTAGTAGAGGAGATGATTGATGTAGAAGTTGAACCTGGTCATTATGTTAAAATGACTAAGTCTCAGGTTGATGAGTGGGATGAAGCACAGCTGAAAGAGCAAAAACTTGATGATATTGAGTTATTGGTTCAACAAGTTAGGGAGAAGAAGGAAGCTGAAATGAGAAAAACTAGAGCTCAAAAGAAAAATAAACCACTGACCAGAGCTCAACAGAAAAGAAACTTGGTTTTAAAATTAAGAGGAGGTCACATTCCAACAGAAAGATTGAATACTATGTCCCTTGAAAGCTTACAGGGAATTTGGGATAGGGATACCTTCTTAAATCCAAAGGCTGCTAAGAGAGAAGAACAAGCACAAAAAGCCAAAAAGAGGTCTGAAAAGGAAAAGAAAAAGAAAGAGAAGGTTGAAAAACAGTTGGAAATGGAAAAAGAATGGAAAAAGAAAAGTGAAGAGCTCAGGGAGAAGTTGAGACAAGAATATGCATCAATTCCTGATTTGCCAAAGAATGATATAAACTTAGATGATTTTCTTGTGGTTCAACCTCTACAGGTCCAGCTTCCATCTGAAAACCCTCCTATAATCATTGATTGGTCTGTTGAACAATTTTTAATTCCAGTTAAGGGTGAGAAGATTAAAGTTGAAAGAGCAGATTCTTCTTTATCATTTTGGAGGTCTTTTAAAGGTTTGTGCAGAGTGCTTACAAGAGAAGATCTGCTTAGAATGTATAAGATTGGATCTGAGAAAGGATTGAGTACAAAGAAATTTGATAGTTCATATGAATTGGTTACTTGGTCATGGATTTCAATGATGTTTGAACCAGAAAAGTTCTTCTTTGAGTTCAACACTTTTAAGACAGTAAAACAGTGGATATATCTCAGCAATCCAGGTGTTCATCAGGTTGTTCTGGATAATGCTTCTATTCTATGGATGCTTACTGACAGGGAATATGATATGAGTTTGGGTTTGTTAAGGAGCTTAAAGCATGCCAGGTTATCTGTCTCCTTTAAAAATGATTTGGCAGAAAACTTGGTATACATGATATTGAATCAAATTCATAAGAAGGAAGAGTATGAGAGACGACAGAGAAATAAGCAATAAGTATTTTGAAAGCATCTGCATGAGGTCAAAGTGAAGAATCAAGAGAAACTTAAGTCTGTGAGAGACAGATTAAGTTTAGGGGGAGATTGTTGGGAAATTCAGTCATTACAACTGTTGATGAGTAATTGCACAAGGCAATAACACTGTTAGTGTTAATGATTTCCACTATTTATACAAGTATTAACACTGTTAGTGTTAATGGTTTCCACTGTTTATACAAGTATTAACACTGTTAGTTTTAATGGTTACCACTGTCTGCACAAGTTACAACTGTTGGTTCAAGTCTTCAAAGATTACAACTGTTAGTGAAGTGATTACAACTGTTAGTGAAGACTGAAGTGAAGACATGAGTTACAACTGTTAGTAATGATTTACACTGTTAGAGATTTCCACTGTTAAGCTTGTTTGTAACAGTTAACACTGCTTAGGCTAGTTACCACTGTTGGTATACTAGTATATGTAATACATACAAGTGTTAACACTGTTAGAGTAATTACCACTGTTTATATAAATATGGTAGTTAACACTGTTTATGTACAGAATAGGCGGGTAGATAAAGTTTGGATAATTATGGAATGTAACAGTTTCCATGATTATAGGAGATTGGTTAGCAGGACTCTATGTGTTATAAATAGAGATCCTAAACCTAAATTAGATAGAGATTTTTTTGGTGTGCCGCTTCAAGGTTTTGTAACCCTAATACAAGTCAGTGTATTCGTCTTTTATAATTAATAAGATTGAAGCTTTTGATAGTAATTCTGTTTTCATTGATTTTGTTATTAATCTTCATTATATTACTAAGTGTTATTCCGCAAACTTCTTAGTAATTATTCAAAACTGTGTTAACCTAATAAGAAGTATTAGATCGATCTTGGTTTGTCAATACACATGACTCGCATAAGGGATTGGATTGGCAATTTGATTATTCAGATCTTTTCAAGTCATTTAAAGTCCCAATCGGTGATCCAAATTCTCCTGTTCTAACTCGGAATCAATCTAAAGCTAGTACATCCACTCATTCAAGCTTGTATGCTGAAATGAACGAGACAGGGATTTCAAATCTATGTCTATATTCATGCTTTATCTCACAAATTGAACCTAAGAATGTTCAGATAGCTTTAAAAGAAAATTCGTGGGTCGAGGCAATGCAGGAAGAACTGTCTCAGTTCACAAAATTGCAAGTTTGGGAGTTGGTTGACTTACCTGTTGGAGAATATCCAATTGGAACTACATGGGTATTTAAGCGCAAGAAAGACGATCGGGGAATCGTGATTAGCAATAAAGCTCGTCTAGTTGTCCAAGGTTTCAATCAACAAGAGGGGATTGATTACAATGAAGTGTTTGCACCTGTTGGTAGGCTTGAAGCAATTAGGTTATTCTTAGCATTTGCAGCCTCAAAGAAAATAAAAGTATTTCAGCTGGATGTTAAGAGTGCCTTCTTATATGGCAAAGTCAAAGAAACGGTGTATGTTTCTCAACCTCCGGGATTTACAGATCCAAAGTATCCAGATAGAGTATATCGTCTTGATAAGGCTCTATATGGATTACATCAAGCTCCGAGAGCGTGGTACGAAACACTGTCTACTTATCTTCTTGAGAATGGTTTTACAAGAGGAAGAATTGACAGTACACTTTTTGTGAAATGGAAAAGAAGAGACTTTCTACTTGTTCAAGTCTATGTTGACGATATCATCTTTGGGTCATCTGACGAAAGGATGTGTAGTGAATTTGAAAAGGTTATGAAGAAAAAGTTTGAGATGTCAACAATAGGTGAATTGACATTTTTCTTAGGATTGCAAGTCGATCAAAAGAAAGATGGATATTTCATTCATCAGACTAAGTATACTAATGAGCTTCTAGAACGATTTAAGATGGAAGAATCAAGAATTTTTCATACTCCTATTCCAGAAGCCCATGGTATTGGTCCAGATACATCGAGTGATAGAGACGTGGATCCTACTCTTTACAGTGTAAGGTCGCTAGATCTTGGTTCGATAACGGATTATCTTTAAGTATTGAGGTGCGGAATCCCTCAATACGTTAAGGTTTATTGCTTATATAACTTTGCAATTAATTAACAAGCTTCGTTTTGATATTAACTAGTGTTAAACAATCAAAACCGAGCCTATTCAATAAATGCTTTTATATCTGCACAGATTTCGAGGAGAGAATACTTAAAATATTTGGTGTGCATATAGAGCACGGATTTCTAGGTATGTAATAATGAGCAGCATTTAAAATATTTATATCTGGTTCAACTCGCAAGGCCCATGGCCTGCGAGTCCAAATAGACTGCGAGCCCACATCTCAGCTCGCAGGTAGGTCCTGCGAACCGAGATAGCTGCGAGCCCAAAACTCAACTCGCAGGTAAGACCTGCGAGTCCAGTTTACAGCGAGCCCAGATCTCAACTCGCATTTGAGTTGCTGCGAGTCCAGATTGGACTGCGAGTTGAGATCTCAACTCGCAAGTCTGTTGACCTGCGAGTTGACTTCTCAATTCGCGATTCAGACTTTAACTTAAAATCGATATTTGTCTAATAACATTTAACAAATAATAATAACAAGTTAATATCATATATTTACAAGTCTAAACCAATTTATACAAGTTTGATAATAAATACACTAGTCCTATTACAAGCTAGATCTATTGTCACAATAACATGTCCCAACAGACTCCCCCTTGACAATAGCTCTAGTGTCGTTATCTTCAACTTTGTCTTTGGTCTTTACTTGTAAATACTACTGCCCATATGAATCTTCATTCTAATACAAGTCTTCACCATTAATTGATAATCTCTTGCAAGATCACCCCATGCTTCAGTCGTTAAGATTCTGTTTTCGTTTAACTTCAACAGGTCCTTCCTCGACAGATTCATCAGGTGTCGATGGTCATAGACTGTTAGAATTACTCTTTCTCCTCCTTCGACTTCATCATCAGCTTCAACCATGACAGCTTCACCAGTCTCTGAGTCCACGTGCCAGTTCAGAAGATTTCCCAGAATATTCTGTGGCATTGTCTTCAGTGGTATCTGCTGTATGCACTTGACAGCTAGATAAGTTTTCTTCCTTAATCTTCGGCCAGTTCTCTGACTTCGTTCCTTTAATTTGATCGTCTTTCCGACTCTTGGCTTAATCTTCTCAAACTTCATTGATCTACCCTCAGTCCGAATGATTCTCTCAACATACGTTGCGTAGGGATCATTACTGGGATTTATCAGTTCTAAGCGTGCCAAGTCTCGAATTTCAAATCGAGGAAGCGAACTGAATACTTTAAGCTTCTTATCGAAATATTGAACTCCGTCAAATCTTTTGATAGCGAAAAGTTTCAAGTCAGAATCAAAATACCAGCCGATGATCCCCTTCCTTGGAGCTTTCTTTCCAGTTATATCTACTTCAGACATCCCAACCTTTTGCTTTCTCCTTTTCAGAGGTCTGAACATGGGATTATTTCTGAGTTTTTCTGGAAGGTCATCTTCTGATTCAGAACTGGTTGAGTCATCTAGACTTTCATCTAACTCAACAACCCTTTCTCCATCTTCTTCCTGGATGACCACTTTAGTTGTAGATGGGCTTACGATGTGTTCAACAACATCAGCGTCAAGATCTACACACTCGTCTGCCCCATCATTAACAATGAAAGTCCAATCTTCAGGAGGTACAAACTCTCCTTCTTCAAGGTCAAAGTCAATGTCCTCATCTAATTCATCTGGCATGTCGCCTTCAGAATTTGATAAGTTCAACATTTCATGACCTATAGAAATACATACACGAATAGATTAATATCATAAGTTCTTTCAATGATTTCCCTGAATCAATCTAAGATTTTTCTTATTAATCCCTTTGTGTATTTAAAATATAGTATATATATATACTTATTCAAATCTTTCATCGATTATGATAATCGATCTAAAATTTGAATAAGTCTTATAATATGCGAACATCATATATTATATGATCCTATAACTCTTTTATCGATCATAGTCAATCTAGAATTACAAAAGGCTTATAATATACGAACATTCATAATTATAACATTTTAAACATTCAAGTTTAAACATCTTAATTACAGAATTATATTACAAAATAATTCAAAGTTACAATGTATTAATAATTACAATTAGTCTATATTAATACAAGTGTCACCTTCTTCAGCTCCACCCTTCGCAGTACCAGCACCAGCTCCACTACCACTTGCTTCAGCAGACTCCCCCTGAAATGTAGTCTGCTGACCAGTCGTTGAAGGACCAGCCAGCTCACTTTCCTTTTCAACTGAGGGATCATCGTCTTCATCATTCTTCTTTTTCTTCGCAAGCTCATCTTCTTTACAAGACTCTTGGAAGGCCTTAATCTCCCCCTGAGATGGCACGTCCTTCAGAAAGGTGTGAGCAAGGCGATTAAGTCTATCAATTTGCCTCTGCTTGTCAGCTACATCATCTATCAGATTGTTATTCGTCTTGATGAGCAGTGAATAGGCATCATTCTGATTAGTCATGTTATCAGACATAGACAGCATTTGAGAAATCAAGAATTTGACGGTTTCTTCCAACTCTCGAACTCTGGACTCTAAGCTATTAATACGATCAGAATCAGTCGCAGAGGAGGTGGATGGAGCAGCAGTAGTGGTGGTTGGTGGCGTGGGAGCGGGCGGTTGCATTTTCTTCGCTATCTCGGTAGCAACATCGGTTAATAGACGCGCCGCAACCCTGCTAGATTTGGTGGTTGGGTGCGAAGACGGGCGAACCAAAGCAGCAATCATTTCAGCCTCTGAGGGCGTAGAACTTGATTGTAGATGAGCTGCAGAGGTTGAAGCTGTTTGTCTGAGCAGCTTGCGAGGTCGAGTAATAAGTACCTCCTCCTCTTCTTCTTCATCCTCATCTTCTTCGACAAGAACAAAATCAGGATCCTGATCAACGGCTTTTCTCTTTAATTTCAGCGCCGGATCCATAATCAGTCTTGATCCTTTTCGAATCATCCCTTCTGGAATCCCAGAGACAAACCCAGGAGGTCCAGAGTCATCATCATCATCATCAGAATCATATTCAGAAGCCGGAGTAGCTTCTTCATCTCTTCCTGATGGTCCAGCAGCATCAGGTGCTTCTGTGGATGGTTCTTCAAACTTTGGTGCCTCAGCAACATACTGATCCACATCCTGCATGATGGGATCATTGGCATCATCGTTCTCAGCCAGTACTTGCTGCACCACTTCAGCTGCAATGTCAACATTAACTTGTTGCTCTTGCTGATTTGCTTGAATAAGAACCTCCTCAATCAGTTCTTGTGGCTCAGGAGCACCCTCGGCCACATCAACATCTAGCCAACCATGATTTGGTGGCGTCACATAATTGGGATGGATCAAGAACCCAAACAGCTCTGTCGGCTGTGGTTGCATCTCAAACCTCCTTGAGGTGTGCATAAACATGGCATTGTAAGCCCGCAGCCCGATAGTGTCAACCTTTAAGTCAGCTTGAAAGTCCGGCAAGTCTGGAATCGAGGCTCGAATAATCAGCATACAGAATCTCGGGTAGATCATGAACTGTGATCTAACAGCTCCCGAGATCTGTCGAGCAATCTCGCCAAAAATATAATCTGAGAAACTGTATGGTTTATTGTAAACCAGGGACAGTACTCCTGATAGAAGCAAAGGGCTCAGCTCATCATATCCTCCCTTCTTGGCACCAAAAACAGTCACTAGGACGTGCCATAAGAATCTCCACTGACCGAAGACAAGAGCCTTCAAGAACTGGCGTCCTCGCATGGGTCCCACGTACCCCATACGGCCTAGAGCACCCTCAAGAAAATCTGAAAAGAACTCGGTTGGGCCATCTTCCTGATCAGCCGTGCCCAGATGTAAAATATGCCTGATGTCAGTAGAAGAAAACACAATCGGATGATTATTCACTCTAGTCCTAATCACTGGTGGGTTGACGACTGTGTCGAACTCGATATTAGCCCAGAATTGATCTAAAAGATCCTTTGATAAGGCTGGGGATTCTGTAACAGCAAACTGAATCCTCGATCGACCTAAGAATGTGAGAATCTGAGCTAGTCTGGCGGCACCACGTGCATTGATATCCAGATCGACGAGCACGTTGTGCTGAGCGGCGAATTGTCGAGCCATTTCTGTAAAATTATAAATCACAAAAAAAATGTTAGACAATTAGATTAACAAATATTGAAAGACCGATATATTCGACGAACGACAATTGAACTATTAAGTTATGAAACTTAATTAACAATTATAGTCGTTTATTATATATAAAGTCAATAATTCTAACTCTCGACAATTCGTTTAAAAGTATATAGCTTATTACTCAAAGTCTTAAGCCTTATAAGTTTAAAAGTAGACAATTTTACGTGTTTTTCATTGAAGTCTACACGTCTAATTGTTAATTAATTTATAACTCTTAACTATTAAAAGTCTAGAGTTCGTAAATTAAATAGACATGCAAAGTTACAAAATTAAAAATTTCAACTCGCAAGTGAGTTCAACTCGCAGAAACAAGTCAATTCGCAGAGTTCAATTCGCAAGTCAACCAAAGTCAACCCGCATAGTCAACCAAAGTCAACTCGCAGAGTTCAACTCGCAGAGTCAGACTTGCAAGTCAACTCGCAGGTTGGACTCGCAAGTCAACTCGCAAGTTGGACTCGCAAGTCAGACTTGGAGTTCAACTCGCAGATGAAAGTTGACTCGTTGACCTGCTGTCCTGCGAGTTGAGTTGGATCTCAACTCGCAGGATGAACTGCAGAAATGACATCATCAAAAATTTGAAATTCTTGGAAGATTTAGCATGATCAGTGTATGTTCTCAGTTCCAACATACTCCTATTAACATAAAACCCACGGTTTCTTGTCCATTTGAGTAAGATTTGAATGACATTAAAAACCAAAACCCTCATTTTATTTAAAATGCCGATTATGATTAGATTACGCGGTGGATTTGTATGATTTATACCTCAATAGATTCGGAATGCAAAGTAGGATATAATGTATATAGTCAAAGGTTAGTTATACAAGCTGAAATTTCGAAAATAAAATCGAAAGGTATTTCGGCTCGCAATGTGTGTGGGTTCGCAGGTGTGTTTGGATTCGCAAGTGGGTGGAATTTGAACCCGCAGCCCCCTTTACCCATTTGAACTCGGCTCGCAGAACTCAACTCGCAGAGTTGAGTTCAACTCGCAGCCCTGTTCTGGATTCGCAAAAAAGGTCTAAAAAATACATTTTAATTATAAAAACGTAATTTTTAAGTTCCTAAAAATAAACAAGTCTAAAATACACGTATCTTTCACTTGTTTTTCTCATGGAATAGTGCACAAGTCTAAAATAAAATATTTTTCACTTGTCGTTCTTAGAAAAACGAGCACAAGTCTAAAATCTGAGGATCTTTCACTTGTGATGCAATCATTCGATAATACGAACAGTACAACAATAAGTAAAATAGAAATAGAAGTAAAAGAAAAGATAAATAGATAAAGTGAAATAAATAAAACACAATGATCCATAATTAACATTGGTATTAACAACCCTTGTATTAATGAAGAACTTTGTCTAAGATAAAATTACAATAAAATAAAATAAAGTAAAATAGATCCTAATTAAGGGCATTAAGAAATAATCAACGGGATCATATCAGAAGGAAAAAGCTGAACCAATTGATGAATAAAAGTTCTAAGAAGATTGTTAGTATTCATACCTTATGAAATTCTCAATTTGTTACATAATAGCTCACATTCTTTAACCAATGTTCAACTCATATTTATAAAAGTATAACTTGGTTACCTATCTCCACAGAATATACCATTCACATCAAAATAAATTAGTTTAATTAACATAGTCAGTTCAAGATGATTACCGGTATTATAATCCATATAAACAAAGTCTACACTGATTTCCGAGCAAACCTTTTATTGTTTGTATGTGTATTACCAAATGTGATTCAAAAATGACATACTGAGAAATTTAGTGAAACACATAACACTGTTTCTTTCACCTTGCAAGATAGAGGTCACTAAATGATGTTCTTTTCGAAACATATGACATACCCTTGAGTAAATGTGACAAATATCAAACTCGTTTTGTAGATACTAGTGGTTCTAGATCTGTACTTAGTACAACATAAGATCCCTTAGTATAGACAAACCAAGCTTGAAACCATTGGCAAAACTAAAGGGGTCAGGTCTGTACTTAGTACAATAGAGACACCAGTAATTTCACTAACAGCCATAATTCTTATTATTTGTCTTGACATATTTTCATAGATTCTTGATAACAGTGTATGGTCAGACTATCGTTCATCAATTAAGACTTATGTCATACGTCATATAGTAAATCACACGAGATAACACACAGAAGATTTATAGCTTATTATATGCTCAGAAATCAAAGCAGACATTGCCTACCAGTACATCATATACTGAAGCTGTCTAGATCTAAAGTTTTTCAAGCAGATTATATCGTGTGGAGAGAGGAGTATACTAAAATAAAGATAAGTGAAGGCCTGGTTTTAAAAATGTAAAGTTCATGTAACAAATTTGAATCTACTAACACATCTAACTTAAAACTTTTACCTACATTTATTAAGCCAATTCCTTTAATTTACTATCATTTCCCAGTTGATAAAGACTCAACCTTTATCGGAGGCGATTCCCCAACGGTAACAAGCAAATGAATGCTATACGCCTTACCCCCTTTTCCCTTTTTTTTTTTTTGTTTTTGTTTTTTTTTTTAAAAAAAAGGCATAAACTAATAAATAAGACCAGCTAATTATTACAAAATAACTCTATGGAAGACTAATCCTCTGGATTTCTCATTCCATTTAGTTGCACCAATTTCTCGAATCGAGCTCTGTCGAACGCTTTGGTGTATAAGTCTGCTAAATTATCCACAGATGGAACCTTAGCTAACTTTATCAGGTTCTTCTCAGCACAGTCTCTAATAAAGTGATGTCGAATATCAATATGTTTAGTTTTGCTGTGCTTAACTGGATTATTGGTTATTGAGATCGTTGATTCATTATCAATCATCATAGGAGTATTTGTTATACTCAACCCATAATCAAGCAATTGTTGTTGTATCCACAGAACTTGGGAACAACAGCTGCCAGCTGCAACATACTCAGCTTCACATGTAGAAATGGCTACTGAGGTTTGCTTCTTGCATTGCCAAGAGACCAGTCTACCTCCTAGGAATTGACATCCACCGGTTGTAGACTTTCTATTCTGATTGCATCCTCCGTAATCAGAATCAGTGTAAGCCACAAAATCTAAGTCTCCATCAGTCGGATACCAAAGTCCCAGCTTCGGTTTCCCTTTGAGGTAACGAAGAATCCGTTTTACTGCTTGAATGTGAGATTCTTTAGGAGTAGCTTGATATCTTGCGCAGACACATACTGCAAACATTATATCAGGCCTTGATGCTGTAAGATACATTAGTGATCCAATCATGGCCCTGTAAAGAGTAGGATCCACGTCTTTATCACTCGATGTATCTGGACCAATACCATGGGCTTCCGGAATAGGAGTATGAAAAATTCTTGATTCTTCCATCTTGAATCGTTCTAGAAGCTCATTAGTATACTTAGTCTGATGAATGAAATATCCATCTTTCTTTTGATCGACTTGCAATCCTAAGAAAAATGTCAATTCACCCATTGCTGACATCTCAAACTTGTTCTTCATAACCTTTTCAAATTCACTACACATCCTTTCGTCAGATGACCCAAAGATGATATCGTCAACATATACTTGAACAAGTAGAAAGTCTCTTCTTTTCCATTTCACAAAGAGTGTACTGTCAATTCTTCCTCTTGTGAATCCATTCTCAAGAAGATAAGTGGACAGTGTCTCATATCACGCTCTCGGAGCTTGATGTAATCCATATAGAGCCTTATCGAGACGATATACTCTATCTGGGCACTTTGGATCAGTAAATCCCGGTGGTTGAGAAACATACACCGTTTATTTGACTTTGCCATACAAGAAGCCACAGGCGCAAACACTTCATTGTAATCAATCCCCTCTTGTTGATTAAAACCTTGGACAACTAGACGAGCTTTATTGCGAATCACGATTCCTCGATCGTCTTTCTTGCACTTAAATACCCATCTAGTTCCAATTGGATATTCTCCAACAGGTAAGTCAACCAACTCCCAAACTTGCAATTTTGTGAACTGAGACAGTTCTTCCTGCATTGCTTCGACCCACGAATTTTCCTTCAAAGCTATCTGAACATTCTTAGGTTCAATTTGTGAGATAAAGCATGAATATAGACATAGATTAGAAATCCCTGTCTCTTTCATTTCAGCATACAAGCTTGAGTGAGTGGATGTACTAGCTTTAGATTGATTCCGAGTCAGAACAGGAGAATTTGGATCACCGATGATATTATCAATTGGATGACTCCTATTAATTCTTGTTGAAGTAACAGGTTCAACTGGAATATCATCTTGTAAGTTGGCACCAATTTCCTCCAAGGGTGGTATACCATCATTAGTAGTTGATATCCTTAATTGTCTCAGAGGAGTAAGAACATCATCCATAATCCTTTGAGAAGCAATTTCAGGATCTTCACTCTCTTGAGGTATATCATCTTGAGGTTGTTGTGACTCGATAGGGGTTACCACATCAGTATCGACAATATTCCTAGCATCAGACGTTTGAGCACTCGATGTTGGAGAAGGAGTGGGATCCTCATCTCCCGACAATAAATGCTCAGGAATGTCTGAGTTACTGACATAGTCACTGATAGGGACTTTAAATGACTTGAAAAGATCTGAATAGTCAAACTGCCAATCCAATCCCTTATGTGAGTCATGTGTATAGCTCGTAACTTCGATGTTATAAACTATTTCAACACGTCCCGAATTTTTATTGAAGGCCCTTTTGTTTGGTGAGTTAGGCATGTAACCTAGGAAGTATCCTTCGTCAGCCTTCTCACCAAATTTAGGTTGGTGACTTGTTTTCAACAACGTACATGAAACTCCAAAGGGTTCAAACCCTTTTAAGTTCGGTTTCTTTTTGTTCAAAAGCTCATAACATGTCTTGTTATGCTTTTTAACCGTAAGAACCCGATTGAGAACATGACATGCTGTATTCACTGCTTCTGCCCAAAATATGACCGGAAGCCTTGAATCTGCAAGCATTGTTCTCGCTGCTTCAATTAGAGTTCTATTCTTCCTTTCAGCAACACCATTTTGTTGAGGTTCATATGGTGCACTGAATTGATGTTGAATGCCTTTGCTTAAGCAATATACATTCAATGTAGAATTCTTGAACTCGGTCCCATTGTCACTACGAATTCTCTTAACTCTTTTTCTATAGATGTTCTCTATTAGATCTAGAAACTCCATAAGAATGCCCGGAGTTTCATCCTTAGATCCCAAAAAGAATACCCAAGAGAATCTAGAGAAATCGTCTGTGACAACCAGACAGTACCATTTGCCACCTATGCTTCTCTTGCTTATTGGGCCAAAGAGATCCATATGTAGCAACTCAAAAGGCGAGGAAATAGAGTTCACATTTTTAGACTTGTGTGGTTTCTTATGCTGTTTTCCTTTCAAGCAGGATATACACTTGTCTTCAAATGCAAAACTCTTCGGTGGTACACCCAGAACTAACCCATGTTTGCTTATATAGTTCATTTTTCGAAAGTTTAAGTGTGCCATTTTCCTATGCCATAGGAGAGAGTCTGATTCTGAAGCCTTGGATAACAGACAAGTAGACACCATTGAAGTAATAGGAGCATTCATGTTGATAGCATAAATGTCCTTCTTCCTTGGAGCTTTCATCAGTATCCATTTACGGGAATGATAAAACCCGGCTTCAGGATCAAGGCCTCTTTCTCAGTGAAGAGAACAGGATGACCTTTATCACAGACTTGGGAAACACTCACTAGGTTGTGCGTTAGTTCTTCAACATAATTCACATCCTCTAGAGTCAAAGTTCCGTTAGAAACAGTTCCTTTCCCAGTAATTACTCCTCCTTTATCACCGGCGAAGTGCACTCCTTGTCTCAGTCCACCTCTGAAGTCTGTCAGTAGACTTCTGGTTCCTGTCATGTGCCTAGAGCATCCACTGTCAACATACCACCAATTATCATTGTTCCCAGTCTGCTCCTGCACATACAAGTTGTAAACAATCAGTTATCAGAGGGACCCAAGCCATTACGGTCTTGGTTCGTCCCTTATCATCGACAAACTGTAGCTCTTTAAAGTAACCATCCTTCCCATTAGGAGCTTTGGTCACTTTTGAAGGAGCATCAGCTTGCTGATGACTAGTGGTCCTGGGTCTATGAGTTGACTGACTTCCAACTCTCCCCGATACATAACCCTGGAATTTCTGCCCTTGGTTACGATTATTAGAGGACCCTTGGTTAACTCCTTGTGAACGAGATGTAGATCCAATCTCAAAGTGACTTTGGTTCCTTCTCGGAGTCATAAACCTCGACGGCACTTGATCCTTAGCAAAGTTTTCATGCCGTTTAGGTTTTGGTGGTGAGACACTGTGAGACGCATCTCTTTTCAGAGCAGTCACAGGTTTAATACCAATACCAGGTCTGGAACCTAACCTGTCTGTGCTAGAGATATTTTTAGACTTATCACTGGCCTCGCGCTTAGGAGCAACTTCATTCTTCTTATTGGGACAACAAGAAGAGACATGTCCTCGTTGATGACATTTGAAGCATGACATCTGCTTTCGTGACTTAGCAGTCTTAGCAGACTCCTTCTTTGTCTGATCAAAAGACACTGAAGGTAACTCCTTATGTTTCTTAATGAACTCATTATTTCCATCAGTACTTCCAATCATCCCACTTGATACGAATTGTACTTTAGTGAGAGATTTGACTGTACTCTTGGTTAAAGATGAATCATTGACAGTCTCTTTTTGGATCTCAGATGCAATAGACTGTTGATTTTCCAAATCCTCAGTCTCAGGATTAACATCTGTCATTTCTAAGTCAACAGAAGTGGAAGCAGTGTAATTGGCATTAAAAGGCGGAGGGACATCTGAGTATCCTAGGCCAGTAACATCCTTTACACTACGTTGAGAGCCAATGATTCTATCTAAGGTCAAAGAAGAAGTTCTGTAACCTTCAAATTTTCTATTCAGCTCTATCAGTTTCATATTTGACTCTGATAACTCCTCATCCCTAATAGCTATATTTCTATTAAGCTCATTAAGGTTTAGATATAACCCGTCTATTTTAATACATTGTTCATTTATAATGTCAGTCAGACTGGTCTTATCTAGAGCATCACTCTTAATCTTCTCGTTCAGTGCTAATTTATCTTCACCTAACCGACGAACATCAGACTTAGCTAAGTCTAATTCTGAGGTCAAGGTTTTGTTAGATTCTGCAAAGACACTAACCTGTGTTTGAAGATCAGTAACTAAATAGCACACATCAGTGAGAGTAAGGAGATCTAGACATACCTTTTTCTTTTCGGATTGAATATCAGCCATATATGCCACAAAATCATTGGGACTCAATTCTTCTGTCGAGTTGATGTAGAGAACATCTTCCTCAATCCCCTTAACTTCTGTGTGTGGCACATTAGCTTGAGGTTCTTCAGTAGTCGGCATGTAGGAAGTGGATTCAATTTGTTTCTCTAGATCTTCAATCTCAGCCATGAGAGCTTGCTCTGATGGTGTAGACCAATCATAAGATCCGTCTATTTGCTGAACCACTAAGACCTTGGAAGTTAGATTACTTCCCGAATCTTGTTTTGACGTTCCAGCATCAACCTTTGGTCTTTGGCATTCCCTGGCAAAGTGTCCGTAACCTTGACAATTATAACACTTGACCTTGGACTTGTCAAAACCTGGTCGATTTCCAACCACTCTCTTACCCGTACGCTTTAGGAAATTCTTTACTCTCCTTGACACCATAGCCAGTTGCCACTGGAGGTCCATTTCCTCTAAGTCATCAGGGTCAACCTGATCATAATCTTCATCAAATTGTGCTGGATCGTTTATCTTCCCTTGAATATAGTTTTCATAGGAAGCAACGAACGATGCCAACACAGAAAGTTGTTGTTCGGCTGATTTCACACTCATCGGCATCTTATGATGCCCTTGAGTGGATTTATCTGAGGTGGTGTTCCTGTTTCGTTTATCACCGCTATCCGAAGCAATGAAACAGAGATCCTCAGTCAATTTTTCTCCAATCTCATCAATTTCACCCGCAAACAAAGCCGTGGTCAAATTGGATGAGGAATTAGAGATACTAGTCTTTCCATGGTACAGACCAGGATTCTGTAGATGATCAGAATCCGTATCTCTCGTTTTCTTAGAGAAATCATAACCCCTTAGTTTATCAATCGCTTTCTCTAGGGTCATGGTTGCATATCTTTCATCATTATCTTTCAGCATGATACCGTACATCTCCCATTTACAAGGTAAACCCTCAATAAACTTGTCGGTTTTCTCCTTGTCATTATAAAAGATAGCATGGTCGTCAAGCTCACTTAATAGATGATAGAAACGGGTGGTGTAAGCCTCAAGATCTTCTTCTCTAAAAGCCTTAAATACCATAAACTGCTTTTTTAGAAGATTACATTTACCAGCTTTCACCTGAGGGCTCCCCTCACATCTCTTTTCTAGAGCGTCCCACAGCTCTTTAGCTGTGTGAAAGGACTTCAACTGATGGTTGATCTCCTTAGGAAGGCTCATCTTAATTGAAGAATGTGCTTTATTATCGATGGTGAATTCTTTCTTCTGATGGTCATTCATTCGATCATAAGTCACAATCACTGTTGCGTTCCCTACCTCAGCTGTAGGTGCAACATATCCGTTTTTAATACACAGCCAGATAGTTATGTCATGGAATCTACAGTAGCTTTCGAACCTGTCTTTCCACCCATAATAGTCCTCAAGTCTGAGTAGCTTCGGTGGAACATTAGATTTGCCAACCTCGTGTTCCATCTCGATCATTCGGCTCAAATCAGACATTTTAAAATCAAAAATTAAGTTATATTGCGTATTTAGAAATCTCAACTCGCAACTAAACTCAATTCGCAGAAATCTCAGCTCGCAGAAACTCAACTCGGTTCGCAGCTGATTCTCAACTCGCAAAGGAACTCAGTTCGCAGGGGAACTCGGTTCGCAGAAACTCAACTCGGTTCGCAAGTGGATCTCAGCTCGCAGATAACTCAGTTCGCAATGGAACTCGGTTTGCAGGAATCTCAACTCGCAGAGAATCTCAGCTCGCAGGAACTCAGTTCGCAATGGAACTCGGTTCGCAGGAATCTCAACTCGCAGATAACAGTAACCCTAATCTCAACTCGCAGAACGGCGCCTCGAAATCTGGGAACTGAACTTTTTGGTATTTTTACGAATAAATCCGTAGATTTCGTTCGAAAAACGACCCTAAAGATGTTATATAACCAAAAACCTTGTAACCACAACGTTTTTAAGCCCGAAAGCTCTGATACCAATTGTAAGGTCGCTAGATCTTGGTTCGATAACGGATTATCTTTAAGTATTGAGGTGCGGAATCCCTCAATACGTTAAGGTTTATTGCTTATATAACTTTGCAATTAATTAACAAGCTTCGTTTTGATATTAACTAGTGTTAAACAATCAAAACCGAGCCTATTCAATAAATGCTTTTATATCTGCACAGATTTCGAGGAGAGAATACTTAAAATATTTGGTGTGTATATAGAGCACGGATTTCTAGGTATGTAATAATGAGCAGCATTTAAAATATTTATATCTGGTTCAACTCGCAGGCCATGGGCCTTGCGAGTTGACTCAACTCGCAGCCCATGGGCCTGCGAGTCCAAATAGACTGCGAGCCCACATCTCAGCTCGCAGGTAGGTCCTGCGAACCGAGATAGCTGCGAGCCCAAAACTTAACTCGCAGGTAAGACCTGCGAGTCCAGTTTACAGCGAGCCCAGATCTCAACTCGCAGTTGAGTTGCTGCGAGTCCAGATTGGACTGCGAGTTGAGATCTCAACTCGCAAGTCTGTTGACCTGCGAGTTGACTTCTCAATTCGCGATTCAGACTTTAACTTAAAATTGATATTTGTCTAATAACATTTAACAAATAATAATAACAAGTTAATATCATATATTTACAAGTCTAAACCAATTTATACAAGTTTGATAATAAATACACTAGTCCTATTACAAGCTAGATCTATTGTCACAATAACATGTCCCAACATACAGGGCCATGATTGGATCACTAGTCCTATTACAAGCTGGGACTTTGGTATCCGACTGATGGAGACTTAGATTTTGTGGCTTACACTGATTCTGATTACGGAGGATGCAATCAGAATAGAAAGTCTACAACCGGTGGATGTCAATTCCTAGGAGGTAGACTAGTCTCTTGGCAGTGCAAGAAGCAAAACTCAGTCGCCATTTCTACATGTGAAGCTGAGTATGTTGCAGCTGGCAGCTGTTGTTCTCAAGTTCTGTGGATACAACAGCAACTACTTGATTATGGGTTGAGTATAACAAATACTCCTATGATGATTGATAATGAATCAACGATCTCTATAACCAATAATCCAGTTAAGCACAGTAAAACTAAGCATATTGATATTCGACATCACTTCATTAGAGACTGTGCTGAGAAGAATTTGATAAAGTTAGCTAAGGTTCCATCTGTGGATAATTTAGCAGACTTATACACCAAAGCGTTCGACCGAGCTCGATTCGAAAAATTGGTGCAACTAAATGGAATGAGAAATCCAGAGGATTAGTCTTCCGTAGAGTTATTTTGTAATAATTAGTCGTTTATATTTATTAGTTGTTTATGCTTATTTAAAACAAAAAAAAACAAAAAAAAAAAGGGAAAAGGAGGTTATGCGTATGGCATTCATTTGCTTGTTAGCTACGGGGAATCGCCTCCGATAAGGGTTAAGTCTTTATCAACTAGGAAATGATAGTAAATTAGAGGAATCGGCTTAATAATTGTAAGAAAAAGTCTTAAGTTAGATGTGTTAGTAGATTCAAATTAGCTACATGAACTTTACATCTTTAAAACCAGGCTTTTACTTATCTTTATTTTAGTATACACCTCTCTCCACACGTTATAATTTGCTTGAAAACTTTAGATCTAGACAGCTTCATTATATGATGTACTGGTAGGCAAATTCTGCTTTGATTTCTGAGCATATAATAAGCTATAAATCTTCTGTGTGTTATCTCGTGTGATTTGCTATATGATGTATGACATCAGTCTTAATTGATGAAGGACAGTCTGACCATACACCGTTATCAAGAAATCTATGAAAATATATCAAGACAAATAATAAGAATTATGGCTATTAGTAACACTATTGGTGTCTTTATTGTACTAAGTACAGACCTGACTCCTTTAGTTTTGCCAATGGTTTCAAACTTGTTTTGTCTATACTAAGGGATCTTATGTTGTACTAAATACAGATCTAGAACCACTAGTATCCACAAAACGGGTTTGATGTTTGTCACATTTTAAATTTACTCAAGAGTATGTCATATGTTTCGAAAAGAACATCATTTAGTGACCTCTACCTTGAAAATGAAAGATACAGTGTTATGTGTTCTACTAAATTTCTCAGTATGTCATATTTCGAATCACATTAAGTAATACACATACAAACAATAAAAGGTTTGCTTGGAAATCAGTGTAGACCTTGTTTATATAGAATATAATACCGGTAATCGTCTTGAACTGTCTGTGATATTTTAATCACTTCATTTTGATGTGAATGTTATATTCGGTGAAGATAGGTAACCAAGTTATACTTTTATAAATGTAAGTTGAAAAATGGATAAGTTGTGAGATTTTGTGTAACTTATTGAGAATTTCATGAGGTATGAATACTAACAATCTTCTTAGAACTTTTACTCATCAATTGATTCAGCTGTTTCCTTCTAATATGATCTCGCTGTCGATAATTTCTTAACGCCCTCGATTAGGATTTATTTTAATTTATTTTATTGTATTTTATTTTTCGTCTAGTGTTTCTGTAATACAAGGGTACTTGATACCAATATTTATTATGAACCATCGTTTTATTTTATTTCATTTTATGTATTAATTAGTATTTCTCTTACTCTTATTTAATTTTATTTTATTTTATGTTTTTATTGTTCGTTACAAGACAAGTAAAAAAATATATATATATTGTATTTTAGACTTGTATGTGCACGATATTCTCTGAAAGACAAGTGAAAAATACTCAAATTTTAGACTTGTAATTTATGTGATTTTCTAAGAAAATAACAAGTGAAAAATATTAATTATTTTAGACTTGTTTTAACTTTTGGACTTCAAAATGACGTTTTGTAATTAAAATGTATTTTTTGGACAAAAATTGCGAGTTGTGAATAGTGTTGCGAGTTGACTTTGGGTTGTGTTGCGAGTTGAACTCAACTCTCGAGTTGAGTTCTGCGAGCCGAGTCAACAGGTATAAATACCTGGGAGCCCGCTGAAACTCCCACACAGTTCAGCAAATCCAGATCTCTGTTGCGAACCGAGATCACTATTCCTTTTATTTTCGAAATTTTTGTTTGAGGATCGGAATTTTCACGCCATCGATTTTATACACTTTATCATTGTGATCATTTTAAGGTATAAATCAAGCTAATCCACCATGTAATTTGATCAAAAATGACATTTAAATAAAATGAGGTTTTTGGTTTTTAAAATT
This sequence comes from Logfia minima, assembly GCA_963921325.1. Lineage (NCBI taxonomy): Eukaryota > Viridiplantae > Streptophyta > Magnoliopsida > Asterales > Asteraceae > Logfia > Logfia minima. The sequence continues at coordinate 20,699,492 of OY992768.1, forward strand.
ACAACAATCACTAAATATAGCTCAAATGTACAAGAAACCTTAGGGTTTATGTAAATCTGAGTATATTGAACAAGATTGCATAACTTGATTGCTTTCAAACTCACCAAAATTTAAGATTTTTTTTATGAATTCACACAACAGTTCATGCTGCGAGTTGAGATCCAGACTCAACTCGCAGCCCGCTCCTGCGAGTCCACTTTGAAGTTTGACCTGCGAGTTGACTTGCGAGTCCACTTTGCGAGTTGACTTGCGAGTTAAACTTGCGAGCTGACTTGCGAGTTGACTTGTTGACTGCGAGTTGAACTTGCGAGCTGACTTGCGAGTTGAATATTTGACTTGCGAGTTGACTTATTCTGCGAGCTGAATTGTTTGAATTTTCAATTTTAACTTACGAATTCTCGATTAGTTTAACTAATTAAGCGTTTATAGGTTAAATAGTCTACGGTTAGACGTGTCTACTTTAATGTAAACACGTAAAACCGTATACTTTATAAGACTTATGACTTTCTGTAATAAGTAATATACCTGTCTAGTTCGACTTACTGATTCTATATATGTTTAACAACTATAATTGATAATTAAGTTTCACGACTTAATAGTTCAATTATGAGTTGTAGATCATATAAGTTTATCATATTGGTTAAACTAATTGTCTAACATTTGTGTAATTTGTGATGTTACAGATATGGCTCGACTATTCGCTGCTCATCACAACGTGGTTGTTGATCTAGATGTCAATGCACGAGGTGCATCCAGGGTCGCTCGGATTCTTACATTTCTGAGTCGATCAAGGATACAGTATGCCATTACAGAGTCACCTGCTCTTTCACAAGATATACTTACCCAGTTCTGGGCTAATATTGTATATGACACATCTGTGAATCCTCCGGTCATCCAGACGCGAATTAATGATCGTCCGGTTATCTTCTCTGCCTCTGATCTGAGAAACATATTACAGTTGGGAACTGTAGAGCAGGAAGATGGACCAACTGAGTTTCCGTCTGACTTTATCGAGGGAGCTCTAGGACGAATGGGGTATGTTGGACCCAAGAGAGGCCGTCAGTTTTTGAAGGCGCTCGTATTCGGAGAATGGAGATTCTTACTCCATGTCTTGGTCACGATATTTGGCCCGAAGAAGGGCGGATATGATGAGCTAAGTTCCTCCTTACTTTCAGCTGCACTGTCACTGGTTTACAACAAACCATACAGTTTCTCAGACTACGTTTTTGGAGAAGTAGTTAGACAAATCTTGGGAGGTGTCAGGTCTCAATTCATGATATATCCCAGATTCTGCATGCTGATCATTCGGGCTTCTATCCCCTATCTGCCGGTTTTTCAAGCAGATCTGAATGTGGACACTATTGGGCTCAGGGCTTACAATGCTATGTTCATGCAAACCTCACGTAGGTTTGAGATGCAGCCTCAGCTGACTGAGCTGTTTGGATTCTTGGTTAATCCTGAGTATATTACGCCACCGAACAATGGTTGGATTGATGTTGATGTGGCTGCAGCTGTGCCTGCACCACAAGAGCTGATAGAGGAGGTTCTGAATCAGGCAAATCAGCAAGAGCCACAAGTTAATGCTGAAGTTGCTGCTGAAGTAGTGCAACAAGTTTTGGCTGAAAATGATGATGCAAATGATCCTATCTTGCAGGATGTGAATCAATATATTGCTGAGCCACCACGAGTTGAAGAGGACACTGATCAGGTCTTTAAAGATATAGATCAATTTTTGGCTGCAGGTCCGAGTACCTCTGGCCCACCTCTACCTACTGAGGCATCTGATGTTGTTGGGCCATCGGGCAGAGATGGAGAAGCTGCTTCTGCTTCTGAATCTGAGTCTGATGCCGATGATGATGATGATGAGACTGGACCACCAGGGTTTGTCTCCGGTATCCTTGAAGGGATGATTTGTCAAGGATCAAAATTGATTATGGATCCGGCATTGAAGTTAAAGAGGAAACCGTGGACCAAGATCCCGATTATGTTTTGGTTGATGAAGAAGAAGAAGAAGAAGAAGAAGAAGAAGAGGAGGAGGTGCTTATTACTCAACCTCGCAAGCTGATCAGGCAAACAACTTCAACCACTGCAGCTCCTAAACAATCAAGTTCTACGCCCTCAGAGGCTGAAATGATTGCTGCTTTGGTTCGCCCGTCTTCGCACCCAACCACCAAATCAAGCAGGGTTGCCGCACGTCTATTAACCGATGTTGCTACCGAGATAGCAAAGAAAATGCAACCGCCCGCTCCCACGCCACCAACCACCACTACTGCTGCTCCATCCACCTCCTCTGCGACTGATTCTGATCGTATTAATAGCTTAGAGTCCTGAGTTCGAGAGTTGGAAGAAACCGTCAAATTCTTGATTTCTCAAATGCTGTCTATGTCTGATAACATGACTAATCAGAATGATGCCTATTCACTGCTCATCAAGACGAATAACAATCTGATAGATGATGTAGCTGACAAGCAGAGGCAAATTGATAGACTTAATCGCCTTGCTCACACCTTTCTGAGGGACGTGCCATCTCAGGGGGAGATAAAGGTCTTCCAAGAGTCTTGTAAAGAAGATGAGCTTGCAAAGAAAAAGAAGAATGATGAAGACGATGATCCCTCAGCTGAAAAGGAAAGTGAGCTGGCTGGTCCTTCAACGACTGGTCAGCAGACTACACTTCAGGGGGAGTCTGCTGGAGCTAGTGGAAGTGGTAGTGGAACTGGTGCTGGTGCTGATACGGGTGGAGTTGAAGAAGGTGACACTTGTATTAATATAGACTGATTGTAAGTATTAATACATTGTAACTTTGAATTATTTTGTAATATAATTTTGTAATTAAGATGTTTAAACTTGAATGTTTAAAATGTTATAATTATTAATGTTTGTATATTATAAGCCTTTTGTAATTCTAGATTGACTATGATCGATAAAAGAGTTATAAGATCACATAATATATGATGTTCGCATATTATAAGACTTATTCAAATTTTAGATCGATTATCATAATCGATGAAAGATTTGAATAAGTGTATATATAATATATTTTAAATACACAAAAGGATTAATAAGAAAAATCTTAGATTGATTCAGGGAAATCAATGAAAGAACTTATGATATTAATCTATTTGTGTATGTATTTCTATAGGTCTTGAAATGTTGAACTTATCAGATTCTGAAGGCGACATGCCAGATGAATTAGATGAGGACATTGACTTTGACCTTGAAGAAGGAGAGTTTGTACCTCCTGAAGATTGGACTTTCATTGTTAATGATGGGGCAGACGAGTGTGTAGATCTTGACACTGATGTTGTTGAACACATCGTAAGCCCATCTACAACTAAAGTGGTCATCCAGGAAGAAGATGGAGAAAGGGTTGTTGAGTTAGATGAAAATCTAGATGACTCAACCAGTTCTGAATCAGAAGATGACCTTCTAGAAAAACTCAGAAACAATCCCATATTTAGACCTCTGAAGAGGAGAAAGCAAAAGGTTGGGATGTCTGAAGTAGATATAACTGGAAAGAAAGTTCCAAGGAAGGGGATCATCGGCTGGTATTTTGATTCTGACTTGAAACTTTTCGCTATCAAAAGGTTTGACGAAGTTCAATATTTTGATAAGAAGCTCAAAGTATTCAGTTCGCTTCCTCGATTTGAAATCCGAGACTTGGCACGCTTAGAACTGATAAATCCCAGTAATGATCCCTACGCAACTTATGTTGAGAGAATCATTCGGACTGAGGGTAGATCAATGAAGTTTGAGAAGATTAAGCCAAGAGTCGGAAAGACGATCAAATTAAAGGAACGCAGTTAGAGAACTGGCCGAAGATTAAGGAAGAAAACTTATCCAGCTGTCAAGTGCATACAGCAGATACCACTAAAACCTATGCCACAGAATATTCTGGGAAATCTTCTGAATTGGCACGTGGATTTAGAGACTGGTGAAGCTGTCATGGTTGAAGCTGACGATGAAGTTGAAGGAGGAGAAAGAGTAATTCTGATAGTTTATGACCATCGACACCTGATGAATCTGTCGAAGAAGGACCTGTTGAAGTTAAATGAAAATAGGATCCTGATGACTGAAGCATGGGGTGATCTTGCAAGATATTATCAATTAATGGTGAAGACTTGTAGTAGAATGAAGATTCATATGGGCAGTAGTATTTACAAGTAAAGACCAAAGACAAAGTTGAAGATAACGACGCTAGAGCTATTGTCAAGGGGGAGTCTGTTGGGACATGTTATTGTGACAACAGATCTAGCTTGGAATAGGACTAGTGTATTTATTGTCAAACTTGTAAAATTGGTTTTGACTCGTAAATATATGATATTAACTTATTATTATTCTTTGTTTATTATATTTAGACAAGTAACGAATTCAAGTTAAAGTCAAAGTCACGAGTTGAGAAGTCAACTCGCAAGTCATAAAACTTGCGAGCTGAGATTTCAACTCGCAGGAAATCTGGACTCGCAGGACTCACCTGTGAACTGAGATCTGGGCTCGCAGCCAATCCGGGCTCGCAGCTAGATCTGGACTCGCAAGGCCCATGGGCTGCGAGTTGAGTCAACTCGCAAAGCCCATGGCCTGCGAGTTGAACCAGATATAAATATTTTAATGCTGCTCAAATTGAAAGAGAGTCTAGAAATCCGTGCCATTATTACACACAACAAATATTTAATTATTCTCCTCGTTTTTCGTGCAGATATATTTATTATAGTATTAAAGGCTCGGTTTTGAGTGATTAACTTAGTTAATAATCAAAACGAAGCCCTTTAATTGAGAGTAAAGTTATATAAGCTCAAACCTAACGTATTGAGGGATTCTGCACCTCAATACTTAAAGATAATCCGTTATCGAACCAAGACCTAGCGACCTTACATATGAATAGTACTATTTGGGAGCGAGACCACCTCCCCACTCACGCGGCCACGTGAGTGTATCCCATCATCCTAAATGCCAACGATAGGGCATCTCTCTTTGGGGCAAAGGTTTATCGGTTGTAGGTTTGGTTGTGGATTCAAGCATAATAATTCATTGTGACTATAGACAAAAATGCGATAGCATTAAAATTCAAAAGCGACTATAAACGTATGACGTTTCGACTTTTGAAACGATATCTCTTGAAACTATAACTTTACAACCCGGGCTTTACAATGACTTTGTCATTTGAAACGATATCTCTTTAAAACTATAAACTTTACGACCCGAGCTTTACAATGACTTTGTCATTTGAAATGATATCTCTTTTAAACTATAAACTTTACGACCCGAGCTTTGCAATGACTCTGACATCTGAACGATATTTCTTTGAAATTATAAACTTACGACCCGAGCTTTACAATGACCTTGTCATTTGGAACGATATTTCTTTGAAACTATAAACGTATGACGTTTTGTCATTTGAAACGATATTTCTTTGAAACTATAAACCTTACGACCCGAACTTTACAAAGACGTTGTCATTTGAAACAATACTTCTTTAAAACCATAAATTTAAAACCTGAGTTCTACACTATAAATCATTGTGGTTGTGGACAATGATAGACGTGGTTTCATAATAACGCTTCGCATTCTTATGAACTTCGACATAATAAACCGTTGAGATTATAAACGTTTTGATATTGATTTGATGATCCATTGACTTTATAAACGTACCCTGAATCTATTAAATGCTACAATATGAGTTTTATAAACATAACTTGAACTTATTAAACACTATATCTTGAGTTTTATAAAAGTGAATTGAACATTTCTTTGAAAATATGAGCGTGGCGTTATGAACGAATTACGACTTTTAATTGAGTTCCAAAGGGAATCACTCCTAAATGAATCTCGTACTTAAATAAACCTCTTTTGCAAACAAAAAATCGATTCACAAATGAATCTAACTATCAAATGGGTAGCGCTCTTAAATGAGCCTTGTTTTAATGAATTACTTTTATTATTATCCGCGCAATAGCGCTTGACCATCCTAAAAATTGATCTTATGAAATTATCGGATGATTTTCGTCATTGTATGAGCCTCGGTACTAAACAGATTACTTTTGGGAACTAATCACGTAGTAACGTGGAACTTCTAAACTAAACTTTGTAAACTCTTGAAAAGGGTCTTCCTTACGCAAAACCTGTGTACTCACCAACTATATTTCATAGTTGACCTGTTTATTTTTACATGCTTTTCAGGAAATAGTCACAACTTGTCTATTGAAGCTAAACCTGTTATATGAGCAATGCTGCTATAGCGTTACGGAATTTTGTCTCTTTTGGATGTAATCGCATGTTTACATTATTTACTTTTGTGTTGTAAACGCTTGTAAGACTTATGTAATGTACTAGTAGTAGACCGTTGAACGGTGATCTTTTGTAATTTTCGATTATGAAATCATTGTACTGTTACATCTCGTGTTTCCGCTTTAGCGGGGTGTGACAAAAAGGAAAAGAAATCGTTTTTGATCAGACAGAAGAAGTTGATTCAGGTTCATGCGAACAAATTCACTCGTCAGAGGCTACTAGTTTCTAGTTCCGCACAATAAATTTTTGAAGAAGATGTAACAACTGAGGGGGAGATTGGATCAAATCTTGGGTCTGATATACTTGTTGATACTACGGTCTCAAAACAAATTAACAAAGATCATCCAATTAAGAATATCATTGGTGATCCCAGTTCCAGTGTAAAGACTCGTAGAGGAATCACTGAAAGCACTAGTCTTTATGTAATGATCCAAAACACTGGCATCATACATAATTGCTTATTTAGTTGCTTCATTTCACAAGTTTAGCCAAAGAATGTTTAAATGGCTCTTAAGGAAAATTCATGGGTTGAGGCGATGCAAGAGGAACTTGCACAGTTCGTGAAGCTTCAAGTTTGGAAGCTAGTTGATCTACCCAAGGGAGAGTTTGCTATAGGCACCAAATGGGTGTTTAAGTGTAAAACGAGATGATCGTGGAATTGTCACTCGAAATAAAGCCAGAATCGTGGTAAAAGGATTCAATCAACAGGAGGGGATAAACTATACAGAGGTTTTTGCACTCGTAGCAAGGCTAGAAGCAATCCGATTATTTCTAGCATATGTTGCATTCAAGAAATTTAAAGTCTATCAACTGGATGTAAAGAGTGCGTTTCTGTATGGGAAGGTTCAAGAACTGGTGTATGTTGAACAACCGCCAGGGTTTACTGATCCAGATTATCCAGACCGTGTCTACAAATTGGACAAGGCTCTATATGGTTTGCATCAAGCACCCCGGGCATGATATGAGACTCTATCTAGCTATCTCTTGGAAAATGGGTTCAAGAGAGGCGAGATAGACAATACACTGTTCGTAAAGTGGCAGAGGAAGGATTTTCTACTAGTACAGATTTACGTGGATGACATCATATTTGGGTCATCTGACGAGAATATGTGCAGAGACTTTGAGCAAGTTATGAAGCGAAAGTTTGAGATGAGTGTTATGGGGGAGCTGAGTTTCTTCTTAGGATAGCAGGTTGATCTAAAGAAGGATGTACTATTTATCCATCAAACGAAATACGTGCATGAAATGCTTGCACGATTCAGCAAGGCTGAAAGCTCGTCATATAGTACTTCGGTTCCCCAAAATCATAATCTCGGGCCGGACTCAGAGAGTACCGAGGATGTAGACCTGACCCAATATCGGGCCATTATCGGCTCTTTGATGAATCTAACCGCTTCTAGACTTGACATAATGTTTGTTGTTTGTCTATGTGCTAGGTTTCAGGATAATCCAAAGGAATCTCATATGAAGGCTGTAAAGAGGATATTGCGCTATCTGAAGGGAAAACCGAAGTTAGGTCTTTGGTATCCCTCCAGAGGCGATTTTGACCTCTTGGCCTATACAGATTCAGACTACGGTGGATGTAAGCAGAACAGGAAATCAACCTCTAGAGGTTGTTAATTATTATTAGGAGGCCGTATTGTCTCTTGGCAATGCAAGAAACAGACCTCGGTTGCTATCTCAACCTGTGAGGCTGAGTAAATGTCGCAGTCAGTAGTTGTTGTTCACAAATCTTGTGGATACAACTACAACTGCGTGATTATGGTCTTAATATTACTACTACTCCTATGATGATAGACAACGAATACACAATCTCAATAACTAATAATCCCGTTAAGCATAGTATAGATATACGACATCATTTCATTCGTGACTGTGCTGAAAAACAGATGATTAAGTTAGTTAAAGTTCCCATAGACGATAATCTAGCCAACTTATATACTAAGGCTTTTGATAGATCCTGCTTTGAATTGTTAGTACAACTAAATGGGATGATCAATCCCGAATAAAGACATCTCCTGCATGACCTTCTATCTATCTGCTTGTCAATCTCTATTTTTAGTAACTTTCTATATTTAGTAAAGTTTCTATTCTTAGTAAGTTAGAAAAATTATCAAAAAAGTATGCGAGTCACTGAGCTAACGCAAAGAAATGATGAAAACATTACCCATGCCTAGAATATTATTATATGTGTGGCTTTAAGATGCAGTACATACACAGTCTAATGTACTTTAACGTATAAATGTGGTTAATACATTCATCATATGATGTATCAGTAGGCATACAACATAAAGGTTCTCAAGTGCTTAACATACAAACTTAACAAAGGAGATTACTCTATGTTAACTCTCGGTTGATATATGACATTGAGTCTTAAGTCTTAGATAATAGATAGTACCATAATACAGGGTAATTGAATTGAGCTATGTAATTCATCTGGGAGATGTACTGACCATTTCTTCTGCTACATCCAGAAATATGTTAACCTAGTCTCAGTCAGTAGGTCTTACAGAGAACAAACTAGACCGCGAAACAAGAATACCGATTTCAAGGTCTCTAGTCAAACTAAGTCGCTTTGTTGTGCGTAAGTACAGACCTGTCACCGTTGGTTTGATTTTAGATTTGCTTGTTTCTAACCTTAGTCAAGTCTAGTTAACTCACATGTTCAAGTGTGTGATTATAATATTCTAAGGACTTGGCTTTAAAGATAAAAAATATTAAGGAGATTCAATACCTGGAATTATGGACATATCTTGATCCTAAGATTATATCAAATGTGAGGGACACATAGATAATCATGAATAATAACTAAACTTGTACTTGAGTAATTCTGCGTGTTGTCTGCTTAAGTGGAAAATCATACTGATAATCGTCTTGAAGTATTAATCACACGAATAATAAACTCGGAATAAGCTAAAATTCCTATATGTGTATTGTACGCATTATGGCTAATACGATCTTTGTATCAGTGACTCCACCAAAAAGAATGTGAATTCCAATATGAATAATTTCATATCTGTTTGTTATTTCTTTCTTGTTATTTATTTCATAATTCTGGTATATACGAGGAGATACAACATAAACTCTGAATGCTAACAATGGATAAATCCTAAGCCTTGAGTGTTATTCCGTGTCATGCTAGAATATTATAAGTTGGGAAAAATAAAGGGTCAAACGGATCTAAGTTCACAAGTTCGTACGAACTTGTGTATTAAGTTCGCAGGGCCAAGTTCGTATGAACTTGGACCGAATGAGTATAAAAAGGGTTGTCTAAGTCAAAACCCTTACACTTTTCAAAACCCTATGAACTTGTGCACCTAAGAACCTACCGACCCTTCGAACATACGTCACTGTTTCATCTTTTATTCCATTACAACAATTGATTTTACGTTGTGTTTGAGTTTTGATTCGGTAAATCATCATCTAATCATTATTGTGCATCTAAGTAAGTCTCTTATGCATTAATCCATCCGTCAATCATTTCAAAATTGGGTTTTAGTTTCGGTTTTCAAGAAAACAAAATAAAACTCATATAATGTTTGAGATTGTGGTTTAAAATGACAAATACTTCGTATTCTATATAAACTGCACCTACGCGCATCTATTTCACCCACTGGATTGTGTTTTTGTTAACATAATTTTTTATTTTGAAAAAGCAGATCATCGTTCGAACTTACAAGTTGGTACGAACTTGCTAAGTTCGTACGAAACTATGTAACTGTTACAAGTTCGTACGAACCTATGAAGTTTGAAAAATGAAACTTTTTACATAAATTTAATATATCATGTTTCTCTTAGTCTGACTCACAGAAGTGGTTCTTAAGATGATTAACGTGTTTATTTAACTTTGTTTGGTGTGTTTTCTTGTCTTTCTTGCAGGTATGGCTGATCGACAGTTTTTCAGTAAGCACAATCTGGCAATTTCCTTTGATCTTGAGGATCCGGCCACCAAACATTATAGAGGCATTCTAACGTTCCTGATGCACTCCAGAGTACACTATGCACTTTCCCATTCGCCGACGCTGAGGATATCTTATCTCCGTCAATTTTGGGCGAATGCAGTTTTCGACTGTGAACCTAATCCCCCGGTCATTCGCACTCGGGTGAAAGATCAAAATATCCAGTTTACGGCTGCTTATCTTCGACTCATTCTCCAACTGGGTACTGAAGCTCAGGAAAATGGCCCCACTTCATATTCCTTAGATCTCAGGGCTAGAGCATTCCAGAGGATGGGATACATTGGTGATGTAACACACAGTCAATTCACCAAGAGCTACCTTTTCAGCCAATGGCGGTATCTTATGCATATACTGCTCGTTTCATTTGGTCCGAAGAAGGCGGGTTTTGATACGATGAACCATAAGATGCAGTCAGGAATGGTTTCGCTTGTGTACTACAAACCATACTGCTTCTCACAATATTTCTTCGATGAAATGGTTCAACAAATATGCGGCAGTGTTAAAGATCAGTTTCTTCTCTACCCACAGTTCGTAATGATGGTTATTAGTGGGTTAGCGCCGAAGCTGCCTGCTATCGATCCCGTTGTGTATTTGTCAACGGTTGATAAGAAGATATTTGTTCACTACCTCACCATAGCAGTAGACGTCTGTGTAAGGTCGCTAGATCTTGGTTCGATAACGGATTATCTTTTAGGTATTGAGGTGCGGAATCCCTCAATACTTAAGGTTTATGGCTTATATAACTAAGCTATCAATTAACAAGCTTCGTTTTGATATTAACTAGTGTTAAACAATCAAAAGCGAGCCTATTCAATGATAGCCTTTATATCAGCACGAATTTCGAGGAGAATAATTAAATATTTGTTGTATATTATAATGGCACGGATTTTTAGATTTATTTAATAATGAGCAGCATTAAAATATTTATATCTGGTTCAACTCGCAGGCCATGGGCTTTGCGAGTTGACTCAACTCGCAGCCCATGGGCCTGCGAGTCCAGATGGACTGTGAGCCCACATCTCAGCTCGCTAGTAGGTCCTGCGAACCGAGAAAGCTGCGAGCCCAAAACTCAACTCGCAGAGGAAAGCTGCGAGTCCAGTTTGAGCTGCGAACTGAGATCTCATCTCGCAGGATATTTGACCTGCGAGTTGACTTCTCATTTCTCGATTCTGACTTTAACTTGAAATCGTTAATTGTCTACTAACATTTAACAAATAATAATAGCAAGTTAATATCATATATTTACTAGTCTAAACCAATTTTACAAGTTTGACAATAAATACACCAGTCCTATTACAAGCTAGATCTGTTGTCACAATAACATGTCCCAACAGACTCCCCCTTGACAATAGCTCTAGCGTCGTTATCTTCAAATTTGTCTTTGGTCTTTACTTGTAAATACTACTGCCCATATGAATCTTCATTCTAATACAAGTCTTCACCATTAATTGATAATCTCTTGCAAGATCACCCCATGCTTCAGTCGTCAGGATCATATTTTCATTTAACTTCAACAGGTCCTTCTTCGACAGATTCATCAGGTGTCGATGGTCATAGACTGTCAGAATTACTCTTTCTCCTCCTTCAACTTCATCATCAGCTTCAACCATGACAGCTTCACCGGTCTCTGAATCCACGTGCCAATTCAGAAGATTTCCCAGAATATTCTGTGGCATAGGTTTTAGTGGTATCTGCTGCATGCACTTGACAGCTGGATAAGTTTTCTTCCTTAATCTTCGGCCAGTTCTCTGACTGCGTTCCTTTAATTTGATCGTTTTTCCGACTCTTGGCTTAATCTTCTCAAACTTCATTGATCTACCCTCAGTCCGAATGATTCTCTCAACATAAGTTGCGTAGGGATCTTTACTGGGATTTATCAGTTCTAGGCGTGCCAAGTCTCGGATTTCAAATCGAGGAAGCGAACTGAATACTTTGAGCTTCTTATCAAAATATTGAACTCCGTCAAACCTTTTGATAGCGAAAAGTTTCAAGTCATAATCAAAATACCAGCCGATGATCCCCTTCCTTGAAGCTTTCTTTCCAGTTATATCTACTTCAGACATCCCAACCTTTTGCTTTCTCCTTTTCAGAGGTCTAAACATGGGATTGTTTCTGAGTTTTTCTGGAAGGTCATCTTCTGATTCAGAACTGGTTGATTCATCTAGATTTTCATCTAAATCAACAACCCTTTCTCCATCTTCTTCCTGGATGACCACTTTAGTTGTAGATGGGCTTACGATGTGTTCAACAACATCAGCATCAAGATCTACACACTCGTCTGCCCCATCATTAACAATGAAAGTCCAATCTTCAGGAGGTACAAACTCTCCTTCTTCAAGGTCAAAGTCAATGTCCTCATCTAATTCATCTGGCATGTCGCCTTCAGAATTTGATAAGTTCAACATTTCATGACCTATAGAAATACATACACAAATAGATTAATATCATAAGTTCTTTCATTGATTTCCCTGAATCAATCTAAGATTTTTCTTACTAATCCCTTTGGGTATTTAAAATATATTATATATACACTTATTCAAATCTTTCATCGATTATGATAATCGATCTAAAATTTGAATAAGTCTTATAGAATATGCGATCATCATATATTATATGATCTTATATCTCTTTTATCGATCATAGTCAATCTAGAATTACAAAAGGCTTATAATATACAAACATTCATAATTATAACATTTTAAACATTCAAGTTTAAACATCTTAATTACAGAATTATATTACAAGATAATTCAAAGTTGCAATGTATTAATAATTACAATCAGTCTATATTAATACAAGTGTCACCTTCTTCAGCTGCACCCTTATCAGCACCAGCACCAGCTCCACTACCACTAGCTCCAGCAGACTCCCCCTAAAGTGTAGTCTGCTGACCAGTCGTTGAAGGACCAGCCAGCTCACTTTCCTTTTCAGCTGAGGGATCATCGTCTTCATCATTCTTCTTTTTCTTTGCAAGCTCATCTTCTTTACAAGACTCTTGGAAGGCCTTTATCTCCCCCTGAGATGGCACGTCCTTCAGAAAGGTGTGAGCAAGGCGATTAAGTCTATCAATTTGCCTCTGTTTGTCAGCTACATCATCTATCAGATTGTTATTCGTCTTGATGAGCAGTGAATAGGCATCATTCTGATTAGTCATGTTATCAGACATAGACAGCATTTGAGAAATCAAGAATTTGACGGTTTCTTCCAACTCTCGAACTCTAGACTCTAAGCTATTAATACGATCAGAATCAGTCGTAGAGGAGGTGGATGGAGCAGAAGTAGTTGTGGTTGGTGGCGTGGGAGCGGGCGGTTGCATTTTCTTCGCTATCTCGGTAGCAACATCGGTTAATAGACGCGCCGCAACCCTGCTAGATTTGGTGGTTGGGTGCGAAGACGGACGAACCAAAGCAGCAATCATTTCAGCCTCTGAGGGCGTAGAACTTGATTGTATAGGAGCTGCAGAGGTTGAAGCTGTTTACCTGATCAGCTTGCGAGGTCGAGTAATAAGCACCTACTCCTCCTCTTCTTCTTCTTCTTCTTCTTCTTCTTCGTCAACCAAAACAAAATCGGGATCTTGGTCTACGGCTTTCCTCTTTAACTTCAATGCCGGATCCATAATCAATTTTGATCCTTGACGAATCATCCCTTCAGGGATACCGGGGACAAACCCTGGTGGTCTAGTCTCATCATCATCATCATCGGCATCAGACTCAAATTCAGAAGCAGAAGCAGCTTCTCCATCTCTGCCCGATGGCCTAACAGCATCAGATGCCTCAGTAGGTAGAGGTGGGCCAGAGGTACTCGGACCTGCAGCCAAAAATTGATCTATATCTTTAAATACCTGATCAGTGTCCTCTTCAACTCGTGGTGGCTAAGCAATATATTGATCCACATCCTGCAAGATAGGATCATTTGCATCATCATTTTCAGCCAAAACTTGTTGCACTACTTCAGCAGCAACTTCAGCATTAACTTGTGGCTCTTGCTGATTTGCCTGATTCAGAACCTCCTCTATCAGCTCTTGTGGTGCAGGCACAGCTGCAGCCACATCAACATCAATCCAACCATTGTTCGGTGGCGTAATATACTCAGGATTAACCAAGAATCCAAACAGCTCAGTCAGCTGAGGCTGCATCTCAAACCTACGTGAGGTTTGCATGAACATAACATTGTAAGCCCTGAACCCAATAGTGTCCACCTTCAGATCTGCTTGAAAAACTGGCAGATCAGAGATAGAAGCCCGAATGATCAGCATGCAGAATCTGGGATATATCATGAACTGAGACCTGACACCTCCCAAGATTTGGCGAACGAATTCCTCAAAGATGTAATCGGAGAAACTGTATGGTTTGTTATAAACCAGTGACAGTAAAGCAGATAGGAGAGAGGAGCTTAACTCATCATAGCCTCCCTTCTTAGGTCCAAAAATAGTGACAAGAACGTGCCACAGGAACCTCCATTCTCCGAAAACGAGCGCCTTCAAAAACTGACGGCCTCTCTTGGGTCCAACATACCCCATTCGTCCTAGAGCTCCCTCGATAAAGTCAGACGGAAACTCAGTTGGTCCATCTTCCTGCTCTACAGTTCCCAACTGTAATATGTTTCTCAGATCAGAGGCAGAGAAGATAACCGGACGATCATTAATCCGCGTCTGGAGGACTGGAGGATTCACAGATGTGTCATATACAATATTAGCCCAGAACTAGGTAAGTATATCTTGTGAAAGAGCAGGTGACTCTGTAATGGCATACTGTATCCTTGATCGACTCAAAAATGTAAGAATCCGAGCGACCCTGGATGCACCTCGTGCATTGATATCTAGATCAACAACCACGTTGTGATGAGCAGCGAATAGTCGAGCCATATCTAAAATATCACAAATTACACAAATGTTAGACAATTAGTTTAACCAATATGATAAACTTATATGATCTACAACTCATAATTGAACTACTAAGTCGTGAAACTTAATTATCAATTATAGTTGTTAAACATATATAGAATCAGTAAGTCGAACTAGACAGGTATATTACTTATTACAGAAAGTCATAAGTCTTATAAAGTATACGGTTTTACGTGTTTACATTAAAGTAGACACGTCTAACCGTAGACTATTTAACCTATAAACGCTTAATTAGTTAAACTAATCGAGAATTCGTAAGTTAAAATTGAAAATTCAAACAATTCAGCTCGCAGAATAAGTCAACTCGCAAGAGTCAACTCGCAAGCAGTTCAACTCGCAGAGTCAACAAAAGTCAACTCGCAGAGTTCAACTTGCAGAGTTCAACTCGCAAGTTCAACTCGCAAGTTCAACTCGCAGAGTTCAACTCGCAAGTCAGACTTGCAAGTCAACTCGCAGGTTGGACTCGCAAGTCAACTCGCAGGTTGGACTCGCAAGTCAACTCGCAGGTTGGACTCGCAAGTCAACTCGCAGAGTGGACTCGCAGGAGTGGGCTGCGAGTTGAGTCTGGATCTCAACTCGCAGCATGAACAGCCATGATGACATCATTTTTGAATTTCAATTTTTGCGAGTTTTAATATGATCAAGCTATGTCATCTTGTTCTATACACTCAGATTGACCTAAACCCTAAGGTTTCTTGTCTTTTTGAGATACAGTTTTGATGATTTTAGTAATTTTAAAACCAAAACCCTCATTTTATTTAAATGTCGTTTTTGATCAAATTACACGGTGGATTAGCTTGATTTATACCTTAAAATGATCACAATGATAAAGTGTATAAAATCGATGTAGTGAAAAATCCGATCCTCAAACAAAAATTTCGAAAATAAAATGAATAGTGATCTCGGTTCGCAACAGTGGGTTCGCAACAGAGATCTGGATTCGCAGAACTGTGTGGGAGTTTCAGCGGGCTCACAGGTATTTATACCTGTTGACTCGGCTCGCAGAACTCAACTCGGAGTTGAGTTCAACTCGCAACCCCAAGTCAGTTCGCAGCACTATTCTCAACTCGCAATTTTTGTCCAAAAATACATTTTAATTATAAAACGTAATTTTTAAATCCAAAAACTAAACAAGTCTAAAATAAATGTATCTTTCACTTGGTTTTCTCATGAAATAACGAACAAGTCTAAAATAAAATATTTTTCACTTGTCTTTCCTAGAAAAATGTGCACAAGTCTAAAATAAAGTATTTTTCACTTGTGAGACTTAGGAGAACGTGCGCAAATCTAAAATTAGAGGATCTTTCACTTGTGATGCGATCATGCGATAACACGAACGATAAACATAAATAAATAAAATAAAATTAAAGAAGATTTACTAAAATAAGAAAAATGCGAACAAATGCATAAAAATGAAAATAAAATAAACGACAGTGATTCATGATAAACATTGGTATCAAGTACCCTTGTATTAATGAAACACATAGACGAAAAATAAAATACAATAAAATAAATTAAAATAAATCCTAATCGAGGGCGTTAAGAAATTATCAATAGTGGGATCATATTAGAAAGAAACAGCCGAACTAATTGTTGAGTAAAAATTCTAAGAAGATTTGTATTCATACCTCATGAAATTCTCAATAAGTTACACAAAATCTCACACTTTATCCATTTTTCAACTTACATTTATAAAAGTATAACTTGGTAACCTATCTCCACAAAATATAACATTCACATCAAAATGAAGTGATTTAAATATCACGGACAGTTCAAGACGATTACTGGTATTATAATCCATATAAGCAAAGTCTACATTGACTTTCAAGCGAACTTTTATTGTTTGTATGTGTATTACCTAATGTGATTCAAAATATGACATACTGAGAAATCTAGTAGAACACATAACACTGTATCTTTCACTTTCAAGGTAGAGGTCACTAAATGATGTTCTTTTCGAAACATATGACATACTCTTGAGTAAATTTAAAATGTGACAAACATCAAACCTGTTTTGTAGATACTAGTGGTTCTAGATCTGTACTTAGTACAACATAAGATCCCTTAGTATAGACAAAACAAGCTTGAAACCATTGGCAAAACTAAAGGAGTCAGGTCTGTACTTAGTACAATAAAGACACCAATAGTGTTACTAATAGCCATAATTCTTATTATTTGTCTTGATATATTTTCATAGATTTCTTGATAACAGTGTATGGTCAGACTGTCCTTCATCAATTAAGACTTATGTCATATGTCATATAGCAGATCACACGAGATAACACATAGAAGATTTATAGCTTATTATATGCTCAGAAATCTAAGCAGAATTTGTCTACCAGTACATCATATAATGAAGCTGTCGAGATCTTAAATTTTTTTATTTTTTTTTTTATTTTTTCAATCAAATTAAAACATGTGGAGAGAGGTGTATACTAAAATAAAGATAAGTAAAAGCCTGGTTTTAAAGATGTAAAGTTCATGTAACTAATTTGAATCTACTAACACATCTAACTTAAGACTTTTTCCTACAATTATTAATCCGATTCCTCTAACTTACTATCATTTCCCAGTTGATAAACACTTAACCCTTATCGGAGGCGATTCCCCGTAGGTAACAAGCAAATGAATGCCATACGCCTTACCCCCTTTTTTTTTTTTTTTTAAATAAACATAAACAACTAATAAATATAAACGACTAATTATTACAAACTAACTTTATGGAAGACTAATCCTCTAGATTTCTCATTCCATTTAGTTGCACCAATTTCTCGAATCGAGCTCTGTCGAACGCTTTGGTGTATAAGTTTGCTAAATTATCCACAGATGGAACCTTAGCTAACTTTATCAAGTTCTTCTCAGCACAGTCTCTAATAAAGTGATGTCGAATATCAATATGTTTAGTTTTACTGTGCTTGACCGGATTATTGGTTATTGAGATCGTTGATTCATTATCAATCATCATAGGAGTATTTGTTATACTCAACCCATAATCAAGCAATTGCTGTTGTATCCACAAAACTTGGGAACAACAGCTGCCAGCTGCAACATACTCAGCTTCACATGTAGAAATGGCTACTGAGGTTTGCTTCTTGCATTGCCAAGAGACCAGTCTACCTCCTAGGAATTGACATCCACCGGTTGTAGACTTTCTATTCTGATTGCATCCTCCGTAATCAGAATCAGTGTAAGCCACAAAATCTAAGTCTCCATCAGTCGGATACCAAAGTCCCAGCTTTGGTTTCCCTTTGAGGTAACGAAGAATCCGTTTTACAGCTTGCATGTGAGATTCTTTAGGAGTAGCTTGATATCTTGCGCAGACACATACTGCAAACATTATATCAGGCCTTGATGCTGTAAGATACATTAGTGATCCAATCATGGCCCTGTAAAGAGTAGGATCCATGTCTCTATCACTCGATGTATCTGGACCAATACCATGGGCTTCCGGAATAGGAGTATGAAAAATTCTTGATTCTTCCATCTTAAATCGTTCTAGAAGCTCATTAGTATAGTTAGTCTGATGAATGAAATATCCATCTTTCTTTTGATCGACTTGCAATCCTAAGAAAAATGTCAATTCACCCATTGCTGACATCTCAAACTTGTTCTTCATAACTTTTTCAAATTCACTACACATCCTTTCGTCAGATGACCCAAAGATGATATCGTCAACATATACTTGAACAAGTAGAAAGTCTCTTCTTTTCCATTTCACAAAGAGTGTACTCTCAATTCTTCCTCTCGTGAATCCATTCTCAAGAAGATAAGTGGACAGTGTTTCATACCACGCTCTCGAAGCTTGATGTAATCCATATAGAGCCTTATCAAGACGATATACTCTATTTGGATACTTTGGATCAGTAAATCTCGGTGGTTGAGAAACATACCCCGTTTCTTTGACTTTGCCGTACAAGAAGGCACTTTTAACATCCAGCTGAAATACTCTTATTTTCTTTGAGGCTGCAAATGCTAAGAATAACCTGATTGCTTCAAGCCTAGCCACAGGTGCAAACACTTCATTGTAATCAATCCCCTCTTGTTGATTGAAACCTTGGACAACTAGACGAGCTTTATTGCGAATCACGATTCCTCGATCGTCTTTCTTGCACTTAAATACCCATCTAGTTCCAATTGGATATTCTCCAACAGGTAAGTCAACCAACTCCCAAACTTGCAATTTTGTGAACTGAGACAGTTCTTCCTGCATTGCCTCGACCCACGAATTTTCCTTCAAAGCTATCTGAACATTCTTAGGTTCAATTTGTGAGATAAAGCATGAATATAGACATAGATTAGAAATCCCTGTCTCGTTCATTTCAGCATACAAGCTTGAATGAGTGGATGTACAGCTTTAGATTGATTCCGAGTCAGAACAGGAGAATTTGGATCACCGATGATATTATCAATTGGATGAATCCTATTAATTCTTGTTGAAGTAACAGGTTCAATTGGAATATCATCCTGTAAGTTGGCACCAATTTCCTCTAAAGGAGGTATACCATCATTAGTAGTTGATATCCTTAATTGTCTCAGAGGAGTGAGGATATCATCCACAATCCTTTGAGAAGCAATTTCAGGATCTTCAAGCTCTTGAGGTATATCATCTTGATGTTGTGGTGACTCGATAGGAGGGACCACATCAGTATCGACAATAGTCCTACCATCAGACGTTTGAGCACTCGATGTTTGAGAAGGAGTGGGATCCTCATCTCCCGACAATAAATGCTCAGGAATATCTGAGCTACTGACATAGTCACTGATAAGGACTTTAAATGACTTGAAAAGATCTGAATAATCAAATTGCCAATCCAATCCCTTATGCGAGTCATGTGTATAGCTCGTAACTTCGATGTTATAAATTATTCAACACGTCCCGAAGTTTTATTGAAGACCCGTTTGTTTGGTGAGTTAGGCATGTAACCTAGGAAGTATCCTTCGTCAACCTTCTCACCAAATTTAGGTTGGTGACTTGTCTTCAACAACGTACATGAAACTCCAAAGGGTTCAAACCCTTTTAAGTTCGGTTTCTTTTTGTTCAAAAGCTCATATGGTGCACTGAATTGATGTTGAATGCCTTTGCTTAAGCAATATACATTCAATGTAGAATTCTTGAACTCAGTTCCATTGTCACTACGTATTCTCTTAACTCTTTTTCTATAGATGTTCTCTATTAGATCTAGAAACTCCATAAGAATGCCCGGAGTTTCATCCTTAGATCCCAAAAAGAATACCCAAGAGAATCTAGAGAAATCGTCTTTGACAACCAGACTGTACCATTTGCCACCTATGCTTCTCTTGCTTATTGGGCCAAAGAGATCCATATGAAGCAACTCAAAAGACGAGGAAATAGAGTTCACAGTTTTAGACTTGTGTGGTTTCTTATGCTGTTTTCCTTTCAAGCAAGATATACACTTGTCTTCAAATGCAAAGCTCTTCGGTGGTACACCCAAAACTAACTCATGTTTTGTTATGTAGTTCATTTTACGAAAATTCAGGTGTGCCATTTTCCTATGCCATAGGAGAGAGTATGTTTTTGAAGCCTTGGATAATAGACATGTAGATACCATTGAAGTAATAGGAGCATTCATGTTGATAGCATAAATGTCCTTCTTCCTTGGAGCTTTCATCAGTATCCATTTTTCGGGAATGATAAAACCCGGCTTCAGGATCAAGGCCTCTTTCTCAGTGAAGAGAACAGGATGACCTTTATCACAGACTTGGGAAACACTCACTAGGTTGTGCGTTAGTTCTTCAACATAATTCACATCCTCTAGAGTCAAAGTTCCATTTGAAAATGTTCCTTTCCCAGTAATTACTCCTCCTTTATCACCAGCGAAGTGCACTCCTTGTCTCCAGTCCACCTCTGAAGTCTGTCAGTAGACTTCTGGTTCCTGTCATGTGCCTAGAGCATCCACTGTCAACATACCACCAATTATCATTGTTCGCAGTCTGCTCCTGCACATACAAGTTATACACAATCAGTTATCAAGAGGGACCCAAGCCATTACGGTCTTGGTTTGTCCCTTGTCATCGACAAACTATAGCTCTTTAAAGTAACCATCCTTCTCATTAGGAGCTTTGGTCACTTTTGAAGGAGCATCAGCTTGCTGATGATTAGTGATCCTGGGTCTATGAGTTGACTGTGACACCCGACACTTTAGGGTAATGATTACCTTAAACTAGAACTCTAATTTTGTGTATTTAGTTCTTTATTAGGCTAAGTACTTGTGATTATTTGCAACTATTTGTATATATGTGTATATACACTTACGTAATTGTTTGAATTACACCTTCGTAATTATTCGTAATTTCACGAAACAACCGGACGTGGTCCGACTATTTATACGACGTTGGTGAAAACTTTTCATAGATAACGTAATCATATTTTATAGTTAAAATAGTGGTTATATACCTTATATTATTATTTCGAATAATGATACACGAAAAACTTTGACGTTTTGTTTAAAACGTAACAAACGCGACGGAAGCGCGCAAACCGAGCCCGACACCCGAGCAACACCCGAAATATACTTTTGTAACTCAATTTAGTATTTTAAGAATACTTACTTATCCCGAATATTATTCACAAATTAAAAGCATATACAAAAGCTCAACGTAAATTATCAACTTTTTAAATCACAAATTAACGTTTAAACGAACGGGGAACGAAACACGAAGTTGAGAAAACGAGTCACGAGCCCGAAACACCTTTGGGCCAGGCCCAACTCGGCCTAGGCTGGTCCAAGAGGCCACCCCAATTAGGCCCACCCAAATAAGCCCAAGCCCACCCCACAAAAACACCTCCATACACTTCATTTTTCACACACACAACCCACACATTTCTCTGTACTCTCTCTACTCTCTCCCTCTCTCTAAAATCTGCCACCAACAACCACCTCCTCACCACCATCAACCACCTCATCACCACCATCAACCACCACTCGACCACCACGAGCCACCATCACACTTTCAAGAAAAAGTCAAGAATTCCCACCTTCCTCTCCCTTTGATCGGTTTTTCAATCTTGTAAGGACATCTAACTCGTTTATAATACTTGTAGTACATCTATAAACATGTTAAAATACTCACTTAACAAAGATATGTCCAAAAGATTTCACAAAAATCGTTTTCATAAGTTTAAAACATGCAAGAACTTTACATGAAGTCCGGCCAGAAACTTGGTCCGACTTTGGGAAATCATATCTCCCTCAAAACTTAACCAAAATGAACGATTCAAAAGTCTAAGACAAATTTTAAGAAGTTAGCCTTCATTTGCCACTAGTTTCATAATTTTTGGAGCTCGTTTGATACCAGAAATGATTTTTACAAAAACATGTAGACGGGCTGGGAAAAAGGCAGAAAAATTGTCCCTCATTGTTTTAGTCATAACTCGAGATTTACGTGTCCAAAAGACTTGAAACCACCGCCAAAATTTCAGAAATTTTGTTGAGAAGAATAGTCGTGAGATGACCATGTCCCAAATATACACGCATTCTGCCCCGAAACTCGATCTCCTTGCATGTCTCCTGATTGGATACTTTTTGACCTCTGTGGAAATTTACAATTTTTATAAATACTTAGACTTATCTAAAAATTCTGTAAAAATTATTTTAAGTACCTAACATACTAAGAAACAACATATATTTTTCTTGAATTTTATCTCAAATATTTGAATTACGAAATAAAATCTGCAAAACTGGTCTGTTTCTGACCCTGTGTCGCAGAAGCTCAATAGCCAATAGCGACACAACCCTTGTGTCGCTATAACATTCGAACCGTCACATTTTGCGACACAACCCTTGTGTCGCTATAACATTCGAACCGTCACATTTTGCGACACAACCCTTATGTCGCTATAATAATTGAACCGTCACATTTGCGACACAACTCTTGTGTCGCTCTATCATTCGAACCGTCACATTTGCGACACAACCCTTGTGTCGCTATAACATTTGAACTGTCACCTCTGCGACACTAAAATTGTGTCGCCAAAACCACATTAGCGACACAAGCCTTGTGTCGCTGATGACTAAAAATCAAAACATTTTTACTAAAGAAATATAAGTTGAAATATAGCGACACAAGCTCGACCCCAGCCAGGGGCCTTGCCCCTTGGACCCCACCAGGGGTTGCCACCCCTTGGACCCCGCCACCAGGGGCACTGCCCCCGAACCCTGTCATTCGTAGGCTTCGCCCACTTACCACGCTAATCAACATTATGTTTTCACAAAACTTTCACCAACGGGTCGTACACGTTTTCGATAAGTAAACAAGAATGGACATACTAGTTAAGTGAACTACTAGCGAATAGGTGGACATTAACCCTACACCTACATGATTGGCTTAAGTGGACATTAACCCTCCACTTATACAATCACTATAGATGGTCTTTTGAGACATCTACTTACACAATCTTATACGTCTAGGTCGTTAGAAGACTTTTCTTGGAAACACCAGTTGCTTGCTTTTTGTTATTTGCTAAATAACATACTAATCTCAGGTGAGTTTCATAGCCCCTTTTTCTACTATTTCCACTCAGGGGTGAGAATACATACAACTGCTTTTAACAACTGCTATATTTATGTGAACGCAAGTACAAAACACGATATATTGGTTGCATGAGTTATTTAACTAATCCTGAAAGTCCCCCACACATAGTTTGTTAGTATCGTTATAGCGTGAATGTTAATGAATAGTACTATTTGGGATTGACTCCCCCCGTCCGGGTTAGTCGCACTAACTGGTCAAACGGACGCATTATCATTTGTTCTTACGAGTGTTGGATTAGGCACTCGCTGGGAGGCACCACGATCGTGGCACTTGATTGTGACCCGACACCACAGTTAAGCTCGAACTATGGGCTCATGGCAACAATATACACCTCTTTTACATTTTTGTAATACATTACTATCATTGTTGGATGATACAAACAGGAAATCTTGTGTTCCACACGTTCCATACGATGTGATTTCAACTGTTTTCAAACCTATGAACTCACCAACTTTATGTTGACTCTTTTAGTATGTATTCTCAGGTGACCAGCCGCAGTAGGATGCTTTGGAAGCAATAGCTCGAGTCGCATATTTTGAAACAACCAAGGAATTAGATTGCATTTACTATATTTTGTAATAATAGTTATGTAATTCTACGTATCGGATGCGAACTCCTAGCTTTTATGTAAACACTTTGAAGTTTGAAATGTAATGACTTTTTTTGAAAACGTCTCATATAGAGGTCGTTTGTTGTAACTCTTGTGTTGTGATATTTGATTTGGTCGGCGCCCCTTTGACACCTCATACCTTCCGCTGCCACGCGTCTTGGGTGGTTGCGACATTGACTGACTTCCAACCCTCCCCGATACATAACCCTGGGATTTCTGCCCTTGGTTACGATTATTATAGGACCCTTGGTTAACTCCTTGTGAGCGAGATGTAGAACCAATCTCAAAGTGACTTTGGTTCCTTCTCAGAGTCATAAATCTCGACGGCACTTGATCTTTATTAAAATTTTCATGCCGTTTAGGTTTGGGCGGCGAGACACTGTGAGAAGCATCTCTTTTAAGAGCAGTAACAGGTTTAATACCAATTCCTGGTCTGGTACCTAACCTGTCTGTGCTCGAACTAGAGATAATTTTAGTCTTATCACTATTCTCGCGGTTAGGAGTAGCTTCCGTCTTCTTATTGGGACAACAAGAAGATACGTGTCCTCTTCGATGACACTTGAAGCATGACATCTGCTTTCGTGACTTAACAGTCTTGGCAGACTCCTTCTTTGTCTGATCAGAAGACACTGAAGGTAACTCCTTATGTTTCTTAATTCCCTCATTATTTACATAAGTACTACCAATCATTCCACTTGATATAAATTGTACTTTAGTGAATGATTTGACTGTACTCTTGTCTAATGATAGGTCATAAATAATATCTTTTTGAGTCTCAGATGCTTCAGACTGTTGAGTTTTCAAATCCTCAGTCTCAGGATTCGCATCTGTCATCTCTAAGTCAACAGAAGTAGAAGTAGTGTAATTGGCATTAAAGGGCGGAGGAACATCAGAATATCCTAGGCCAGTAACATCTGTCACACTACGTTGAGAGCTAATGATCCTATCTAAGGTCAAAGAGGATGTTCTATAACCTTCAAATTTTCTATTTAGCTCCACTAACTTCATGTTTGACTCTGAAAGTTCTTTATCCCTAATAGCAATATTTCTATTTAGCTCATTAAGGTTTAGATATAACCCGTCTATCTTAACACATTGTTCATTAATTATGTCAGTTAGACTAGTCTTATCTAAGGCATCACTCCTAATCTTTTCAGTTAATGCTAGCTTATCCTCACCTAACCTACGAACATCAGACTTAGCTATATCTAATTCAGATGTTAAGGTTTTGTTAGATTCAGCAAAAACACTAACCTGAGTCTGTAAGTCAGTAACTAAGTAACAGACATCAGCAAGAGTAAGAAGATCCAGACATACCTTTTTCTTGTCTGACTGTACATCAGCCATGTATGCAACGAAGTCATCGGGACTCATTTCTTCAGTCGAGTTGATGTAGAGCACATCTTCCTCGTTCCTCTTGACTTCTGTGTGTGGCACATTAGCTTGACATTCCTCAGCAGTTAGCATGTATGGATTTGATTCAGTTGGTTTCTCCTGATCGTCTATTTCAGCCATGAGAGCTTGCTCAGGCGGAGTAGACCAATCATAGGAACCATCAATTTGCTGAACTACCAAGACTTTGGAAGTTAATGTACTTCCTGAGTCTTGTTTTGCAATGCCTGTATCAGCCTTCGGTAGTTGACACTCCCTGGCAAAGTGTCCGTAACCTTGACAGTTATAACACTTGACCTTGGACTTGTCAAACCCTGGTCGATTTCCAACAACTCTCCTACCTGTACGCTTTAGGAAATTCTTTACTCTCCTTGACACCATAGTCAGTTGCCACTGGAGGTCCATTTCCTCTAGGTCATCAGGGTCAATCTGATCATAATCTTCATCAAATTGTGCAGGATCATTAATCTTCCCTTGAATATAATTTTCATAGGAAGCAACGAATGAAGCCATCACCGAAAGTTGTTATTCTGCTGATTTCACACTCATCGGCATCTTATGATGCCCTTGAGTAGACTTATCAGAAGAATTGTTCCTGCTTCGTTTTTCACCACCATCCGAAGCTATGAAGCACATATCCGCTGTTAACATTTCTCCGAGTTCATCAATTTCACCAGCAAACAATGCAGTGGTCGAATTGGATGAAGGATTAGAGATACTGGTCTTTCGATGGTATAAACCTGGATTCTGTAGGTGATCAGAATCTGTATCTCTTGTTTTCTTGGAGAAATCATAACCCCTGAGCTTGTCAATAGCCTGCTCTAGGGTCATAGTGGCATACCGTTCATCATTGTCTTTGAGCATGATACCATACATTTCCCACTTACAAGGCAAACCCTCAATGAATTTGTCGGTTTTCTCCTTGTCATTGTAGAAAATCTCGTGGTCGTCAAGTTCACTTAATAAATGATAAAACCGAGTAGTGTAGGCTTCAAGGTCCTCTTCTCTAAAAACTTTAAATACCATAAATTGCTTTTTCAGAAGATTACACTTGCCTGCCTTCACCTGAGGGCTTCCCTCACACCTTTTTTCTAAAGCATTCCAAAGCTCTTTAGCTGTGTGAAAGGACTTCAATTGGTGATTGATTTCCTTGGGAAGGCTCATTTTTATCGATGAATGTGCCTTATTATCAATAGTGAATTTTTTCTTCTGATTGTCATTCATCCTGTCGTAAGGCATAATCACAGTTGCATTCCCTACCTCAGCTGTAGGTGCAACATATCCGTTCTTAATACACAGCCAAATGGTGATGTCGTGGAATCTACAGTAGCTTTCGAATCTGTCTTTCCACCCATAATAGTCCTCAAGTCTGAGTAGCTTCGGTGGAATATTGGATTTGCCAACCTCGTGTTCCATCTCGATCATTCGACTTAAATCAGACATTTTAAGATCAAAAATTAAATTATCTTGCGTATTCAGTAATCTCAACTCGCAACTAAACTCAATTCGCAGGTAAAGTCAGTTCGCAGAAATCTCAGCTCGCAGAGGATCTCAACTCGCAATGGAAACTCAACTCGCAAGTGATCTCAGCTCGCAAGTGGATCTCAGTTCGCAAGTGGATCTCAGCTCGCAAGTGGATCTCAGCTCGCAAGTGGATCTCAGTTCGCAAGTGGATCTCAGCTCGCAAGTGGATCTCAGCTCGCAAATAACTCTCAACTCGCAAATAACAGAAAAACCCTAATCTCAACTCGCAAAACGGCGCCTCGAAATCTGGGAACTGAAACTTTTTGGTATTTTACGAATAAATCCGTAGATTTCGTTCGAAAAACGACCCTAAAAATGTTATATAACCAAAAACCTTGTAACCACAACGTTTCTAAGCCCGAAAGCTCAGATACCAATTGTAAGGTCGCTAGATCTTGGTTCGATAACGGATTATCTTTTAGGTATTGAGGTGCGGAATCCCTCAATACTTAAGGTTTATGGCTTATATAACTAAGCTATCAATTAACAAGCTTCGTTTTGATATTAACTAGTGTTAAACAATCAAAACCGAGCCTATTCAATGATAGCCTTTATATCAGCACGAATTTCGAGGAGAATAATTAAATATTTGCTGTGTATTATAATGGCACGGATTTTTAGATTTATTTAATAATGAGCAGCATTAAAATATTTATATCTGGTTCAACTCGCAGGCCATGGGCTTTGCGAGTTGACTCAACTCGCAGCCCATGGGCCTGCGAGTCCAGATGGACTGCGAGCCCACATCTCAGCTCGCAAGTAGGTCCTGCGAACCGAGAAATCTGCGAGCCCAAAACTCAACTCGCAGAGGAAAGCTGCGAGTCCAGTTTGAGCTGCGAACTGAGATCTCATCTCGCAGGATATTTGACCTGCGAGTTGACTTCTCATTTCTCGATTCTGACTTTAACTTGAAATCGTTAATTGTCTACTAACATTTAACAAATAATAATAGCAAGTTAATATCATATATTTACGAGTCTAAACCAATTTTACAAGTTTGACAATAAATACACCAGTCCTATTACAAGCTAGATCTGTTATAACAATAACATGTCCCAACAGTCCGGCTGCTGAGCGACCTCAGGCTACTCCACTTTTTGGGGTTGTGCTTGACGCTGATTATGCTCCACCGCTCAATGATGGGTGATTGGATGCGCCCCAGGCCGAGGAAGAAGAATGAGTTCCTACTCCACCACTGGATGCTGCTCCACAAGAGCATGAAGTTGTTGATGAAATTCTTCGACAGTTAGAGCAACCCCAGGAGGGTTATCTTATTGATCGTGATACTGTTGAAGCTGTAGTTAGAGAGGTACTTCAAGGGGAGCCCAGTCCGGATGTGTTAACTGATGTGGATGTGTTAGTTACTGGTCCACAGGTTAATCTTAAGGCTCATATAGCCCACATTCAGACTTATACGGTTGGAGCTGAAGAAGTAACGACATTTGTTGGTAATATGTCGAGAAGTCAAGACAGAGACTCAGAGGAGACTGAGAGTGATCCAGATAGTGATGAGCCTTCTGCACTGGCTTTTCATGGATCACGTGTGGTTCTTGCTCCACATATCCGTGACAAGAGTAAAGGTAAATGCAAGCTGATTGAAGATGATGATTATATTCTTCAAGATGAAGCTAATGATGATTTTGACACCCCACTGGTTCGGGCTCCCAAAAGATGACGTCCAACTAGGGTGGTCATTTGTGAACCCAATGATGTTCCACCTACTACCTCTACTAGCTCCACACCACTCGTCACCAACTCAACCACCATAACCGCTACGACACCTATTTCCACATCGACACCACCAACTCAACCATCAGTTACACCGGCTACCACTCCCACTCCACCTCTCACTACACTGCCAGCTTCTAACCCCGCCGCCAATCTGTTTGATCCGGACAAATTTACTTATCTTGGTAACGGCCCTGACTGTTGTTGTTACAAGCCAAGAGATTCGTGTCAATAACTTGACGACTATTAACGAACGGTTGGTCGAGCGCAATGACAAATTGGAAGAAATGGTGAGGGATAATGAGATCCTCCTATATCGTCTGAAGTGCCAGATAGCTCAGGGGGAGATACCTGGATGTAGGGGAGATGAGCTAAGGAAGAAAAGGGATGAAGACCAAGACGATGATCCCAGTGTGCCAAAAGAAGGTGAACTGCCTAGCTCTTCGACTAGAAAACTAGCAGCATAAGCTCAGGGGGAGTCTAGTCAAAAACAAGGAGTGAGTGGTACGAAGAAACTCCAGTAAATCTGACGGAGACAGACACTATCGAAGCATTTCTTAATCTAGATGCGTATGATAGCAGTGTGTCTGAGTTAGATGAAGGAAACTTTTTGCCAAAGGAAGTTGCTGAATGGAGGTCCAACGATGAGATTATACCAGATACTAATGCTGATATAGATGAGCATGTCGTGACAAAGCAACCGGTAACTGAAGTTGTCAGGGATGATACACCTAGTGAAAATGTGATAGATCGTCAAAGATTAGAGTCAGAAGATGATAATTGTGACAACCCTCAAAAATCAGTACTTCCCGTGCACCTTAAAATCATGCATTCTTACGCTAATTCCCTTTAATGAAATCAAATGTGTTTTAATCTAAGATAAGTCTAGCACACGGCCACGTTGCACATTTTGGTGAACACTACTTTAATGCTTGATGCATTACGTTTAAGTAATTATTGATAAGTTCACAATATAAATCGGATGATTCCGACAAACACGGACCTTGGTGATAAACGTTTCCTAAATAACGTGAAGCTAATTAATATTGGCTACTTACCTATACTATTGTGATAGAACTTAAGACTCAACCTTTCAAAAGGTTATACCTAGCTTATACAATCCAAATTCAACGCAACGAAGAAAGGTGATACGAAATTCACTAAACGAATCGCCAACTACTTACAAATGAATTGGAATTTACTAACCATGTTGCAACCTACTCTAATCTCCCTAATAATCCTTGCTAACACCTAAACAGCAAGTTTGGATCTAAGTAGCTCAAGCATGCCAAAATGATTCCAAGCAAGTTAGCACATAGCTCTAATTTAATCAAGCAAGTTAGCACCTAGCTCAAATTAAATCCAAGCAACCTAGCTAGCATGTCACTTAATTCAAAATGCAGATTTGAAATCCCTGTCTCGTTCATTTCAGCATACAAGCTTGAATGAGTGGATATACTAGCTTTAGTTTGATTCCGAGTCAGAACAGGAGAATTTGGATCACCGATGATATTATCAATCGGATGATTCTTATTAATTCTTGTTGAAGTAACAGGTTCGACTGGAATATCATCCTGTAAGTTAGCACCAATTTCCTCCAAAGGTGGTATACCATCATTAGTAGTTGATATCCTTAATTGTCTCAGAGGAGTGAGAATATCATCCACAATCCTTTGAGAAGCAATTTTAGTATCTTCACACTCTTGAGGTACATCATCTTGAGGTTGTTGTGTCTCAATAGGAGAGACCACATCAGTATCGACAATAGTCCTAACATCAGACGTTTGAGCGTTCGATGTTGGAGAAGGAGTAGGATCCTCATCTCCTGACAATAAATGCTCAGGTATATCTAAGTTACTGACATAGTCACTGAGAGGAACTTTGAATGACTTGAAGAGATCTGAGTAGTCAAATTGCCAATCCAATCCCTTATGCAAGTCATGTGTATAGCTCGTAACTTCAATGTAAACTATTTCAACACGTCCCGAAGTTTTATTGAAGACCCGTTTGTTTGGTGACTTAGGCACATAACCTAGGAAGTATCCTTCGTCAGCCTTCTCACCAAATTTAGGTTGATGACTTGTCTTCAACAACGTACATGAAACTCCAAAGGGTTCAAACCCTTTTAAGTTCGGTTTCTTTTTGTTCAAAAGCTCATAACATGTCTTGTTCTGCTTTTTAACCGTAAGAACCCGATTGAGAACATGACATGCTGTATTCACTGCTTCTGCCCAAAATATGACCGGAAGCCTTGAATCTGCAAGCATTGTTCTCGCTGCTTCAATTAGAGTTCTATTCTTCCTTTCAGCAACACCATTTTGTTGAGGTTCATATGGTGCACTGAATTGATGTTGAATGCCTTTGCTCAAGCAATATACGTTCAATGTAGAATTCTTGAACTCAGTCCCATTGTCACTACGAATTCTCTTAACTCTTTTTCTATAGATATTCTCTATTAGATCTAGAAACTCCATAAGAATGCTCGGAGTTTCATCCTTAGATCCCAAAAAGAATACCCAAGAGAATCTAGAGAAATCGTTTGTGACAACCAGACTGTACCATTTGCCACCTATGCTTCTCTTGCTTATTGGGCCAAAGAGATCCATATGTAGTAACTCAAAAGGCGAGGAAATAGAGTTTACATTTTTAGACTTGTGTGGTTTCTTATGCTGTTTTCCTTTCAAGCAGGATATACACTTGTCTTCAAATGCAAAACTCTTCGGTGGTACACCCAGAACTAACTCATGTTTAGTTATGTAGTTCATTTTACGAAAATTCAGGTGTTCCATTTTCCTATGCCATAGGAGAGAGTCTGATTCTGAAGCCTTGGATAACACACAAGTAGACTCCATTGAAGTGATAGGAGCATTCATGTTGATAGCATAAATGTCCTTCTTCCTTGGAGCTTTCATCAGTATCCATTTGTCAAGAATAATAAATCCCGGCTTCAGGATCAAGGCCTCTTTCTCAGTGAAGAGAACATGGTGACCTTTATCACAGACTTGGGAAACACTCACTAGGTTGTGCGTCAGTTCTTCAACATAATTCACATCCTCTAGAGTCAAAGTTCCATTCGATACTTTTCCTTTCCCAATAATTACTCCTCCTTTATCACCAGCAAAGTGCACTCCTTGTCTCAGTCCACCTCTGAAGTCTGTCAGTAGACTTCTGGTACCTGTCATGTGTCTAGAGCATCCACTGTCAACATACCACCAATTATCATTGTTCCCAGTCTGCTCCTGCACATACAAGTTGTACACAATCAGTTATCAAGAGGGACCCAAGCCATTACGGTCTTGGTTTGTCCCGTATCATCTACAAACTGTAGCTCTTTAAAGTAACCATCCTTTCCATTAGGAGCTTTGGTCACCTTTGAAAGAGCATCAGCTTGCTGATGATTAGTGGTCCTGGGTCTATGAGTTGACTGATTTCCAACCCTCCCCGATACATAACCCTGGGATTTTTGCCCTTGGTTACGACTATTGTAGGACCCTTGGTTAACTCCTTGTGTGCGAGACGTA
Organism: Logfia minima; assembly: GCA_963921325.1. Taxonomy (NCBI): domain Eukaryota; kingdom Viridiplantae; phylum Streptophyta; class Magnoliopsida; order Asterales; family Asteraceae; genus Logfia; species Logfia minima. The sequence goes on from OY992768.1 coordinate 20,731,964, forward strand.
GAACCATCCTCATTATGACTTTGGTTCCTTGAAGTAGAACCAATTTCATAACGACTATGGTTCCTAATGGGAGTCATAAACCTCGACGGCACTTGATCTTTAAAGTGTTCAGGCCGTTTAGGTTTGGGTGGCGAGACACTGTGAGAAACATCTCTTTTAAGAGCATTTACAGGTTTAATACCAATTCCCGTTCTGGTACCTAACCTGTCTGTGCTCGAACTAGAGATGTTTTGAGGCTTATCACTGTTCTCGCGCTTAGGAGTAGCTTCCGTCTTCTTATTGGGACAACAAGAAGATACGTGTCCTTTTTGATGACACTTGAAGCATGACATCTGCTTTCGTGACTTAGCAGTCTTAGCAGTCTCTTTCTTTGTTTGATTAGAAGACACTGAAGGTATATCCTTTTGTTTCTTAATTACCTCATAATTTATATTAGTACTACCAATCATTCCACTTGATACAAAAAGTACTTTAGTGAATGATTTGACTGTACTCTTGTCTAATGTTGGGTCATTAATAGAATCCTTGGGAGTCTCAGATGCATCAGACTATTGAATTTCTAAATCCTCAGTCTCAGGATTCGCATCTGTCATCTCTAAGTCAATGGAAGAAGTATAATTTGCATTAAAAGGCGGAGCAACATCAGAGTAACCTAGGCCAGTTACATCCTTCACACTACGTTGTGAGCTAATGATTCTATCTAAGGTCAAAGAAGATGTCCTATAACCTTCAAGTTTTCTATTTAGCTCTACTAACTTCATGTTTGACTCTGAGAGTTCTATCTAAGGCATCACTCTTAATCTTTTATGTTAATGCTACCTTATCCTCACCTAACCTACGTACATCAGACTTAGCTATATCTAATTCGGATGTTAAGGTTTTGTTAGAGTCTGCAAAAACACTAACATGAGTTTGTAAATCAGTAACTAAATAGAAAACATTAGTAAGAGTAAGAAGATCCAGACATACCTTTTTCTTATCTGTCTGAACGTCAGCCATGTATGCAACGAAGTCATCGGGACTCATTTCTTCAGTCGAATTGATGTAGAGCACATCTTCATCGCTCCCCTTGACTTCTATGTGTGGCACATTGGCTTCAGGTTCCTCAGTCGTCGGCATATAAGAAGTGGATTCAGTCGGTTTCTCTCGATCGTCTATCTCAGCCATGAGGGCTTGCTCAGGCTGAGTGTACCAATCATAAGAACCATCTACTTGCTGAACTACTAAGACTTTGGAAGCTAAAGTACTTCCCGAGTCTTGTTTAGCAGTGCCAGTAGCAATCTTTGGTTGTTGACATTCCCTGGCAAAGTGTCCGTAACCTTGACAGTTATAACACTTAACCTTGGATTTGTCGAATCCAGGTCGGTTTCCAACAACTCTTCTACCCGTTCGATTCAGGAAATTTTTATCCCTCCTTGACACCATAGCAAGCTGCCACTAGAGGTCCATTTCCTCTAAGTCATCGGGATCTACTTGATCGTAGTCCTCATCAAATTGTGCAGGATCGTTGATCTTCCCTTGAATGTAGTTTTCATAGGAAGCAACGAACGATGCCAGCACCGAGAGTTGCTGTTCCACTGACTTCACACTCATCGGCATCTTATGATGCCCTTGAGTGGACTTATCAAAGGTAGTGTTCCTGCTTCGTTTTTCACCGCCATCCGAAGCTATGAAGCACAGATCCTCGGTTAACATTTCTCCGAGTTCATCAATTTCACCAGCAAACAATGCAGTGGTCGCATTGGATGAAGGATTAGAGATACTGGTCTTTCCATGGTATAGACCAGGATTCTGTAGATGATCAGAATCTGTATCTCTCGTTTTTTTAGAGAAATCATAACCCCTTAGCTTGTAAATTGCCTGCTCTAGGGTCATGGTGGCGTATCTCTCATCATTATCCTTAAGCATGATACCATACATTTCCTACTTACAAGGCAAACCCTCAATAAATTTGTCGGTTTTCTCCTTGTCATTGTAGAAAATCTCGTGGTCGTCAAGTTCACTCAATAAATGATAAAATCGAGTAGTGTAGGCTTCAAGGTCCTCTTCTCTAAAAGCTTTAAATACCATAAATTGCTTTTTCAGAAGATTACACTTGCCTGCCTTCACCTAAGGGCTTCCCTCACACCTTTTCTCTAGAGCATTCCAAAGCTCTTTAGCTGTGTGAAAGGACTTCAATTGGTGATTGATCTCCTTGGGAAGCCTCATTTTTATCGATGAATGTGCCTTATTATCAATAGTGAATTCCTTCTTTTGATTGTCATTCATTCTGTCGTAAGGCACAATCACAGTTGCATTCCCTACCTCAGTTGTAGGTGCAATATATCCGTTCTTAATACACAGCCAGATGGTGATGTCGTGGAATCTACAGTAACTTTCGAATATGTCTTTCCACCCATAATAGTCTTCAAGTCTGAGTAGCTTCGGTGGAACATTAGATTTGCCAACCTCGTGTTCCATCTCGATCATTCGACTCAAATCAGACATTTTAAAGTCAAAAATCAAGTTATCTTGCGAATTCAGTAATCTCAGCTCACAACTAAACTCAGTTCGCAAGTAATGTCAACTCGCAGAAAACTCAGCTCCCGAAGATCTCAGCTCGCACAAAACTCAGCTCGCAAAGGTCTCAGCTCGCAGCAAACTCAGCTCGCAGTGGAACTCAGTTCGCAAGGGAACTCGGTTCGCAGTTGAATCTCAACTCGCTGAAATCTCAGTTCGAAAGTCTATCTCAACTCGCAGCTGAAACTGAACTCGCAGATAATTCTCAACTCGCAAATAACAGTAACCCTAATCTTAACTCGCAAAACGGCGCCTCGAAATCTGGGAACTGAACTTTTTGGTATTTTTATGAAATAAATCAGTAGATTTCGCTCGTAAAACAACCCCAAAGTTGTTATATAACCACAAAACTTGTAACCACAACGTTTCTAAACCCGAAAGCTCTGATACCAATTGTAAGTCTCTAGATCTTGGTTAGCGATAACGGATTATCTTTTAGTTATAAGGTGCGGAATCCCTTACTACTTAAGGTTTTATGCTTATATAACTTATCTATCAATTAACAAGCTTCGTTTTGATATTAACTAGTGTTAAACAATCAAAACCGAGCCTATTAAACAATAGCTTTTATATCAGCACGAAATACGAGGAGAATATTATAATATTTGGTGTGTGTAATTATAGCACGGATATCTAGATTCATCATTTTCAATTTGAGCAGCATTAAAATATTTATATCTGGTTCAACTCGCAGGTCATGGGCTTTGCGAGTTGACTCTACTCGTAGCCCATGGGCCTCCGAGTCCAAAAAAGCTGCAAGCCCAAATCTCAGCTCGCAAGTAATTCCTGCGAACCCAGATCTCAGCTCGCTAGTCCAAGACCTGCGAGCCCAGATCAGGCTGCGAATTGAGATCTCATCTCGCAGGTTATTTGACCTGCGTGTTGACTTCTCATTTCGCAATTTTGACTTTAACTTGAAATCGATACTTGTCTAATAACATTTAACAAATAATAATAACAAGTTAATATCATATCTTTACGATTCTAAACCAATTACACAAATTCGACAATAAATACACTAATCCTTTTACAAGCTAGATCTGTTGTCACAATAACATGTCCCAACAGGTTGAAGATTTCAAGTTCTTTTCTCTTCTTCTTTGCCGTTTTCATCCTAAAGCATTGTAAGGAAAACCTTCCCTTCGATCTTGTCATTTCCTACATTATGAATGTCAAGATGCTAGAGGTTCACTCTTGAGTTTAAATCAACTAAATGTTATGTTAAAACAAGTTAAAATGTGCTCAAATGATCAAGAACTAGATGGTGGTAAAATGGGTACCAACATGTTTGATTGATAATGCTTGTGTACTAGAGATTTGTTTTAGATATCTTAACATGAAAATGGTAAAAGGGTTGGCTAAACATTGATGTTGAGAACACATGTATAAAGAGAATGATTTGCAAAGTGTTAAAACAATGTGTAGTTCAAAGGCTAACCATTCCTCTAAAAAGTGCAAGAAACGGCTTTCAAAACGAGTAACGAAACGAGTGTTTAAAACGAGAAGTGAAAACCGAAAATGTCACATGTTGGATTAGAAACATGTTACTTGTTGTTAAAATGCTAAAAACTTGGTTTGGGATGTCGAAAATCGGATTATAAGTCATTTTCTGAAAAATAGGGGAAAAGGCCGGATTTTAGCCTTACCCGACGGGTGGGCTTTCACCCGGACGCATGAGGTCAAATTTTGGCCTTACCCGGACGGGTGAATTAAAGTACCTTGAGTTCTGTCCACTTGTCACCCGGACGGGTGACATTCTACCCGGTCTGCTGCAGCCTTACCCGAACGAGTGAGACTTCACCCGAACGGGTAAGATTTAAATCTGCTTTTAAAAAACAAAAAAAAAAAAATTAAAAAAATCGATTACCAAAATTTAAATTTAAGCTTTCCATCGAGTAACTTTAGTTTGAGAAAAATTTAGTTTTACTCGAGCCATTTTCGGAACAATTTTTGGAGGGAAAAACGGAGACGAAAACGATTTGAAATATTTAAAAAGTACGCTTTCAGTGCAACAATGAATATAACGATATCGAAACAAACTCATGATACAATCAAGAAACATACGTCTTCATATAAAAAACTATCACCAACGGGTCGTACACTGTTCGAAAACGAAATACTTTTTTTTTTCGACTTACGAGTCGAGTGAACAACTAGCCCAGATGTGCAGATAGCCATCTACTTGAACAAACATAGATATGCGGGTAGATATCTATACAAACTTAGATGTGCGGGTAGCCATCTACTCTTACAAACCTAGATACGCGGTTAGCTATCTACTTACACAAACGACCTCATGCGTTTAGGGAGCTAGGAGGCTACTTGGGCAAAACACACATATAAATCGCTAGCACTCACATAAGCTCACCAGGTGAGTTCACAGTCCCTATTTTACTGCTTTTTTTACTGCTTTCTAAATTTGGGGTGAAAAACATATGTAATGTTTACATACAAACTATTTTCATGCGATGATTGAAAACCTAACAACGAATCCTTGTGCGAACCTATGTTAAACTAGTTTTAGTGCATAGAAGTCCTCATGACTACAAATTGTAACCATTAGCTAGATGACGATAGCCACCGAATATGCGAATAGTACTATTGGGATGACATCCCTCCCACTTTTGTTAGTCATGCTAACTGCCGGCTATATGTCGAGACGAGGAGCGTATATTCTATTGGTCCCAGGCAGAAACATTAAAAGTCGTGGTTTGGTTATAGGCCTAGATGTCGTCATTTTAACTCGTGAGGTCTAGCTAACCTTCGGGGGATCACATTCAGCTATTTATTGTTTTAAATGTTATATCATCGTACTACTTGCCACGGATGGCACAAACAACTTGCGAAACAATTTCTAAACTTCTGGTTTGAATGACGATGTCTTAAACCTGTGAATTTCACTCAACAATTTTGTTGATCCTTTTAACTATGTTTTTCAGGGAATTAGCAACGATGTAAGATCATGCATGCATACTTTTGGGACCCTTGCTCACCACGATGAATAGGATGCCATCCTTTTGATAAATATTGAAACTATGATTTGTGATTAAAATGTTAATCATATTGTTTTGCTAAACATCTATTGTTTTGTAAACACGATGAACATGTAACCGTGTTATTTAAACTATTAATGGCATTCTAAGTATATGTTTGCGATAATCATATTCTCTCGATTTACTTGTCGAATTGATCCCCGTCACGCCCCGTGCTTCCGCAATTTACTAAACGTGACATGATTTTATTGGGGTGTGCAATAATATTCTTGATGATGAGGTAGAAGTTGATAGAGAACCACCTCGAGCAGAGTTAAGAAATATGTGGTTTAAAAAGATCGAAAAGGAACCTGAATTGAAATTCAAAGAGATTATCAAAGTCAAGGGATCGGGAGAGCTGAAGAAAGACATCATAAGCTGGTTTTATGATAGTGACCTGAAGCTGTTCATACTAAAGAGATATGATGGGATTCAATACTTAGTAAATAAGTTGAAGATTTTCAGTTCCTTGCCGAAGATTAAACTTAAAGAACTGGCTTAGCTGGATTTGATAAATCCGGGAGAAGATCCTTACGCTAAAACTGGTGTATGTCGAACAACTGCCAGGGTTTATAGATCCAAATTATCCATACCGTGTCTACAAATTGGACAAGGCTCTGTATGGTTTGAATCAAGCACCCCGGGCATGGTATGAGACTTTGTATACCTATCTCTTGGACAATGGGTTCAAGAGAGGCCAGATAGACAATACACTGTTCGTCAAGTGGCAGAGGAAGGATTTTCTACTAGTACAGATTTACGTGGATGACATCATATTTGGGTCATCTGACGAGAATATGTGCAGAGACTTTGAGCAAGTTATGAAGCGAAAGTTTGAGATGAGTGCTATGGGGGAGCTGACTTTCTTCTTAGGATTGCCGGTTGATCAAAAGAAGGATGTACTATTTATCCATCAAACTAAATACGTGCATGAAATGCTTGCACGATTCAGCATGGCTGAAAGCTCGTCATATAGTACTCCGGTTCCCCAAAATCATAATCTCGGGCCGGACTCAGAGAGTACCGAGGTTGTAGACCTGACCCAATATCGGGCCATTATTGGCTCTTTGATGTATCTAACCGCTTCTAGACCTGACATAATGTTTGTTGTTTGTCTATGTGCTAGGTTTCAGGATAATCCAAAGGAATCTCATATGAAGGCTGTAAAGAGGATATTGCGCTATCTGAAGGGAAAACTGAAGTTAGGTCTTTGGTATCCCTCCAGAGGCGACTTTGACCTCTTGGCCTATACAGATTCAGACTACGGTGGATGTAAGCAGAACAGGAAATCAACCTCTAGAGGTTGTCAATTATTAGGAGGCCGTATTGTCTCTTGGCAATGCAAGAAACAGACCTCGATTGCTATCTCAACCTGTGGATACAATAACAGATGCGTGATTATGGTCTTAATATTACTAACACTCCTATGATGATAGACAACCAATCCACAATCTCAATCACTAATAATCATGTTAAGCGTAGAAAACGAAACAAATAGATATACGAAATCATTTTATTCGTGACTGTGCTGAAAAACAGATGATTATGTTAGTAAAAGTTCCCATAGATGATCAGTTTCTTTTTTAGTAAGTTAGAAAAATTCTCAAAAAATTATGCGAGTCACTATGCTAATGCAAAGAAATGATGAAAACATACCCATGCCTAGAACATTATTATATGTGTGGCTTTAAGATGCAGTACATACACAGTTTAATGTACCTAACCTATAACGTGTCTAATACATTCATCATATGATGTATCGGTAGGCATACAACATAAAGGTTCTCAAGTATTTAAATTACAAAATTTAATAAGGAGATTAGTCTGTGCTAACTCTCGTTTGATGTATGACATTAAAGTCTTGAATCTTACGTAATAGATAGTAATATAATACATAATATTGGATTGAGATAAGCAATTCATCTGGGAGATTTACTGACTAATTCTTCTGATACATCCAAAAATATGTTAACCTATTCTCAGTCAGTAGATCTTACAATAGTTTAACCTTGACCACGAAACAAGAATACCGTTTTCAAGGTCTCTAGTCAAACTAAGTCGCTTTGTTGTGTGAGAGTAGAGACCTGTCACCTCTTGTTTGATTTTAGATTTGCTTGTTTCTAACCTTAGACAAGTCTAGTTACTTCATGTTACAATACTACACTTACCTTATATTAAGGACTTGGCTTTAAAGATGAAGTAAGTTAACGAGATTCAATACCTGGAATTATAGACATATCTTGATCCTAAGAGTACATCAAACGTGAGGGATACATAGATAATCATGAATAATAACTGATACTTGTACTTGATACACTCGGCGTGTTATCTGTTTATGTTGGGACATGTTTTGTGACAACAGATCTAGCTTGTAATAGGACTTGTGTAATTATTATCAAGTTTGTACATTGGTTTAGATTTGTAAATATAAGATATTAGTCTGTTATTATTATTTGTTAAATGTAATAGTATTAGTCAAGTAACGAATACAAACTAAAGACTGAATTGCAAATTGAGAACTCAAGTCGCAAGTCATAAGACTTGCGAGATGAGATCTCAATTCGCAGCCCATCTCAAGTCGCAGGCTTAGACCTGCGAGATGAGATCTGGATTCGCAGGTAATCTACAATTGCGAGCTGAGATCTGGGCTCGCCACCCATCTGGACTTGTTAATACATATTAGAGTGTCTGTCAGTTGGTCAAGTCTGTACTGTGTCTGTAAATGTAATAGAGTAAATAAAGTTACATTTTCTGTGTACTGCGACACAAGGCTTGTGTCGCATAAGTGATAGGTGCGACACAGTGCTTGTGTCGCAATAGTGAATCCTGCGACACAAGGCTTGTGTCGCATAAGTCGGCCAGATTAGTATAAATACCTCTAATTACTTTGTAATTAGGTTAGACTTTTTGATATTAGTTCTCTCTGTGTTTTTGCTGGGTAATCTGATCAGAGAATTGTTCAAGGAAATATAAAGTTCATATTTGATTATTGTTCTTATTAATTCAAGCTTTATATTTGTGTGTTTGATAATCTAACGAATTCCGCGCGTTAGATTAATTGTAACGATTTGATTCAAGATCAGTATTGGGATCTACAATTGGTATCAGAGCAATAATCAATAGATTTTGGTGGTATCAAATCGTTTGGTAAATTGTTTACACTTATTTTGATTATTTAACATCTTGTTTTTGGTGTTTGATCTTCATTACAGGTGTTATTGGAGCTGAATTGTGTTATTTTTGAACCCTAGTAACTGTGATTTTACGAAATTGGTTAATAAAATTCGTTTAGGTTTTAAAAATTTCGTTTTTTTGAGGTTTTGGCATCAAACAGCGCCGTTTTGCGACACAAGCTTGCGACATAATATTTGTGTCGCTGTAGGGTTTCTTGCGACATACTGTTGCGACATAATCTCTGTGTCGCCGATACTACTCTTGCGACATAACCTTTGTGTCGCTGATACTACTCTTGCGACATAACCTTTGTGTCGCTGATACTACTCTTGCGACATAACCTTTGTGTCGCTGACATCTCTGTTGCGACATAACCTCTGTGTCGCTGACATCTCATTTGCGACATAATAGTTGCGACACAACCTTTGTGTCGCCTTTTTCAGTTTCCAATTTTTTGAAAAGTCTCTTAAACCCAGTATCATGTCTGCTTCTACTTCCACGTCGCTTCAGCAAGTTGGAGCTATGTTACGACACAATAGTGAGGTGGGTTCCACGAATAAACCTCCTATGTATACAGCTGGGATGAACTACCTCGATTGGCGTCAACGTTTTGAGGCATTCGTATCATTTAATGATGCGGAAATGCTCATCTACTTAGAAGAGAGATATGAACGCCCTGGTCGAACAGGTATTTTTAATGGACCAATACCGGAGAAGTCCATTAAATCCATGACTCCTGAAGAGCGTAAGGCCTTCGACACCGAGCGGAAAACGTACTCCGCTATTACCATGGCCTTACCCCAACCACTACTTAGACAACTCCGACATCACAAGACTGCATACGATCTTTGGAAGGGGTTCGAGAAGAAGTGTGGAGGCAGTGATCAATACAAAAGGAACAAACTGGACTTAGTGAAAAAGCAGTTTGAAGTTTTTGATATGCTGCCTACTGAGTCATTAGAAGATATGTGCAGCAGATACTCACAACTGGTGAGTGAATTAGTCGAAGGTGGAGTCACTCTTGACAAAACCGATGTTAATAAGAAACTTCTGGGTTCCTTACCCAAGAAGTGGCATACTAGAGTGCTGCTCATGGAGAAAGATGAGGACATTATGGACATGGAGCTTGACGATCTCATCGGCCAGATTGCTGCTGATCTCCTAGATATGCAAAAGAAGGAGACTAAAGCTACTGCTCATCTACAAAATCCAAAGCTCTATGGCGTAGATGCTCCTGCTGCAGCAACTCATGCTGCCGGAACTGCTTTTCTATCTGGGGGATCCGGTGCTCCTAGTACATCTGGTGGCTTTGGATACAACACCACCAATTCTTCCAGTGGAGGTGCTGCTTATCAAAATTTCAAAGGCGCATCTCCTGCAGTTGCCGAAGAACACGCTGCTGTGTTTACTGCTTTCTTGTCTGCTTACGATGATTTCTTATCAAACAAGAATAGCACCGTGTCCTTGACTGAAGAAGACTTCAGTCAGATAGATAATGAGGAACTTGAACGCATGGACTTAAAGTGGAGCATGGCGATGCTCACTAGGCGTGTCAAGAACTTTCTTAAGAAGACTGGGAGGAAGAATGTCACAGACCCTGAAGAGAAGGGTTTAGGATTTAATAAGAGCAAAGTTAAGTGCTACCAGTGTCAACAATATGGACATTTTGCTCGGGAATGTGACAGAAAGAAGAACCCACCCTCTGGGTTATCCAAACCTTCCCAACACCATTCATCGGACAAGACTAGAACTGAAGAGAAGGCTATGGTTTCCGCTGCGCTCCTTCTCTCAAATAATGCTTGGGAATGGTCTGATCCTGATGAAGAAGACACTGAACGTGCACTGATGGCTGAAGTGCATGAGGTATATGATGAACCATTATCTTGTGTGTCATGCATTAAACTAACAAATCAATTAAACAGGTATAGAGAGGATACTACACGCCTTAACACTGCCATTGAACAGTTAAATGAAAAAAATGATATGTTACGTGACAGTGATAAGGCAAGTGGTCAAAAATTAAAAGCTATTTTAGAAGAAAAGAAAGAACTTAAAGCTAAAATTTTTGAACAACAAGATGAAATTGGTAGCTACGTTGATATGTTATCATCAGTTAAAAGGGAACTTGTTGAATCACAAAATGAAGTTTTAAACTTAAAGAAAAAGCTTTCTAACTTCTCAACATCCTCTCTAGTCTTTGACGAAATCCTACAGGCTCAAAGAACTGACACAAAGAGCAAGGCAGGACTTGGCTTTCATCAAGTCCCACCTCCTAAAAATTATCTTCCGATGCCTGTTCGGGAAACTGTCAATGACCTGACGTCTGTTTTGACTAAGATAGACGTCAAACCTATTAAATCTTCTGTGAGCATCAAGATAAGTAAGCCTGAGTTTATTAAGGCTGAAAAGGTTGTCATTGCATCATCTCAACCTAACACTAGTAAGCCCATGCTTGTTAGGGATAATTCTAGTAAGTCTGAATCAAGTAAGACTCAAAAGGTTGAGATCATTAAGCCTATTAAGGCTGAAAACCATCAGACTAAGCCTATTAAGTCTGATTCTATTGTTGAGCCTAAATTAGGAAAGGCTCTTTCTGTGCTTCCTCCAATCATTGAAGAGGAAATTGAAATTGAGGATATAACTGATCTAGAGTATAGACCAGTTAAAAAACATGCTAAGCCTGAGAATTATATAATAACTATAGAAAAGAATGAACAGGCTATTACAAAAGAAAAGGGTAAAGCTATGGCTGGACCTCAAAAGAAGATTATTAATAAAACGAATATTTTAAATAAATCTTCTCAAATGTTTTCTAAACCATCTTTTGTTGAATGCTCACGTAAAAGTAACTGTTCAACACATGTTTCTTTTGGGAAAGCTCATCGTTTTATTCCTCAATCTCAATTGAATGTTGAGCTAAGATCTTGCTTCTATTGCAAGAAGCAAGGTCACTTGATTAATGATTGTCCCGTGCTTGCTAAAAAGCAGTCAGGGAAACAAGGGTTTAAAGTTACTAAAATTCAAAATTCTTTTAAGAAGCCCATCTCAAAGAAAGGCTCAACCACACCTGTTCCTGTTGTAAAGGTCAACAACATTGAGCAAACCACTTTGAAAAATACAAAGCTCAAAGTTGTTGCCAAGCAAGTAACCAAAGCAAAACAGGTTTGGAAGATAAAAGAATCTTCTCAGGATTCTGCATCCGACAATAATTCATCAGTCAAACATTCCAAAATATTTGAAAATAAAATTTTGACTGATGTGGTTGTTGTTGATGATGTCACTGGAGAACCCAAGACTATCAAGGCTTGGGTCTCCATTACTAACTAGTTCCCTTTTGTTTTTGGTGCCGCAGCAATCCGACTCTGTAAAGAACAGCAAATGGTACATCGACAACGGTTGCTCCCGGCACATGACCGGAGATGTCTCTCTCTTATCTGAAGTCCATGCCTATAATGGAGGGTATGTGGCTTTCGCTGGTGACAAGGGAGGTGTTATTTCTGGCCAAGGAACGCTTACCAATGGAATGGTAAGCTTTGAGAAGGTGAACTTCGTAGAACAGCTGCAACATAATCTTCTCAGTGTCTCACAAGTATGCGATAAAAAGTACACTACTGCTTTCACAGACACTGAGTGTTGCATCTTGAAGCCGGGACTTGTTATCCCTGAGGAATGGGTGCTACTGAGGGCACCCCGGGAGCGTGATACTTACATTCTGGACATGAGTACTGTGGAAACAACACAACTCACGTGTCTCTTATCCAAAGCTCCCGAGAAGGAATCACTGCTATGGCATCGTCGTATGGGACACCTGCACTTCCGCAAAATGAATTATTTGGTTAAGAATGATCTTGTGCGAGGTGTTCCCCGACAATCTTTTGGTTTAAACGATCACTGCGTCCCATGCCAGAAGGGAAAACAACTTAAGAAATCTCACAAACCAAAGTTGGCCAATTCCACTGAAAAGCCCTTGGAGCTTTTTCATATGGATCTTTTCGGGCCAGTTCGAAAGAAGAGTTTGGGAGGAGCTTCTTACTGTCTGGTTGTGACGGACGATTACTCGCGATTTTCGTGGGTATACTTTCTAAAGACCAAGGATGAGGTGCCGGAAATTCTCATCTATTTGTTTGACAAATTGCAAAATCTATGTGAGTTGAGGATTAAGAAGATTCGCAGTGATAATGGTACGGAGTTTAAGAACTCCATTATAGAGCTTTACTGCTTGAGTAACGGGATTGAACATCAATTCAGTGCCGCGAGGACTCCACAATAGAACGGAGTCGCAGAACGAAAGAACCGAACCTTGATTGAAGCTGCTCGCACAATGTTATCTGATTCCAAGCTTCCAATCACTTTTTGGGCTGAGGCTGTTAACACGGCCTGTTATGTTCTAAATCGGGTTCTAACGGTCAAGAAGATGAACAAAACTTCTTATGAATTGTTCAACAACCGCAAGCCGAATCTTCAGTTCCTTGAACCGTTTGGGTGTCTCTGCACGATTTTGCACACCAAGGAACGTATTGCCAAGTTCGGTGAGAAATCATGTGAGGGTGTCTTTTTGGGATTCTCAAACAACTCACCTAATAAACGTGTGTATAATCTCGTGACCAAGCGAGTGGAGGAGCACTTTGAGGTTACTTTCTTTCACTATACCGACAACCCTCAGGGAAAGGGACCCGAATACTTGTTTGATTATCAAATTTTGTTCGATTCCTTCAACCTTCCTGAGGAACACGAAGAACAAGAAATTGTAACGTTACTTCATGGGTTGGATCTAGTATCTAACAATTCTACTGCTCTTGTGTCTCCTCCATCTCCAGCCACACCCGCCAATGATCCTGTTGTCTCTACCGACTCTCCACCTACGCCTGCTCCTGCGAGTGTTCTTGATGAGGAACCCATGTTTGAAGCTTCCGACCTATCTCCCATCTCTGAACCAGAACCATCACCAGCATCCGATCTTCCTGATACATCTGATCTTGAGCTCGAAATGGTGGCTGACTCTACGAATCTTGACTCTGTCATTATTCCAGCCCACATTCCGAGTTCTCGTATCAATGTGTCACATCCGGTTGATGCTATCATTGGTAATTTAAATCAGGGAGTACTGACCAGACGTCAACTTGCTGAAGATTCCGAACTTGTTTGTCTAGCTTCGCACATTGAAGAATGTCTTCTTTCACAAGTGGAGCCGAAGAAGACTGCTGATGCATTGAAGGACCCTCACTGGGTTGAAGCGATGCAAGAAGAACTTCAACAGTTTAATAAGTTGCAAGTGTGGACTCTGGTGCCGCTTCCCAAGGGTGTTCATCCCATTGGCACCCGTTGGGTCTATCGAGTCAAGAAGGATGACCGGGGTGTTGTTATCCGCAACAAAGCACGACTAGTGGTCCAAGGCTTCACTCAAATTGAAGGATTGGACTATGATGAAGTGTTTGCCCCGGTTGCCCGTTTGGAATCGATACGTATATTTTTGGCGTTTGCCTCATTCAAGGGATTTCGGGTATATCAACTTGACGTGAAGAGTGCTTTTCTTTACGGTCAAGTTGTGGAGGAGGTTTACGTGAAGCAGCCACCAGGTTTCGAGGACTCTGTCAATCCGTCCTACGTATGCAAGCTGGACAAGGCGTTGTATGGTCTTCATCAAGCTCCTAGAGCTTGGTATGAGAGACTTGCAACGCATTTGTTGAAAAATGGCTTTGTACGGGGTATGATTGACAGTACTTTATTTATTAAACATGCAGATAACCATCTTTTGTTAGTGCAGGTTTATGTAGATGATATCATCTTTGGTGCTACCAAGGATGATATGTGTAGAGATTTCGAACGAATCATGAAGTCGGAGTTCGAGATGAGTGCTATGGGGGAGCTCAAATTTTTCTTGGGTGTGCAAGTTGAGCAGTCTGCTAAAGGGATTTACATCCATCAGTCTAAGTATGTTAACGACATGTTAACTCGCTATAACTTGACTGATTGTAAATCCTATGGGACGCCTTTGGAACTGAACCATCATCTTGGTCCAGCAGAGGACGAAGAGGACTGTCCGGAAAAAGAGTACCGATCTATGATTGGTTCTCTGATGTATCTCACTGCATCACGTCCGGACATTGTCTTTGCCGTTTCTCTCTGTTCTAGATATCAGTCTCAACCAAAGGTGTCTCATATGCGGGCGGGAACGCGAATCTTTGGATACCTCAAATATAGACCAACTCTTGGTCTATGGTATTCAAATGAGAAAACCTTCGCGCTCACTGCCTATTCGGACTCGGATTATGGCGGCTGCAGCATGGATAAGAAGTCAACTTCAGGAGGGTGTCAATTTCTAGGACCGCGTCTCGTCTCTTGGCAGTGCAAAAAGCAAACCACAGTCTCTACCTCAACCGCAGAGGCTGAGTATATTGCTGCTGCCAGCTGCTGTTCCCAGGTTTTGTGGATTCAACATCAGTTGAGAGATTACGGTTTACTCTTAACTATGACTCCTATACATATTGATAATACTGCTGCAATTTCTATTACTAAAAACCCTGTCCAGCATTCTAAGACCAAACATATAGAAATTAGGTATCATTTCATTCGTGACTGTTATGAAAAACACCTAATTGATCTGGTCCAGATAGATACACTTAAGCAGAATGCCGACTTATTCACCAAAGCATTTTCCCGTGCTCGTTTCGATGAGCTAGTCAACATGATAGGGTTACGTTTCTTTCAACTTAAAAAATAAATATTTGTGACCTTAGTCTGTCGTGTTTGCTTATTTGATATATTTAAAAAAAAAAAAAAAAAAAAAAAAAAAAAAAAAAAGAAAGGGGTGGAAGTTAAGCAATAGCCATTCTTGATGTTTATTTAACATTTAAGAAAAGCAACGTTGCAACATTTGTTAAAAGACGTTTAGTTGTGTCTCAAAACAACTAGGAATATGATAGTACATTAGGAGACACTCCTCAAACGACAATCTCAAATTTTATCCTCGATATATCAGTAGGTTTATCTTGTATGTGTTATTTTTGCTCTTATAAACACCTGACTACTTGCACGATATATTGGTAGACATGTTTCCACATCTCTTTGAGCAATTAAGAAATACTTAACTCTGTGTTTACTCTTTTATGATGACCATCATATGCTGTATGACAATGTGTCTTAAATTCTTATGTATTAGCTTGCCATGCTTCAATTGAATTGAGTTTGTATCTGACAACATTTGGGGATTTATACTGTCTGTTTCCTTTGTTGTACGTTTGTACAGACCTGGTCTCAGTCAGTATACTTTCAAACTTTAAGCAAACAAAAGTCAAAGGACTTTTAAATCTTATAAAATCAAAGATTACTTACAAGGTCGCCAAATGGTTTGACCAAGTCTGCTTTTGCTTAAACCTGAATCAAGTGTATGTCGCTCTGTTGTACGTAAGTACAGACCTGTCACCGCTGGCTTGATTCTTAAAAATGTTGTATTCAAACACTTTCTCTAACTAATCGAGGTTTTTGAGCATGACTAAATACTAAGAGTATATCTATGGGGGAGTCACAAGAGATCTATTCACTTTCACAATAACTGCTAAGCTTGAAGTTGTGTGTGTTACATGTTTAAGTGGATAAACAATACTGATAATCGTCTTGTTTCAGACTGCGTCTAAGGCTTGATAACTTTCTTGGTAAACTTAACATTGGACAATTATACTGGTAATCGAATTAAAGTTTGATATTGTCTTGCGAGTCTGTCTTTCTAATATGATTCCTACAATGACACATCTAAATCTGTTCTTGTCCTTGTTTTTATTTATTATTTATTTATTTGCTTCTTAGTCTATTTATTTTTGTTCACTAAGTGTCACAAATATACAAACTCTTAAAAACTTGAACTCTTGATTGACTTCTGCGACACAAGGCTTGTGTCGCTTATTTGTGTTGACCATCCTGCGACACAGACCTTGTGTCGCATATTTGTGGCCCAGCGACACAGACATTGTGTCGCTCCCTTATGTCGCTTATTGTGCTGGTATTTCCAGCGACACAAGGCTTGTGTCGCACACTATGTCGCTGCCTTGTGTCAGGGGTATAAATACCCTCGTGTCGCTGTTATTAAATATTAATTACCAGCGACACAAAAAATTCAAAACAAGCGACACAAGCATAATCTGCGACACAACCGATCCCCCCATTTTTTCGACCGATTCCGCTTGTTTCTGTGTTTTTCGTTCTTTCCAAAGGTTGAATCCTGTTCTCCTTACTATTCCGCATCTATAGGTACTTATTTTGATCATTTTAATTGCATATTCATTCGGCATTTTAAGTTTGAACATTCGGTTTATTTAGGGTTTATATTTTCGCAAAATTAATTAACCAAATGTGTTTATATATGCTTAATAATTGTTGATTTGTGTTCCTGCATTGCTAATACACCTTTGGGTATGCTCAAAACACGAAACCCCTAAATTCTTTTCATCCGATTAATCTGGGTTTCTTGCTGTTCATCTTTGCGACACAAGCGTTGTGTCGCTGTCTTATGACGCTGGTCATATAGCGACACAATACTTGTGTCGCTGGCTTATGACGCTAGTCATTTAGCGACACAATTGTTGTGTCGCTTCCTTATGACGCTGCTATTATGAGACACTATATTTGTGTCGCTGCCTTTATGTCGCTGAACCGCATGCGTCATAACTGCTATGTCGCTGGTCTTATTGTGCGACACAACCCTTATGTCGCTAATAAATCATTAATTTGATTAAATTACAAAACAGCGACATAACTCGTTATGTCGCTGTCTATCCTGCGACACAAGGCTTGTGTCGCACTACCTTTTTAATTCACCAATGTCAAATGTTATTTTTGAAACTAACGGTTTCCAAGTTTCTCGTGCTCTTACAGATATGGCAGGTGTGAATGTTAATGCTCTGTTTTGGGAACCCCGTCACAATGTGACTGCATTTTTAGACGATGATAAGGAATCGGCCGCCCCTTATCGACCAATGATCGCATTCCTTCGCCGCTCCAGGATTTATACTGCCATCACGGCCACTACTGTTATCTATCGTGATCACATCACGGAATTCTGGACCAACGCGGCTATAAATTCAGATCTTCCATACACAAGGATTATTTCTCGCGTTCACGATCGTGAGATCATTCTATCTGAACAGACGATCAGGGAATTCTTTGCCTTTCCGGACGATTCAGAGATGCCGGTTACGTTTTCCAATGCATTCATCTCTGGTGGAATGATTCGTTTGGGCTATCCTACTATCCCTAGAGATCAATACCGTAAGGCCTTTCTTACCAAGGTCTGGAGGTATTTGATGCACATTATGATTGTGTGCATGTCTGCTCGAAAGGCTGGTTTCGATGGCATTAGCCATTCCACTGCATCAGCCATGCTTGCCTTAGTCTACAACAAGCCCTACAACTTTTCGGGCTATCTCTTTCGGGCAATGGTTGACCACGTACAGGCAGGTGAAAGCCAGTGGGCTCTGTACCCACGGTTCATCCAACTTCTCATAAATCACCTGCTTCCAGGACTACCGGTGACCCCAGCATATCAAGTTCGCCCAACGCCGATGAACACCCGAATTTTCGTGGTTTCCGGCCAATACGCTAAGGGTGCACCGGTACCACCCGACGTGCCGTTGTTTGGCCATATTGTGGACGCGGCCTATGTGCCTCCGGAGGGTGACGAGTTTGCTGATCCAGTACCTATTCCTAGGCCACTGTCACCTCCACCACAAGCACCGATTCATCAACAACAACACCAACAACAACAGACTCAACAACAACAACAACACAATCCCGATCCTCAATTTGATGATATTATGCGGGATATTGATGAGATCTGTCCCTCTCCTCCCAGGTCAACGGGCAAAAGGCCACGTGAGGATGTCACTTACACTGTCTCAGACGACATTCCTACATCCAGTGACCGCGCACTTCTTCACCTGCAGGGCCTTCGGAGGTTCAGACTCCTGTGCATCCTCATCCTGATATTATAAAGCAACTTCTAGATCGGATGGAGGCGATGCAAAAGACTGTGCACGATCAAGCAAATCTCATTCAGTCACAAGCCGCCCTAATTGACGCTCAGACTTGTAGAATCAATCAATTAGAGGATAGGTTTAGGGAGTTAGAGAACCGGTCTATTGGTCCGGGGGAGTCTGTTCCCACCGGTCCATCAAGAGAACCAATAGGACCGGGTTCTGAATCTGTAACAGATGATGTACTTATTGAACCATCTAATGAAACACCTACTTTAGAGTACTTCCCTGTTCACAGAGTTCCAGGTCAACCGAGACCTCTAGCGGTTGATTATTCGTGTGCTGACCTCTCGTTTATTCAACAAATGATAAACGAAGTCAATTCTAAAAATGAAAGTGAAAACTTTGAGGATTCCGATGATGTTGATATTGAGGAGGAAGGACTTGATGATGGTGAATTCTATGATGATGCACCGACCATTGAGACTGATTCTTCTGAGGATGAAAGTGAAGAAGAAACTGATAATGCATCTGATGCTCAGGCCCCTGAAACTGAAACTACTGAAACAAGGAGAAGTAAATCGTCTTGCTCAACTCTCTTTGATAAATCCGTCCAAAGATGATCGTGCAAATTATATCCAAACCACTCTACAGCGAGAGATACGCACAAAGAGATATAACTTCATCAAACCGACTTTGGGAATTAGGTATATCTATAAGAAAAGGATAGACCCGGTGACCAAACAGCCAATATGCAGAATGCGTTATCCTCCGGCTGATTGTTTGAAGAATATTCCTCTGGAAACAATTCCCCTAGACTTTCTGAGAAGATTTCATTATTGGGAATTGGATGCTCATACCGGTGAAGCGGTTTTGGTCTTTGTTCCTGACACAGAGCAACCAGAGAGGAACTCGCTGTATGGTTTGAAGAAAGCTCAGTTTAGAGTGTTTGATCCTATGAGCTTGATAAACATGTCATCAAAGGACTTGAGAAAATTGTTCGACAATCCGATTCGCTTTAACGAGAAGAATGCTGTGAACAAGAAGATCGCACTTCAATATCAGAGGATTGTAAATGTTTGTGTGACACATGGGATACACGCTGGCGGTGTATTCCCAACAGGCTGGGTTTGAACGAAGATCTTGAAGACCAAGCTGAAGACACGGGGGAGTTTATTAATACATATTAGAGTGTCTGTCAGTTGGTCAAGTCTGTACTGTGTCTGTAAATGTAATAGAGTAAATAAAGTTACATTTTCTGTGTACTGCGACACAAGGCTTGTGTCGCATAAGTGATAGGTGCGACACAGTGCTTGTGTCGCAATAGTGAATCCTGCGACACAAGGCTTGTGTCGCATAAGTCGGCCAGATTAGTATAAATACCTCTAATTACTTTGTAATTAGGTTAGACTTTTTGATATTAGTTCTCTCTGTGTTTTTGCTGGGTAATCTGATCAGAGAATTGTTCAAGGAAATATAAAGTTCATATTTGATTATTGTTCTTATTAATTCAAGCTTTATATTTGTGTGTTTGATAATCTAACGAATTCCGCGCGTTAGATTAATTGTAACGATTTGATTCAAGATCAGTATTGGGATCTACAGGACTCGCAAGGCCCATGGGCTTCGAGTTGAGTCAACTCGCAAAGCCCATGGCCTGCGAGTTGAAATGGATATAAATAGAAATGCTTAGGTCATTTCTTGGTATCCGTGCCTTACATCACTCTTAGCAATTATTACATACACATCTCGTTTTCTGTGCCCAGAAACTATTATTATATTAAAGGCTAGGTTTTGAAGGTTTAACAATAGTTAATATCAAAACAAAGCCCTTTAATTAATCGATAAGTTATATAAACTTTAATCAAACGTATTGAGGGATTACGCACCTCAATAATTTCAGATAACGTTGTTATCGAACCAAGATCTAGTGACTTACAATTGGTATCAGAGCTTTCGGGCTAAGATATTGTGGTTTCAAGATTTTAGTTTATGTAACTAGTGATTTTGGGTTGTTTTTTAGTGCTCTAAGTACTCTTTATAGCCAAAAAATAATCTCTGGACACTTTTTGGTTTTCACAGCCGTTTCGCGAGTTGAGATTAGGGTTTCAGCTGTTATATGCGAGTTGAGCTGCGAACCGAGTTTATCTGCGAACTGAGTTTCTCTGCGAACCGAGTTCATCTGCAAACTGAGTTTCTCTGCGAACCGAGTTCATCTGCCAACTGAGTTTCTTTGCGAACCGAGTTCATCTGCGACTGAGTTCCTCTGCGAACCGAAATTCTCTGCGAACTGAGTTCTTCTGCGAACTGAGTTCATATGTGAACTGAAAATACTTGCGAACTGAGTTGTGTGGCGAGCTGAGATTAACTGAACTCGCAGTTGAATCTGATTTTTACAATGTCTGACTTGAGTAGAATGATTGAGATGGACCATGAGATTGGAAAATCTAATGTTCCACCTAAATTGCTCCGACTTGAGGATTACTATGGATGGAAGGACAGGTTTGAATCATACTATAGATTCCATGACTTGACATTCTGGCTATGTATCAAAAATGGATACGCTGCACCTACTGCTGTTGTTGAGAATGCTACTGTGGTTGTACCCTATCACAGGATGAATGATAACCAGAAAAAGGAGTTTACAATTGAAAATAAGGCTCATTCTTCTATTAAGATGAGTCTTCCTAAGGAAATCAATCATCAGCTGAAGTCTTTTCACACTGCTAAAGAGCTTTGGGAAGCTCTTGAGAAAAGATGCGAGGGGAGTCCACAAGTAAAGGCAAGCAAGAAAAGTCTTCTGAAAAAACAGTTTACTGTGTTTAAAGCTTTTAGAGAAGAGGATCTTGAAGCCTATACCACTAGATACTACCACTTACTGAGTAGGCTAGATGACCATGAGATTTTCTATTCTGATGAGGAGAAAACCGACAAGTATATTGAAGGTTTACCTTCCAAATGGGAAATGTATGGAATTATCCTTAAAGACAATGATGAACGGTATGCTAAAATGTCTCTGGAGCAAGCTATAGATAAGCTCAGAGGTTATGATTTCTCTAAGAAAACAAGGATACAGATTATGATCAACTACAGAATCCAGGATTATATCATGGAAAGTCTGTTCTCTCGAATATTTCATCCAGTTCGACCACTGCTCTATTTGTTGGTGAAACTAATGAACATGGTGAAATGGTAACCGAAGATTTGTGCTTTATCGCTTCATCTAGAAGCCAAGCAAAAGGGAAAACTACTGAGAAGTCACCTCAAGAGCATCACAAGATGCCTATGAGTGTGAAATCTGCTGAACATCAACTATCTGTTCTTGCTTCTTTTGTTGCTTCCTATGAGAATTATATTCAGGGTAAGATCAATGATCCAGCTGCATTTGATGAAGATTATGATCAGATTGATCCTGATGACCTTGAAGAAATGGATCTTCAGTGGCAACTAGCGATGGTGTCAAGAAGATTTAAGAATTTCTTAAAGCGTACAGGTAGACGGGTAGTAGGAAATCGACCAGGGTTTGACAAATCCAAGGTTAAGTGTTATAACTGTCAAGGTTACGGACACTTTGCTAGGGAATGTCAACGACCAAAGGTTGATAGTGGTAATGGAAGAGAAGACTCGGTAAGTACTTTAACTTCCAAAGTCTTGGTGGTTCAACAAATGGACGGTTACTATGATTGGTCTACTCAGTCTGAGCAAGCTCTTATGGCTGAAGTTGATGATCAAGAGAAACCTGTTGAATCTACATCCTATATGCCAACAGCTGATGAATTTCAAGTTAAGGTGCCTGAGGTTGAAGTCAAAGAGAGTGATAAAGATGTGCTCTACATCAACTCAACTGAAGAGATGAGTCCTGATGAGTTTGCCGCATATATGGCTGATGTTCAGACAAACAAGAAAAGAGTATGTCTTGATCTTCTTACTCTTGCTGATGTTTGTTATTTAGTTACTGATTTACAAACCCAGGTTAGTGTATTTGCTGAATCTCATAAAACTTTGACATCTAAACTAGAAATAGTTAAAAGTGATGTAAAAAGGTTAAATGAGGATAAACTAGCTTTAAAAGAAAAGATTCAACTTGATGCTTCTGGTAGAACTAGTCTAAGTGACATCATAAATGAACAATGTGTTAAAATAGATGGATTATATTTGAACTTGAATGAGTTAAACCAAAATATTGCTAGTAAGGATAAGGAGTTATCTGAGTCTAAGAGGAAGTTAGTTGAGCTTAATCGTAAGTTTGAAAGCTATAGGACATCTTCCTTAACCTTTTAATTCAAATTACTCTACTACTTCTATAGACTTAGAAATGTCTGATGTGAATACTGAGCCTGAGGAATTTTTAACCAAAGAGTCTGAGCTATCTAAAACCAAGAAGGATATTGTTAAAGACCCATCATCTAACATTAGTAAGAACAAATCATCCCCTAAAGCACATTTTGTCTCGAGTGGAATGATAGTTGATACTAATGTAAATGATGAGGTGATTAAGGAACAAAAGGATTCACCTTTAGTGGTTTCAGATCAAACCAAGAAGGTGAGTGGAAAAGTAGTTAAGTCACATAAGCAGATGTCTTGCTTCAAGTGTCACCAAAAAGGGCATGTGTCTTCTTGCTGTCCTAAGAAGAAGTTGGAAGCACCACATAACCAAGTGAATAACGATAAGACATCGAATGTCTCTAGTGTGAATATAGACAGGTTAGGTACCAAACCAGGTATTGGTATTAAACCTGTAAATATTCTTAAAAGAGATGCCTCACGCTGTGTCTCTCGACCTAAACCTAAACGGGCCTGAACACTTTGATAAAGATCAATTACCGTCGAGGTTTATGACTCCTAGCAGAAACCATGGTTATTATGAAAATGGTTCTACTTCTCAAAACCATAGTCATTATGAGAATGGTTATACTTCTCGTACACATGGGATTAACTACGGGTATAACTATAATCGTAACCAAGGACAAAAATCCCAAGGTTATGTGTCAGGGAGGGTTGGAATTAATTCATCTCATAGACCCAAGACCACTGATCATCAACAAGCTCATACTACTTCAAAAGTGACCAAAGCTCCTAATGGGAAGGATTGTTACTTTAAAGAGTTAACAATGGCTGTTCTAGGCACATGACAGGAACTCGAAGTCTCCTGAAAGACTTAAAAGGAGGATTGAGACAAGGAGTGCACTTCGCTGGTGATAAAGGAGGAGTAATTACTGAGAAAGGAAAAGTTTCGAATGGAACTTTGAATCTAGAGGATGTGAATTATGTTGAAGAACTAATGCACAACCTAGTGAGTGTTTCCCAAGTCTGTGATAAAGGTCACCCTGTTCTTTTCAATGAGAAAGAGGCCTTAGTCCTGAAGCCAGGTTTTATTATTCCCGAAAAATGGATACTGATGAGGGAAGAAGGACATTTATGCTATCAACATGAGTGCTCCTATTACTTCAATAGAATCTACATGTCTCTTATCCAAGGCTTCAGAGTCAGACTCACTCCTCTGGCATAGGAAAATGGCACACCTAAACTTTCAAAAAATTAACTATATAACCAAAAATGGGTTAGTTATAGGTGTACCACATAAGAGTTTTGCATTTGAAGACAATTGTGTACCTTGCATGAAAGGAAAGCAACATAAAAAACCACACAAATCTAAAACTGTAAATTCCATTTCCTCGCCGTTTGAGTTGCTACATATGGATCTCTTTGGCCTAATAAGCAAGAGAAGCATAGGTGGCAAATGGTACTGTTTGGTTGTCACAGACGATTTTTCTAGATTATCTTGGGTGTTCTTTTTGGGATCTAAGGATGAAAATCCTGGTATTCTTATGGAGTTCTTAGATCTAATTGAGAATATCTATGGAACAAGAGTTAAGAAAATTCGTAGTGACAATGGAACAGATTTCAAGAATTCAACGTTCAATATCTATTGCTTAAGCAAAGGGATACAACATCAATTCAGTGCACCTTATGAACCTCAACAGAATGGTGTTGCTGAAAGGAAAAACAGAACGTTGATTGAAGGAGCTAGAACAATGCTTGCAGATTCAAAGCTTCCGGTCATCTTTTGGGTAGAAGCATGAATACTGCGTGTCATGTTCTCAATAGAGTTCTTACGGTTAAAAAGCAGAACAAGACTTGTTATGAGCTTTTAAACAATAAGAAACCTAACTTAAAAGGGTTTGAACCCTTTGAAGTTTCATGCACTTTGTTGAAGACTAGCCATCAACCAAAATTTGGTGAGAAGGCTGACGAAGGATATTTCCTAGCTTATGTGCCTAACTCACCAAACAAACGTGTCTTCAATAAGTCTACCGGACGTGTGGAAATCGTTTATAACATTGAAGTTACGAGCTACACACATGACTTACATAAGAGTGTAGATTGGCAATTTGATTATTCAAATCTCTTCAAGTCATTTAAAGTCCCTATCAGTGACTATGTTAGTAATTCAGAGATACCTGAGCATTTATTGTCGGGAGATGAAGATCTTACTCCTTCTCCAACATCGAATGTTCAAACGTCTGGAATTAGGACTATGGTTGATTCTGATGAAGTTTCAACTATTGAGTCACAACAACCTCCTGTTGATATATCTCAAGAGAATGTAGACTCTGAAATTGTTGAGGATGATATTCTTCCTCCTCTGAGACAATTAAGGATATCTACTACTAATGATGTTATACCACCATTGGAGGAAATCGATGCTAACTTAGGAGCTGATATACCAGTTGAACCTATATCTTCAACGAGATTGAATAGGAATCATCCGATTGATGATATCATCGGTGATCCAAATTCTCATGTTCAAACTCGAAATCAATCGAAAGCTAGTACATCAACTCACTCAATCTTGTATGCTAAAATGAAAGAGACAGGGATTACAAATCTATGTCTATATTTGTGCTTTATCTCACAAATTGAACCTAAGAATGTGCAAATAGCTTTGAAAGACAATTTGTGGGTCGAAGCAATGCAGGAAGAACTGTCTCAGTTCTCTAAGTTACAAGTATGAGAATTGGTTGATTTACCTGCTGGTGAATATCCAATTGGAATTAGATGGGTATTTAAATGCAAGAAAGACGATCGGGGAATCGTGACTCGCAATAAAGCTCGTCTAGTTGTTCAAGGTTTCAATCAACAAGAGGGGATTGACTACAATGAAGTGTTTGCACCTGTGGCTAGGCTTGAAGCAATTGGGTTATTCTTAGCATTTGCAGCTTCAAAGAAAATGAAAGTTTTTCAGCTAGATGTTAAGAGTGCCTTCTTGTATGGCAAAGTCAAAGAAACGGTGTACGTTTCTCAACCACCAGGATTTACTGGTCCACTGTATCCAGATAGAGTATATCGTCTTGATAAGGCTCTATATGGATTACATCAAGCACCCAGAGCGTGGTATGAGACACTATCTACTTATCTTCTTGAGAATGGTTTTACAAGAGGAAGAATAGATAGTACACTCTTTTCAAATGGAAAAAGAGAGACTTTCTACTTGTTCAAGTATATGTTGACGATATCATCTTTGGGTCATCTGACGAACAGATGTGTAGTGAATTTGAACAAGTAATGAAGAATAAGTTTGAGATGTCCGCCATGGGAGAACTGACATTTTTCTTAGGATTGCAAGTTGATCAAAAGAAAGATGGGTATTTCATTCATCAAACTAAGTATACAAATGAACTACTAGAACGATTCAAGATGGATGAAGCTAGAATTTATCACACTCCCATTCCGGAAGCTCATGGAATTGGTCCTGATACATCGAGTGATAAAGACGTGGATCCTACTCTTTATAGGGCCATGATTGGATCACTAATGTATCTTACTGCATTGAGGCCTGATATAATGTTTGCAGTATGTGTCTGCGCAAGATATCAAGCTACTCCTAAAGAGTCTCATATGCAAGCCGTTAAACGAATCCTACGTTACCTCAAAGGGAAGCCTAAGCTGGGAATTTGGTATCCAACTGATGGAGACTTAGATTTTGTCGCTTACACTGATTCTGATTATGGAGGATGCAATCATAATAGAAAGTCTACAACTGGTGGATGTCAATTCTTAGGAGGAAGACTAGTGTCTTGGCAGTGCAAGAAGCAAACCTCAGTCGCTATTTCTACATGTGAAGCTGAGTATGTTGCTGCTGGCAGCTGTTGTTCCCAAGTTCTGTGGATACAACAGTAACTGCGAGATTATGGGTTAAATTTGACTAATACTCCAGTGATGATTGATAACGAATCCACCATGTCAATTACCAACGACCCTGTAAAGCACAACAAGACGAAGCACATTGATATTCGTCATCATTTTATCAGAGATTGTGCTGAGAAGAACCTGATAAAGTTAGCTAAGGTTCCATCTGTGGATAACTTAGCAGACTTATACACCAAAGCATTCGACAGAGCTTGATTTGAGAAATTTGTGCAATTGAATGGAATGAGAAATCCAGAGTGATTAGTCTTCCGTAGGGTTCTTATGTCTTTGTTAGTAGCTTCTTTTATTTTAAAAATTAGGGGGAGGGTGAAGGCGTATGGCATTCATTTGCTTGTTACCTAAGGGGAATCGCCTCCGATAAAAGGGTTAAGTGTTTATCTGTTGGGAAGTGATAGTACATTAGAAGAATTAGCTTAATAATAATAAGTAAAAGTCCCAAGTTAGATGGTTAGTAGGTTCCAGTTAGTTACATTAACTTTACATCTTTACAACCAGGACTTTACTTATCTTTATTTTACATTAACTAAGGGACTTATGTTGTACTAAGTACAGATCTAGAACCACTAGTATCTACAAAACAGGTTTAATGTTTGTCACATGTTGATGCATCTTAGAGTGTCTTTCAGCTGGTCTAGTCTGTACTGTGTCTGTATATGTAATAGACTTAGAAAAATTACATTCTCTGTGTACTACGACACAGTGCTTGTGTCGCATGAGTTGTAGTTGCGACACAGTGTTTGTGTCGCAATAGTGATCTTTGCGACACAAGGCTTGTGTCGCAAAATGGCCAGTTTGTTTAGTATAAATATCAAAGTTAGAGATATTTAGGGTAAGACATTTTGCACTCACTTTATTCTCTGTATTTTGGCTGCTACACTCACTTTGAGAGAATATTTTGGGGATTGAGTAATATAAAGTTTTATCTCATTTGTTTATCATTTTGTCCAAACTTTATATTATTTTTCTTGTGTTCTTGTCTTCCTCTCCTCTTGATTTGATTAAAAGATCACCCTATGGGATCCACAATTGGTATCAGAGCCATAATCTTTGATTGTTAGTGGTATCAAATCATTTGGTTAAGCTTTTTAATACTTTTTGATCATTTGACATTTTCTTGGTATTTGATCTTCTTTATTGGTATTTTAGAGCTGCATTTTGGTGTTTTTGAACCTAAAAATCTCTACTTTTACTGGCTTTTTCGATAAAAAACATTTAGGGTTCGAAAATATGTGGCTTTGAGGTTTGTTCGTACTGACAGCGCCGTGTTTGCGACATAGTGTGCGACATAATATTGTGTCGCTATAGGGTTTCAGCGACCTTAATTCTGCGACATAGTGTTGCGACATAAGGTTTCAGCGACCTTAATCCTGCGACATAGCACTGCGACATAAACACTGTGTCGCTGTCTGTTCAGTTGCGACATAATCATTGTGTCGCTGCTGGTCTTCTTGCGACATAACCTCTGCGACATATCATTTGTGTCGCATTTTTCAGTTTTTCAAAATTTTTGAAAAGTCTCTCGAGCCCATTACCATGTCTGCTTCTACATCAACATCACTTCAACAGGTTGGGGCAATGCTAAAGCATTCTAGTGAGGTAGGCTCTACAAACAAACCACCGATGTACACTACAGGTATGAACTACTTAGACTGGCGTCAACGGTTTGAAGCGTTTGTATCTTTCAACGATGCTGAGATGCTGATCTATCTTGAGGAACGATATGAACGCCCTGTTCGAACCGGTATATTTAATGGACCTATTCCTGAAAAGTCCATTAAATCAATGACTCCTGAAGAACGTAAGGCTTTCGATACTGAACGAAAAACATATTCTGCGATTACTATGGCCTTACCTCAACAGATATTGAGACAACTACGCCATCACAAGACCGCTTATGATCTATGGAAGGGGTTCGAAAAGAAAGGTGGTGGTAGTGACCAGTACAAGCGAAACAAACTGGATCTGGTTAAGAAACAGTTTGAGGTCTTTGACATGTTACCTACTGAGTCTCTGGAAGATATGTGTAGTCGATATTCTCAGCTCGTAAGTGAATTGGTTGAGGGAGGAGTAAATCTTGACAAAACTGATGTAAACAAGAAGCTTCTGGGTTCATTACCAAAGAAATGGAATACACGAGTGCTACTAATGGAAAAAGACGAGGATATAATCGATATGGAGCTTGATGATCTAATTGGACAGATTGCTGCTGACCTCCTGGACATGCAGAAGAAGGAGACCAAGGCTACTGCACATATTCAGAATCCCATGTTATATGGTGTGGATGTTCCTGCGGCAGCGACTCAAGCTGCTGGGGCTGCATTCTTCTCTGGGGGTTCTGGTGCTCCTAATTTATCTGGTGGTTTTGGATATACTACCACAAACTCTGCTAGTGGGGGTGGTACTTACTCCAATCTTAAAGGAGCATCTCCTGCAGTTGCTGAGGAACATGCAGCTGTATTCACCGCTTTCTTGTCAGCGTATGATGACTTCCTATCCAACAAGAACAACACCGTGAATATGACTGAAGAAGATTTCAGTCAAATTGATCAAGAAGAGCTTGAACGAATGGACTTGAAGTGGAGCATGGCTATGCTCACAAGACGTGTCAAGAATTTCTTGAAGAAGACTGGGAGGAAGAACGTCACTGATCCGGAAGAGAAGGGTCTTGGATTCAATAAGAGCAAGGTAAAATGCTACCAGTGTCACAACTATGGACACTTTGCTCGTGAATGTGACAGAAAGAAGAATCCACCTTCCGGTTTGTCCAAGCCCTCTCAGTCCACCTCATCTGAGAAGACCAGATCTGATGAAAAAGCGATGGTTTCCGCTGCGCTACTGCTTTCCAACAATGCTTGGGAATGGTCTGACCTAGATGAAGATGATACAGAACGGGCACTAATGGCTGAAGTGCATGAGCAACCTGAATCTGTAAAGAATAGTAAATGGTATATCGACAGCGGTTGTTCTCGGCACATGACCGGTGATGTTTCTCTTTTATCTGAAGTTCAAGCTTTCAATGGAGGTTATGTGGCCTTCGCTGGTGATAAAGGGGGAGTTATTTCTGGTCAAGGTACGCTTACCAATGGAATGGTAAGCTTTGAGAAGGTAAATTTTGTGGAGCAATTACAACATAATCTCCTCAGTGTCTCTCAAGTGTGCGATAAAAAGTACACTACTACTTTTACAGACACTGAATGTTGTATATTGAAGCCGGGATTCGTGATCCCTGAAGAATGGGTGCTACTGAGGGCACCTCGGGAGCGAGACACGTATATTCTTGACATGAGTACTGTGGAAACTACACAGCTCACTTGTCTTCTTTCTAAAGCTCCTAAGAAGGTATCGTTATTATGGCACAGGCGTATGGGACACTTGCACTTTCGCAAGATGAACTACCTGATCAAGAATGATCTAGTGCGAGGTGTCCCTAAGCAATCCTTTGGACTGAATGATCATTGCATCCCTTGTCAGAAAGGAAAGCAACACAAAAAGTTTCACAGACCGAAGCTGGCCAATTCAACTGAGAAGCCCTTGGAGCTGCTTCACATGGATCTATTCGGCTTGTTAACTTCGCTTGATAAATTTAAATTTGGACAACTATACTGAAAATCGAATTAAAATTTGATATTGTCTTGCGAATCTGTCTTCCTAATATGATCCCTAAATCGACACATCTCAAACTGTTCTTTTCTGTTTTTATTTATTATTTATTTATAATTCTGATTTTTGGTTTATTTACTTCGTTCACTAAGTGTCACAAATACAAAATATCTTAAAGATGTGAACCCTTGATTGACTTTTGCGACACAAGGCTTGTGTCGCATATTTGTGTTGCCAAACTACGACACAAGACTTGTGTCGCATGCTTTGTGGACCAGCGACACAACCATTGTGTCGCCCAATTATGTCGCATAATTTGTGTTGCTAATACAGCGACACAATACTTGTGTCACTTAATTGTGTTGCCATCATAGCGACACAAGGCTTGTGTCGCAACCTTGTGTCGCTCATTGTGTCCCGGGTATAAATACCCTAGTGTCGCTGTAATTAGTTTCTAATTTCCTGCGACACAAAATTTGAAATCCTGCGACACAACTGGATCCTGCGACACAACCTCTCTGACGCAATCTTCGATTCTCTTGTGTTTTTTCTGTGATTATTTGCTCGATTCAAAGCTTGTATCGTGTTCTCCTTATCTTTACGCATCTATAGGTATAACTTTTAACAATTTTTATTCCGTACTTTTGATTACATTGGCATTTTTAGTTGCGGTTATTTAGGGTTTTCTATAATTGCTAAATTAAATATCTTAATGTGTTCAAATACGTGTTATAATTATTGATTAATGTTCCTGACAAGTGTGTGAAGCTTTGCAAAC
Source organism: Logfia minima (assembly GCA_963921325.1). Lineage (NCBI taxonomy): Eukaryota > Viridiplantae > Streptophyta > Magnoliopsida > Asterales > Asteraceae > Logfia > Logfia minima. The sequence goes on from OY992768.1 coordinate 20,763,283, forward strand.
CGATTAAACACAAAAACCCTAAATTTTGTTCATCAGAAAATCTGGGTTTCATCGTGTTCGTCTTTGCGACACAAGCACTGTGTCGCAGCTTCTGTTCAGTTTTATGTCGCTGACTTCCTACGACACAATACTTGTGACGCTGCCTTATGTCGCTGACATGATTATGCGACACAATCCTTATGACGCTATCTTGTGTCGCTGGAAATCATTAATTTGATTTAATTGCAAAACTGCGACATAACTATGTCGCTATGTTGTTTGCGACACAAGGCTTGTGTCGCTCTACATGTTTATTTGAAAAATGTCAAACTTTAAAAACGTGTTCATGTCTAATGGCTTCCAAGTTTATTGTATTTTTACAGATATGGCTCACGTTAATGCTTTCTTCTGGGAACCGAGACATAATGTCACGGCTTTTCTCGATGACGAGAAAGAATCGGCGGCGCCGTACCGCCCGATGATTGCGTTTCTTAGACGCTCGAGAATATATACTGCAATCACAGCCTCCACCACCATCTATCGCGATCACGTCTCAGAATTCTGGGCTAATGCAGGTGTCAACTCGGATCTTGAGTTCACCCGGATCGTCTCTCGGGTTCAAGATCGCGAGATTATACTTTCTGAGCAGATCATTCGGGATTTCTTTCAGTTTCCGGATGACTCTGAGATGCCGGTGGCTTATTCTCATGCTTTTATTGCCGGGGGAATGGCTCGCCTCGGCTATCCGACTATTCCTCGTGATCAATATCGTAAGGCCTATCTCACTAAGGTCTGGCAATATCTGATGCACATTATGATCGTCTGCCTCTCTGGCAGGAAAGCCGGTTTTGATGGGATGAGCTTGTCTACTGCATCCGCTATGCTCGCACTGGTCTACAACAAGCCCTACAACTTCTCGGGGTATATTTTTCGGATTATGGTAGATAATGCACAGGCTGGGGAGGGACAGTGGGCTTTGTACCCACGTTTTGTCCAATTATTGATCAATCATTTACTCCCAGGTTTACCGGTGGCCCCGCAGCACCAATTTCGCCCAACATCGATAAATACCCGAATCTTCGTGGTTTCCGGTCAATATGCTAAGGGTGCACCGGTCCCGCCTAACGTGCCACTTTTTGGCCATATTGTTGATGAGGCCTTTGTTGAAAGATACAGTGTTATGTGTTCTACTTGAATTCTCAGTATGACGTATTTGGATCACATTAGGTAATATGCATTCCAACAATAACGGTTTGCTAGGAAATCATTGTAGACTTTGTTTATGTGGATCATAATATCGGTAATCATCTTGAACTGTTTATGATAATTAAACGCTTCATTTTGATGAATCGTGTTATATTTTGTGGAGCATGGTAGCCAAGTTATACTTTTATAAATTTAAGTTGATAAATGGTTAGGTTGTAAGTTTTCTGTAACTTATTGTGAATTTCATGAGGTATGCATACTAACAATCTTCTTAGACCTTTTAATCAACTATTGGTTTCACTCTTTCTTTCTAATATGATCCCTCTGCAGATAAATTCCTAACGCCCTCTCATTTGTAATGTTTTTTTTTTATTTGTTTATTTAATAAAAAAGGTACTTGATACCAATGTTTATCATGAATATTTTTTGCTTTTTATATTCTATTTCTATTCTTACTTTTATTATTTTTTATTTATTATTTCATTTTATCTATGTTTATTTTATGTTTTTATTTGTTTGTTTGTGTTGACTTATGGTTACATAACAAGTGAAAAATATTTATATTTTAGACTTGTATGTATTGCGTGGGATTAAAATTATACCAAGTATAAAATTGGATATTTTGGTCAAAACTTGCAAATTGACTTTTCACTTGCGAGTTGACCCTAACTTGCGAGCTAACATTTTGTGTTGCGAGTTGAGTTTACTTGACTTGCGAGCTGACAATGTCTAACTTGCGAGTTGAACTAACCTAATATAAATACTTGCGAGCCCACATGTCCCATACACACATCTGCGAGCTCACAATATTTGCGAGTTGACATTTGCTGTCGCACCCCCAAGACGCGTGGCAGCGGAAGGTATGGGGTGTCATGGGGGCGCCGACCAAATCAAATATCACAACACAAGAGTTACAACAAACGACCTCTATATGAGACGTTTTCAAAAATCATTACATTACAAACTTAAAAGTGTTTACATAAAAGCTAGGAGTTCGCATCCGATTCGTAGAATCACATAACTATTATTACAAAATATAGTAAATGCAATCTAATTCCTTGGTTGTTTCAAAATATGCGACTCGAGCTATTGCTTCCAAAGCATCCTACTGCGGCTGGTCACCTGAGAATACATACTAAAAGAGTCAACGTAAAGTTGGTGAGCTCATAGGTTTGAAAACAATTGATATTATATTATATGGAACGTGTGGAACACAAGATTTCCTGTTTGTATCATCCAACCATGATAGTAATGTATTACAAAAATGTAAAAGAGGTGTATATTGTTGCCATGAGCCCATAGTTCGAGCTTAACTGTGGTGTCGGGTCACAATCAAGTGCCACGATCGTGGTGCCTCCCAGCGAGTGCCTAATCCAACACTCGTAAGAACAAATGATAATGCGTCCGTTTGACCAGTTAGTGCGACTAACCCGGACGGGGGGAGTCAATCCCAAATAGTACTATTCATTAACATTCACGCTATATCGATACTAACAAACTATGTGTGGGGGACTTTCAGGATTAGTTAAATAACTCATGCAACTAATATATCGTGTTTTGTACTTGCGTTCACATAAAATAGCAGTTGTTAAAAGCAGTTGTATGTATTCTCACCCCTGAGTGGAAATAGTAGAAAAAGGGGCTATGAAACTCACCTGAGATTAGCTTGTTACTTAGCAATTAACAAGTAGCAAGCAATTCGTGTTCCCAATAGTAATCTTCTAACGCCCTAGACGTATAAGATTGTGTAAGTAGATGTCTCAAAAGACCATCTATAGTGATTGTAGTAAAAATGTTTTGATTTTTGGTCATCAGCGACACAAGGCTTGTGTCGCTAATGTGGTGTTGGCGACACAATTTTAGTGTCGCAGAGGTGACAGTTCAAATGTTATAGCGACACAAGGGTTGTGTCGCAAAATGTGACGGTTCAATGCTATAGCGACACAAGGGTTGTGTCGCAAAATGTGACGGTTCAATGCTATAGCGACACAAGGGTTGTGTCGCAAAATGTGACGGTTCAATGCTATAGCGACACAAGGGTTGTGTCGCAAAATGTGACGGTTCAATGCTATAGCGACACAAGGATAGTGTCGCTAATGACTACTGGGCTTGTGTCGCTAATGACTACTGGGCTTCAGCGACACAAGGAACAAAACAGATCAGTTTTTCCAATTTTATTTCGTAATCTAAATTTTCGAGAAAAATCCAAGAAAAATATATGTTGTTTCTTATTATGTTAGGTACTTAAAATAATTTTTATAAAATTTTTAGACGAGTTTAAGTATTTATGAAAATTATGGATTCTCTCAAGGGTCAAAAAGTAGCCAATCAGGAGACATGCAAGGAGATTGAGTTTCTGGGCAAAATGCGTGCACATTTGGGACAAAGTCATCTCTACCACTATTATTCTTAACACAATTTCTGAAGTTTTGGCGTTGGTTTCAAGTCGTTTGGACATGTAAATCTTGAGTTATGACTAAAACAATAAGGGACAAATTTCTGCCTTTTTACCCAGCCCGCCTACATGTTTTTGTAAAAATTATTTCAGGTATCAAACGAGCTCCAAAAATTATGATACCAGTAGAAAATGAAAGATAACTTCTTAAACTTAATTTTAGCCTTTTGAATCGTTGATTTTGGTCAAGTTTTGAGGTAGATATCACCTCCCAAAGTTGGACAAATTTTCTGGCCGGATTGCATGCAAAGTTCTTGCATGTTTAAAGTTATGAAAAACGATTTTTATGTATTCTTTTGGACATATATTAGTTAAGTGAGCACTTTAACATGTTTATAGGTGAATTACAAGTATTATAAAAGAGTTATATGTTCTTACAAGATTGAAAACGGATTGAAATGGAGAGGAAGGTGAGGAAGAGCTTGATTTCTTGACTTTTCTTTGAAATTATGGTGGCGGCTTGTGGTGGTGGAGTGGTGGTTGGTGGTGGTGATGAGGTGGTTGATGGTGGTGGAAAGATGGCAGATTTTAGAGAGAGAGAGAGAGAGTTGAGAGTGTAGAGAGAAGGAGGAGAGAATTGGTGTGGGTTGTGTGTGTGAAATGAGGTGTAGGAGAGGTGTTTTGTGGGGTGGGCTTGGGCTTATTTGGGGTGGGCTTCTTGGATCAGCCCAAGCCGAATTGGCCCTGGCCCAAAAGTGTTTCGGGCTCGTGACTCGTTTTCTAGACTTCGTGTTTCGTTCCCCGTTCGTTTAAACGTTAATTTGCGGTTTAAAAAGTTGATAATTTACGTCGAGCTTTTGTATATACTTTTAAATTTGTGAATAATATTCGGGATAAGTAAGTATTCTTAAATTATTAAATTGAGTTACAAAAGTATATTTCTGGTGTCAATCGGGTGTCGGGCTCGGTTTGCGCGTTTTTGTCGCGTTTGATATGTTTTAAACAAAACGTCAAAGTTTTTCGTGTATTAGTATTTGAAATAATAATATAAGGTATATAACCACCATTTTAACTATAAATATGATTACGTTATCTATGGAAAGTTTTCACCAACGTCGTATAAATAGTCGGACCACGTCCGGTTGTTTCGCGTAATTACGAAAAAATTACGAAGGTGTAATTCAAACAATTACGTAAGTGTACATACACATATATACAAATAGTTGCAAATAATCACAAGTACTTAGCCTAATACAGAACTAAATACACGAAATTTGAGTTCTAGTTTAAGGTAATCATTACCCTAAAGGGTCGGGTGTCACATTTGCGAACCGAGATGAGATTTATTTATTTCTGTGATTACTTGAAAGAGTAAAGACATTTTGATTCCAAAGATCTTATACATCTCTACTTTGTGAACATTTTGAGGTATAAATCATGTGAGTTCACCGATTATATAACTCAAAATCGACATTTTTATAAAATGAGGGTTTTGGTTTTTAACATTTACATAAATCACTAAAATGATGCTCAAACTAACAAGAAATCTTAGGGTTTATGTTAATCGGAGTGTCTATTAAAAATGGCATAACTTGATTGTTCTAAAACTTGCTAAATTTCAATTTTGAATCTGAAGTCATCGTGGCAGTTCATCTTGCGAGCTGAGTTCAAAACTCAACTCGCAAACCTGACTTGCGAGTTGACTTGCGAGTTGAACTGCGAGTTGAAACTTGTGAGTTGACTTGTGACTTGCGAGTTGACTTGTTGACCTGCGAGTTGAACACTTAATTTTAATTTACGAACTCTAGATTAATTACCTGATTAAGAGTTATAAGTTAAAATGTTCTATGGTTAGTCGTGTCGACTTAAATGTGAACACGTAAAACCATACACTCTTTATATAAGACTTACGACTTCTCGTAATAAGTTATATATATTTTTACAAACTTGAGACTTTTTGTAACAGGTTAAGCAAATGGTTAGACCTATTGACTATATATATATAATTAACGACTATAATTGTTGATTAAGTTTCATAACTTAATAGTTCAATTACGAGTTGTAGATCATATAAGTTTATCGATACATGTTAAACTAATTGTCTGACATTTGTGTGATTTTACTATTACGGATATGGCTAGACAGTTTGCTTCTCATCACAACGTGCTCGTGGACTTGGACGTCACTGCACGAGGTGCATCTCGTGCTGCTCAAGTTCTCTCATTTTTGGTACGGTCGAGGATTCGATATGCTATCACAGAGTCCCCAGCTCTATCACAGGATTTATTAACTCAATTCTGGGCTAATATTCAGTATGATACTGTTGTAAATCCACCGGTGAATCGCACACGGGTGAACGATCGACCTCTTGTTTTCTCTTAGCAATTATTACACACACATCTCGTTTTCTGTGCCCATAAAATATTATTATATTAAAGGCTAGGTTTTGAAGGTTTAACAATAGTTAATATCAAAACAAAGCCCTTTAATTAATAGATAAGTTATATAAACTTTAATCAAACATATTGAGGGATTCCGCACCTCAATACTTTAAGATAACGTTGTTATCGAACCAAGATCTAGTGACTTACAGTAGTGGATCACAATACCGATAATCGTCTTGAAATATTAGTCACATGAATAATAATCTAGGAATACTTAAAATTCCTTAACTGTGTATTGTATGCATGATGGCTAATACAATCTTTGTATCAGTAACTCCACCAAAAAGAATGTGAATTCCAATATGAATAATTTTATATTTGTTCCTTAGTTATTTCTTGTTATTTATTTCCTAATTACGGTCTATGCGAGGAGATACAAAATAAATTTTGGTTACTAACAATGGATGAGTCACAAGTCTCAGGTATTACTTAGTGTCGTGCTAGACAAATTACAAGTTCGAAAATTTAAGGTTTAAAAAGGGGGGGTCTAAGTTCACAAGTTTGTACGAACTTGTGAACCAAGTTCGAAGGCCCAAGTTCATACAAACTTGGAGCGGATGAGTATAAAAGGGTTTGACCAAGTCAAAACCCTTACCATTTCAAATCTTTCGAACTTACCAACCCACGAACCTACAGAACCCTTCGAACTTACGTCACTATTACATCTACCTCTTCAAAATCTTTCGGTTTTGATTTGTGTTGGTTATTTGAATCCGTAAAACATCACCAAATCAACTTTGCGCATCTAAGTAAGTATTACACTCACAATTTTGTCCATAACTCATCTCGGAATTAGATTTAGTTTGGGTGTAAAAAGAAAATCTTAAATATAAATCAAAATAGGGATTGTGATTGTGGATTAAAATGGATAATACTTATCATTTTCTGTTAATCGAACATAGGCGCTTCTGTTATAACTTACTGATAGCGTTTTGGGTAACAACAATTTAAAAGTTGGGATTTCAGGATCATCGTTCGAACTTACAAGTTCGTACGAACCTAGGTAATTGTTACACGTTCGTACGAACTTATGCGACTGTTACAAGTTTGTATGAACCTAGTTTTACCTTGGTCAAGTTCGTACGAACCTATGTAGTTTGAAAAATGATCTTTTTAAATAAAATTAATATATCATGTTTGTCATAGTCTGATTCGCACAAGTGGTTCTTGAAATGATTAACTTGATTATTTAACTTTATTATTGCCTTTGTTTGGTGTGTTTGGGTGGTCTTTCTTGCAGGTATGGCCGACCAAGCTCGACAATTTTTCAGCAAGCATAATCTGGCCATTTCCTTTGATCTCGAGGATCCGGTAACCGAACATTTCTGAGGCATTTTCACCTTTTTGATGCGCTCGAGAGTACATTATGCTCTCTCCCATTCGCCGACGCAGAGGATCTCATATCTCCGTCAATTTTGGGCGCATGCGGTTTTTGACTGTGAGCCAAATCCCCCGGTCATCCGGACTAGGGTCGAAAATGTGGATATCGTGTTTTCTGCAGCGTATCTACGATTTATTCTTCAACTGGGTACTGAAGCTCAGGAAAATGGCCCAACTTCATACTATTTGGATCTCCGGGCTGGAGCATTTCAGAGGATGGGATATGTTGGAGATGTAAGACACAGTCAATTCACCAAGAGCTATCTTTTCGACCAATGGCAGTATCTTATGCATATACTGCTGGTTTCCTTTGGTCCGAAGAAGGCGGGTTTCGACAATATGAATCATAAGATGTAGTCAGGGATGGTTTCTCTTGTATACAACAAGCCATACTGCTTCTTGCAATTTTTCTTTGACGAAATGGTTCATAAGATACGTGGTAGTGTCAAAGATCGGTTTTTGCTTTACCCAAGGTTCGTTATGATGATTATCAATGGGTTAGCACCGAATTTTCCCGTAGTCGATCCCATTGTGTGTCTTTCAACGGTTGATAAGAAGATTTTTGTTCACCGTTTGAGTCACATTAGCAGACGTCCAGCTGTTGAACGACCTCAGGCTAACCCATTGTTTGGGGCCATACTCAATGCTGAATATGTTCCACCTCCAAATGATGGGTGGTTGGACGCGCCCCAGGCAGAGGTCGAAGACCGTGTTTCTACTCCACCTCAGGCTGCTGCAACTCAAGAGCACGAGGGGGTTGATGAGATTCTTAGATAGCTAGAGCAACCCTAGGAGGGTCATCACATTGATCATGATATTGCTGAAGCTGTAGTGAGAGATGTTCTTCTGGGGGAGCCCCACACTTATGTCTTGGATGAAGTGGATGCGTTTGTTACTGGTCCACATGTTGACATTCAGTCAGATTTGGTCCAGATTGACCAGTATACTGCTGGTGTTGATGAAGAAATGCGATCTGTAGGTGATGTTATGAGGAGTCTGGAATGAGATCCAGAAGAGACTGAGAGTGATTAGAACAGTGAAGATCATTCAACGCTGGCTTTTCATGGGTCACGCGTGATTCTTGATCCACGTCTCAGTGCCCTCTGTGAGAAAAGTAAAGGTAAACGTAAGTTGACTGAAGATGAGGATTATGCTCTTCAGGATTAAGCTGATGATGATTCAGATGACGATGACCCCCCACCGCTCGTTCAGGCGCCCAAAAGAAGACGTCCAACTGGGGTGGTCATTCGTGAGCATGTTGATGTTCCACTACTAACCACCACTACCTCTACACCACCGGTTACCACCGCAACACCAACACCAACACCGCCACTAACACAACTACTGGTTACACCAACCACCACTCCACCTCCAACTCAGCCTACACCACCTGTATCACATCCTGCCGCCAGTCTTTCTGATCCCGAAAAATTTCTCTATCTTCAAGGATGGATCGCGAGCGTATCGGATATGGTAACTGCTTTGATTGCAGTTGTTGCCATTCAAGAAATCCGTGTCAACAACTTGACGGCTCAGAGGAAACTCCAGTAAATCTGACTGAGACAGACACTATCGAAGCACCTCTTAATCTAGATGTGTATGATAGTAGTGAGTCTGAGTTAGAGGAAGGAGCATTTTTGCCAAAATAGGTTGTAGAATGGAGGTCAGACGATGAAATCATACCGAACACTGATTCTGATATAGATGAACACGTCGTGGCAAAGCAATCAGTAACTGAAGTTGTCAGAGATGATACAGCTGGTGAAAATGTGATAGATAGTGAGAGATTAGAGTCAGAAGATGATGATATTCTTAACGCTGATTCAGAAGCTAAAAAAGAGCCATCTCGAGCAGAGTTAAGAAATATGTGGTTTAAAAAGATCGAAAAGGAACCTAAACTTAAATTCAAAGAGATTATCAAAGTCAAAGGATCGGGAGAGCTGAAAAGAGGCATCATAAGCTGGTTTTATGACAGCAACCTGAAGTTGTTCATTATTAAGAGATATGATGGTATTCAATACTTGGAAAACAGATTGAAGGTTTTTCAGTTCACTGCCGAAGATTGAACTTAAAGAACTGGCTTGGCTAGATTTGATAAATCCGGGAGAAGATCCTTACACTAGAACTATGGAACGAATTGTTAAGCGTGAAGAAAGATCGAACAAGTTGGTTGATTTGAAGCGGAAGTCAGGGAAAAGAGTTCCTGATTTGACAAAGATAGATCTAATTATAAACAAACCATGGATGAAGATGATCTATAAACTGGTTAAATGTTTGAAGAAAGTTCCTTTGAAGAATATGCCACACAACATTCTGACTGAGCTTAAATGGTGGTACATTGATAACAAGACAGCAGAAGCTGTGATGGAAGATGTTCATGGGAATGAGCTGTTAAGGGTGTATGATAGTTTACATATGGTAAACTTGTCAAAAGATGATCTATAACTCGCAGGGTCCAAGCCCGTACAAACTTAGGTTCTTTATATATATTACTTCGTATGTTCGAATGTAATCAGTTGTTTTGTGTTTTGTAAGTCATAATAGAAGCAAGTTCGAATTACATGTTAGCGTTTTGTCTTACGTTGAATGTAATTGATACTTTACGTTCAATAAAAGTGTTCTTTACCATATTCGTGTTACTCGTTGATTAGTGTTACGTGTGTTTAAGGATTCCGCACTTTACATACATGATTACCTCGTGGATCCAAGTTTAGGGAACCTACATAGATAACGCTTTGTTTTCTGCTTCATACATTTTCCTGTCTTCCTCCTTCATTGTCGAATACGAATAAACTTTTAGTTTTCTTTCGAATTCGTGTCGGAGGGTCATATCCGTCGCTGATACAGATCCACATTTTAACGTCATTATACTTTGCCAACGATCTAAATCGATCTTTCCACCAAAAATAGTCCTCGGCCTTTAACAAGTTTGGTGGTGAAGCAGACTTAGCCACTTTGTGATCCATTTCTATCATCTTGCTTAAACTTGACATTATGTAACAAAAGTGTACGAACTAGACTTGTATGTTCATAGAAGAAAAGTCAAACAGTCAACTTCGTACGAACTTGACTAAGTTCGGAGACAATTAAGTTCGTACGAACTTAAGTATTTTCGAATAAAAGTCAATACAAGTCAAATGAACTTGAGCTTAGTTCGAAGAGCATGTCAACAAACTTGGTCAAACGAACTTGAGGTAAGTTCGAAGAGGTCAAGTTCATATAAACTTACAAATTGCAAGTTCATATGAACTTACAAATTGCAAGTTCATAGGATACTGTACAAGTTCGTAAGATACTTCACAAGTTCGTACAATACTGCACAAGTATGTACGATCAATCTGATCAACCCTAATTCGCAAAACTTCGAATTTGGGCCCTTATAATCTCGAAACTCAGTGATCTTAAACATGTTGAACGTAAAAATTAATGATTAAACGTCCAAGTCTTTCGTATTCTCTTGTTCTGTATTGTTAAAACCCCAAACCTTATACGATTAAATCGATTATTGCTCTGATACCACTTGTAGGTTCCTATAATCTGGATCCACGAGGTAACAAGGATAATCGAGTGCGGAATCGTCGATTAAACGTAACAATAACAAACAAGTAACACGAATATGTAAAGAATCACTTTTATTGAACGTAAAACTTGATTACATTCAACCTAAGACAAAACACTAGCTATGTATTCGAACTAGCTTCTATTATGCCTAACCCAATACTAAATCGTACATGTGAAGTTAATATATAAAGAACCTAAGTTCGTACGGGTTTGGACCCTACGAACTTGACTGTTCTGAGGCCCTTACGAACTTGACTGTTCTGAGGCCCTTACGAACTTAGCCAAGTTCGTATGATCCTAAGTTCGTACGAACTTACAAACAAAACATACAAAAGTAAACTATTACGAAGAATTATCAAAACGACCTATTACAAACTAGACGCTGTTGTCACACAAAATGTACCAACATGATCTATTCAGATTAGATCTGAACTATTTGGATAGTACGGAAGTATTTGATTTACACATGATTAAAACAACTACAATTTTGTATTTATATAATTTGAATCATTTTTCTGAAGTACTTAACAAATGTTTAGGTACAACAAAGAGTAAAATGATGGTGAATGTAAATTAAAAACGATTATGGGCTGAAAGTGTACCTTTTTTGTGTGTTTTTGTTTGGTGTGCTTAAATAATACGCATATCACGTAAAGATGAAAGTCTGAGAAGAAAGAAAGAGAGACCAAAACATACGTTTTGGTTTGTAAAGTTCTTAGTTTTAATATTCGTAAAAACATTGACAACCAACACACCGATTCACATGTATCCTGTCAATGACAATAGGAAAGAATCGGATAGTATTAAGTTCACTTGTTTATCTATGAAATATGCTCTTTGAAGTCAAGTTATCAAAGTTCGCAATGGATTTGGTTACTTAAATCCTTAATTTTTTTTTTGTTATATTTGGAAATTAATGTATTTCATTTGATTGACATCTATTTTAACTCATCAAAGAATAAGGAATTTCGGTTTATGCTTGGGTGCAGTGAGAATGAAGATGTGATGTGGATATAGAATCAAAATGATACACAAATCCAACAATAAGTCCCTCTTCATAATTAATAGTATTAGATTGCTTTGATATGATATACTTATGGAACAAAGAAAGATTAGGCTGATCTCTCTTTTATAAAAGGATGATGCTTATCATGCCTCAATCCAGCTTATATGTGAAAATATGAACAGTGAACATGAGCTTATATTTTGTTAAATAATATAAAAACACCCAACACTGTCATGACATGGTCTTGAACTCGCAACCGACTGAATATCATAAATGCCAAAAGTACATATATACTGTTAGAAATGTTGTGCCTAATTGCAGACCATTTAACTTTACAAGAGAGCATAGAATATGTGCAAGAAATTAAAGTATCATAATTAGTTTTCAACCCTACAATTAACAATGTAACTATAACTTCAAACAAACCGATGATTCCATGAAATAGTTGATGTTACAGATGCCAAACAATAGTGACTAAACTTTACTAGCCATTAGCTTTGGATGTGGCCGGTAAGTACTCGATACGGCACAAGAATTGCATATATTCTGACCACTAGAAGAGAAGAAAAGAAATGCTGTGTTTCTTTTTGCTAAAACTACAGCTTGAGATCGTCTCGTTTTTGAATGAAATAGTAAACCCACTTCTAGTTTGATTCTCAGATATGATGACGTGTACCTCGTGCATGAAATTATTATCTTCATTTGGATTTAGCGGCAAAAACTCACCTTTCATTGTTCTTGTGTAAAGAAAACAATTATAGAACCTTACAGAGTACAGACTCATGAAGGCAATCTTGGAGTCATTTATACGGAATCAAGATTTGATATTTTTTGGCTCACAAAAAACTTCAAATACATTAGTGTTCCATGTTATGTTATATTAAAAAATTTACACTTTCATCGCCAATTAAAGCTCCCTTGAAGATTACAACCTTTCCCTTGGTTTTTCACAGCAGGATAGTTCCAAAAGGTCGGTAAAGTAATTTTTTGATCAGAGAACATGATTGACCTCTTCTTATAAAGCTGTGAATCCTAGAGCGTGTCACTTAGAGGTTGCAATATCGACCAATTTACTTGTGAATCGCCGAATTTGGTTTTTCCCTAATGGGTTAATGCGTCGAATAAAAAACTTTAGCCAAAATGGAAATGGGTCAAACGGTTTAAAGGTAGATGAAAACATATTTGTAATTTTTACTGCCTCCCAAGTCATTTTACTTAAAAACATTAGATTGTTATTGAATAACTTGTTTTTGTAATTATAGTTAAACACATTACTATTCATAAAAAATGAACAAACAAATGATTTTGAGTCAACCAACTTAACGTAGTCAACCTGTTCCTACCCAAACCCATTGTGATCCCTTACCAAATCCGCCCAACCCATTCATTTTGCACCTTCTAGTATCATGTTTAAAGCACGTGCAACCATTTCGGAGTATAAGAGCAATGCAGAACATGATCATGACTTTGTGAGCCTAATAGCACTCATTATGATGTGTTCTACAAGGCACGTGATATTTGATGTGGATCATCATTTGGCCCGTCATGGATTTTTGAAAGAAAATGACAATTTTTAGTTTAGAATGGACCAAAAAAGTTTGATTCATAAATGGAAGCAGAAGGAATAATCAATTGGAAACATACCATCTGAAACTATAGATGATTTGAAAGCTACTCTTGCCTCGTAATTCAGAAAGCCTGCACTACTACATTAAAGATTGATACAGATAAAGTGCAGAAGAATCATAAATCATAAATTAAGCATGAAAAGAAGACAAATTCACATAAAACCATCTTACAAAGTAACTATCATGATAACCCTCCAAATACTGTCTACAAAAAAGCGAAGGGTGGAAACCAGAAAGAAGGATAGCATAATCAACCTAAGTATAAATTATTTTGCAGAAGGTGAAAGTTTACAGAAACAGTAACAGAACGTCTAATCATGTATATATGCAAACCACAACGGTAATTAACCCCTGACAATTCTAATCTTATTAAGTACTGTACAATCAATGTTTTTCAACAAAGTGGTTAAAATATGCAAAGGAAGGAAGTGATTACATCGTGTGGATTATTAAAAAGTGAGACAGCTTCAGTTACGAACCTTATACGTCTTAAGAGAGATTTTTAGCTAATTAAACAAGTGGATTATCAAATCTATGAAGGGGTGAAAAAAAAAAGTGGAAAAAGGCCATACCAATGGCACCACAATAAACCAGTCTCAGAAAGTAATCATACACAATAACATAAATATAAAATGGTTGCCGACACAATTGCTGTGTAAAAGTTGAAGAATGCTCAACTGTTAAATGGCTTCATATGCACATTAACATAACATTAGATTATTCACAACAAATTTGATGCCATGAACAAAGAAAAAAGAAAAAACTAAAACAAAATTCTCAAAAGATTAAGTAACTTTTCCTCCGCCATCTTAAACATTTTCATCTTGTGGAGCCGCAGTTGGAGTCACAGTGGGTGCTGGTGCAGGTACTTGAGCCGGTGCCGGCCCCAAAGAAGCTACCGTGAAGTGAAGACCTCTTCTTTGTCCTGCTTGCAATACGAAAGCAAATTGTGCTGCCGCCAATGCTGCTGCCTCCTACACACCCAATTATACCAAAATTATTAATGAAAAAAAACTTACCATTGATTATATGCAAAATGACAAAGAGTAATTAAAAAGCATCATTTCCTCTCTTGCAACATGAAAATTTTCTAGAATAAAAAAAATTTGGTCCATCAGACTCGTCTAACTCTTTCTTTTCTTCTACTGAATTAAACAGATTTAGGGGGAAAAAAAACAGAAAAACAGTTGGGTACGTAGACAAACCTGTCTCTGCCTTCGACGCTGTAAAATGCTGATGGCCCAGACCATGATGTAGCAGGGTAGAAGAAACCCCGCAATCCGAAGCAAGAAAAGCTGTTAAAATAAGATGAAAACACATAAATCAGAGGACTTGTTTCATATCAACCAAGTGTAGAACATAAGACTACAAGTATATAATTCAAGTGATACGATAAAATTCCTGCCGTCAAAATTTCCACTGTGTGTTTGATTATTAATCCAAATAAAAATCCTAAAGTCCCACTTACAGTTAAGAAGGTAGATGCATCCTCATCTCCATCTCCATCAGACTCTGGTACAGATGATGCATGTCGTAGCAGCAGAAGCGCCATCAACTGCCCAAAGTACATAATTCGGTAATCACATATTTTTTCCAGATTAAAGAACATTAGTGAAATCAGTAATGCTAAAGTTATAGGAATGTGTGTTTTGGGGGGCTTACAATCAAAACAGCTGAACGGCAAAATGCAGCTCCGCTAGCGTTTGTTGCATTATAATCATCATACTCAGCTTCCAGATACTGACGGTCAGCTTCTGAGATTTGCCATCCTCCCCTGCAGAAAACATCCATACATTCAACTAGGTATATGTCATTGTGTTTGTATACGTATTGTTAATATTCTCATGTCTCGTTGGTCTATAGGAGTGGAATGAGTTTCCATGACTTTCTGTTATACTTATATATAGAGAGTCTGAAATGTATCTCTACTTTTTACATTATGTAGTTAGACAAAAATGTACTCTGATTAAAATAATCAAAGTTTTGAATATTTTTTAAACTATTAGAGCTATTGAAAAGAAAATAACCAGTGAGGTTAGTATTGTAATGTTTTAATTCAACTACCTTAAGGAATGTAGCAAATACACCTCCTGGATATGGTATGAAAATCAACCAAACGGAAGGAATCACATATTCACATTCCTTTAGGAATCTGGTCCATTCCATTTGACAAAACAAACAGCATTTCTCAGTCCAATGAAACGGACCATTCAATTCCTTCTCTGATTCCATCACTAGAAACACGATATATAGAAAAAGGTAGAGATAAGAATGAAGAAAAGGTACCCAATGTCTATAGTAGTCTCTTCCACACAAGGTCGGGGAGGAGGAACAACATAGCCAGGTTGGTAAGGCTGCACATAACAACAAACAGGCATATAATTTACTTCTCTTGACTTCAAATCACACATTACATGTTATCAAGTGGTACTAAAAGTATGTCCAGCATAATGTATGTCGTAGTTGAAATAATAATTTATTGAGTGAATAGAGTTCCTTTAATTGATCAAGATTCAAGAAGAACTCTAGATACAATAAACAATGACGAGTACAAATTTTTTGCTATGATGTCATACCTGATGGCATATCTCACAAGTTATGTCACTCTTTTCGTTACACCAATGTTGAACACACTTCCTGTGAGCGTACTGTACAAACACCATTAATGGTTAATATCCAAAAATGAAATAACCACCACAAACATTATAAAGATAGATAATATAATACAAATGTCCAAAGTATGAACAAATTTGTTGAGACCATTAGTTGGTAATACCTTAAGGCTGCCATTGCAAGAACAGGGTGTCTCCAAAGCATCAATGGAATCTTCCTCCTGGCAAATACGGCACTCTGCCATGTTTAATAGAGGCGCTTCTTCATCGTCAAACGAAGCCCCGTTTTGATACACTACAACAACAGCTACTGCATTGGAAGAAGATGAGGGGACAGCCATCTCCTCGCTCCTTTTAATGGGTCGATTTACATCCAGAACCAAGTGATCACCCATCTATTTACAATGTAAGCCTGTATCCTTTAATATGATAAAGAAAATGGCAAAAAAAAATCACAACAAAAGTAGCAAAAACTTGATATCTTGTTCAATTTTTTAAAAATTTCTGAGAAGATATATTACAAAATCCATATCATAAGTCAATTTTCATCATCACCAAACCAAAGATCAAAGTTTATTACAAAAAAATAAAAATAAAGTAAAATAAAATTAACACCCAAATTCAGATGAATATTAGAAATATAAATAAAAATCTGTGTTGGGAAAAAAGATCCTTACAAAAAGTTTATGATACAAGACAGATAATATAAACACAAAAAGTCAACCGCAAACTAAACATCATTTTAAAACCAAAATTTATATTAAAGAAAAAAAAAGGGATCAATTCTAAAATCCAGGTAACAATTAAGAGGAATAAATGAATAATGATATACCCATATATCTTGAAAACAAAATAGAACAAAGACCAAAACATCAACTTTCACCATTCTAATTCTAATTCTATAGAAAGCTCAAAGAATTGAATTCCACCAAACACAATAGAAATCAAAATTACAGAAAATATGAATCGATTGGGAATGAAAATGAATGAATTACCTGGAGGAAAAAATGCGGGAGGACGAAAAAGGTAGAAAATAATAAGCGCGTGATCTTTGTAACAAAATGATGTTACTATATTTAGTTCATGCCGCGTTGTTTTGTTTTCTTTATTGGAATTAATTTAGGAACTTGAAGAAAATGGTGATAAGATTTCGGGGCGTTGATTAAAGTTTGTGGAGATATATATAAGATTTGATTTGATTTTGATGGAATGAACTGAAATGAAATGAGTTGAAATGTAAGTTCAACGGATGGAAGTTGGAAATTCCGTTTTGGGCGACTTTTCCCACGAACATCAAACAACTACGCCCCACTATTTTCTTAAACTTCCACGACGACTTATCTAGAATTCTACAAACAGGTGTCTTGATATAAAATTGTAATTTTAATCATACCATTGCTAACCTACTTCCCGTTTTTTAATTAGTCTATTTTATATTTTATAACAGCTTATAGGGTAAATTACTCGAACCTAGTCAACTATAAATTCTAGAAATCCATTTTCAAAACTATCAACATTCTTATAAATTTTAAGTCATAGCAACGGTCAATAGGAGAGAAATAGAGAGTAGGTTTCGTGTCAATCAAATAATATCACGTGTCACACAAAATTTATATTTTTACCCCTTTTATTTTAGTTATACTATGTTGTACTCATTTATACTTACTTTTCATTTAAACTCCCTCAACCTACCACCACTAGCCATCAACTCCAACCTTCTACCACTAGCCGTCACCAGCCACCATCACTGGCCACCCCCATTGGATTCCGGCAACATTCTTTTCTTTTTGCACCTTTTTTTTTTGCTGCAACTTTTTTCTTTTATTTAGTTTTCAAAATCTATTTTACTAAATAAATTTTTTTTTTCAAATTTCTTTTAATATATTCACTACACATTTTAATGTTGGTTGATTTATTTTACATATACTATATATTTTTACTGTATTTTATATATACCGCATGTATACAAGACATAATCTACAAATATAAAACACCAAATATGCAGTATATATAAAATGCAACAAAAAAATCAGTAAAAAACATCAAATGTAGTAAAACTTAAACAAAATGCAGTATAAACATAAAAGTATGATCTACAAAATAGAAAACACCAAGTATGCACTATATACAAGATGCAGTAATAAAATCAGTAAACAAACATCAAAATGCGAAAAAAAATTAAAATAAAATGCAGCAACAAATCACACTTAAATTTGCAGTAACATACACATAACATGAACACAAAATGACGAAAATTTAACAAAATTTACATTTATGTAGTAGATCTGAAAAATAATAACTTAATACTATATATGGAAAAGAAAAAACCGAACAAAATCATCTTTGAACTATAGATCTGGAAAATAAATCGAACGATCCGTCAGTGACGATGATAGATCTAAAAATCGGAGCAAATGGACGACGGTTTGGCCTTAGTGATGACGTGGGTCCAGTCTTTCGTTGGTTGCAGTTGGTGGTGGTAATGGCGACCATGAGGGTATGTTAATTCGAATGATTTAAGTGTATGTTTGAGTAAGAAACCAAGCTTGAAAAATGATTTTAATTGGGAGTATTTGAAGATTGCTAGTGTTTTGTCTGTGTTTTGAATGAAAGAGAAAGTATAATTAATATTGGAGATGAAAATGTCTGTTAAAGTGAAAGGAGAGTACACATTCATACTTTAATCCACAAGTTTGAGCTAGAATACCAAATGAACCCCGCACATCCCTAAATTTTATGGACCATTAGATCTTTTGTTTGAATGCTTAAGATCCCTTGCTCTCTCCTCTCTACAAGACATAACTGCCCTTTTGATCCTCTTTCATAAATTTATATACCTACATCCACTTATTCAATTATTTGTATCGCTTTTACTCTCTGTATCTCTACAATTTATTGTTATCTATTAATCAATTAATTACAATCACAAAACTAAAAACCACCGACCTAATTAAATCTTCACCATATTAATTCCCAAGACACAACTCCCACACATAAAAAAACACACTCCACTTGTAATCTTCTCAACAAACTTTCTCAATCCAAAACTTTAATTAATTTCAAAAATTATAGAAACTTACCCACTTGTAATTTCAAATTTAAAAACCACACACACACTAACACCAGACCACAACACACATCTCCTCCAAAGCATATCCCAAACCACGAATAAACCCTAACCACAGACTTCACCATACCCGTTTTCCTCTTACCAACCACCACTCAAAGAATCACCACTAAGCCGACACACATCTCACCCAAAGCATATCCCAAACCACGAATAAACCCTAACCACAGACTTCCCCATACCCGTTTTCCTCTTACCAACCACCACCCAAAGAATCACCACTAAGCCGACACCACTACCACCTTCGCAACCACTACCATCTTCGCAACCACCACCACCGAAAACGAACCAAAAACCATAACCCCCACCGCTTCTACGAAAAAAAAGAAAGTCACATCTGGCCACCGCCACCCCATACCCAAGAAACCGCAACACCAAACGAAGACCACAAACAACTAAAACCCCTAACCCGCCACTGCCACAATCTAAAAACACCACACCAAATCCAAAAAAACCACTAAAACCACCAACTCGGGACAAAAACCACTGGACCTCAAATAACCTTAAACAGCCGAAACCGCCACCATCAAAAACATGATCCGCAATAACAACCACACCAAAAATAACACATGAAAACCACAAAACCCCCCAAAAACCAACCAAATCCCAAATAAAACCACCAAACCGTAAACCAAAACAACCAAAAGTAAGAAGAAATAAAAATAAACCGAGACCAAAACTACAAAACTTGAGACTAGCATCACCAAACCTGAGAGATGACAAAAATCAAAACCACGTCTTCATGGTCCGTCATGTCGATACACCCTATACCGTATCACTCTTAGTAGTTGTCATTATATTTATTACTTTTATTATAATTTTATTTGTTTATTTGTTAGAATATTATTAGAGCTATGAATATTTGGGATAGTTGTAATATTTATTTAGATTGTTTAGTTTTGTTAACGGTTAGTCTTTGGGTTTTTTAAAATTTAAAGAAATCAAATATTGAGGAGAAGGTTCATATAGGGTTAATTGTTAATGTAGTAATGGTAGGAATCAATAAGAAGTTGACACCCGTCCTAATTAACAAAATCACGCGCTAATTTTTTTTATCCTTTCCGTGCAATTTGGGTTCAAATTATGGCATCTCTATTAAGCTAATAACAAACATCAATCTTCTCCCATATCATAAGCGACACATTTATTGATTCCTTCAAAGAGCTATTATGTCCGATTCTAGCATAGATTTCGATGCTGATTGTAATTTTTTCTTAATTGATGTTGAAGATGAGCCATTACGGTATCTTCGATTTATATTATAGCTAAAATTTTGATTCATTCTAGTTTCATTATTCATATTTCGATTAGATTCATTCTAGCTTAATTGTTTATGGTTTTAATTATTTATAGAACGTATTTTTTCTTTTGTATAAAGCGATGTTGAAAATGAATTAAACATGATTTTGTGTTTTCTTTTTTTAATATATTAAGATAAGATGTGTATCTGTTTTGTTTCAATTTTTTTACGGATACCATATTTATATTTGAATCTTCTACTTTGTTGACAGATCAACATGTTATCTTTTTGAAAAAATTAATATGTGTATATATCTATATTAAGATATTTAAAACGGGTACATGATTCGCTGTCGAAGTGTCAGTCACGACGAGCGTCGTCGGTAGGAATACCAGACAATGACAGGACGAAGAATCAGTGGTGTGTTTTATGTTTTGTAGATAGCTGGGGTCTAAGCTGTCGAATATTGCTTATCTTAAGGGTGAGAAAGTGGTAGGTATAACCTAGAGTTGTTGTTAAAAACTGACTGAATTTGAATTTAAAATGTTTTAGGCGATCAAATTCTAACTAGTGAAGGGTTTATAAAGGCAGGGGGATTTGTATTTATATTTATACTATGAAAATAAAGTGAATAAAAGAGAATATAAATTCAGATGACGGATTATGGGATGATGTGTGTTAAGTTTAGTTTAAAGGAAATGTGTCTCCAAATATGTGTATATTAGATACTTGTGGTGTAAACACTAGATTCCCTACTAATCAATTAGCATGTCACTAGGAACTAGGTCATGGTGATACTCATCGGAATGGTCGTGCTCAACTCTCAACACTGCCTCGTTACGAGAACAATGACCCTTCTTAGAATATGAACATCCTTGGGTGCATGCATAAAGTATTGTACCCATTCAATGTCCAATCATTCTTAACACCATAGTAATATTTAGTACGACAATCATTGAGAATAAGATTCGATGGTTTAACTTGCTTGATAAAATCTAAAGGTGATAGACAAAAATAGAATACTAAAAACCACCAAACCCAATTCAATCCCCATTAGACAACTCTCACACATTTAAAAATACACTCCACTTGTAAAAGTTACCATAGGCTTGCAAAAGGATCAATTCTCCACCGACATGGTGCAAAAACCAAGTGAAGTATCAAATGAGGATTTAAAAGTGTGTGATGTGATGTGTTCATGTTAATGTGGTATGTTAGACTCATGGTATGTTAGACTTGTATAAATAGGATGTCTCAGCTCAGTTGTAAATGTGTGTGTTGAAGTAATTGATAATAGTTCTTAACTGTCATTACTCTAAAAGAGAGCATTTGAGAGTGAGTGATTGTAACAGAGTAGTTGAATCAATACATGAACATTTGAATACATATTGTTCATAGACATACACACATACACTCACGGATACACACTAAAATAATCTAAAAGCTAGAATTAGATCTTACAATTGGTATCAAAGCTAGTCTTAGCTAGTTTTGGATTGATTACTGATGTGTATTAATCTAGTTATAAAAATAGTGAAACAGAATCAAAACACCTATTACACAACTAGGCAACTATACCTAATCAGATAGTAGTATAACTAGTTTTGGATTGATTACTGATGTGTATTAATCTAGTTATAAAAATAGTGAAACGGAATCAAAGAAACTATTACGCAACTAGGCAAGTATACCTAATGGGGATACATGAGTTCCCGGCAAGTAACCTCGTTACCCGGCGGGTGTAAATCAATCCAAAATCTCTGTTCCAGTTTTCCCGTTTGAGCAATGAAGATCCCGTTCGGGTAGCATGTACCCGGCGGGTAATATGCCTATTCGGCGGGTAATAACCAATCCGACAGCTTTTCTGCACTTTTCTCTTTTCTTCGTTTTCATCCACCATTAATCATCTTTTCTTCAGTTCACTCGATCTTTAGCCTGAAACTAAATTAAAACTAAGTAAGTACCGAAAGTTCATAAAATTAACTAAATTAGTATAAATATATCTAATTTAGGCGATATCAAAATCCCCCACACTTGACTTTGCTTGTTCCCGCGATATGGTACGATTTCGAGGTGGTCAAATACGGCTTGGGAGTCAAAAATCCGGCCCAAATCATCTCCTCTATATATCCAACTCCTCCTTCTACCAAAAGACCCCATTCCACTCAATTTACTTCAATTTTCTTCTTAGTTTCTTTCTAGTTACTCTCTTTATACTTTCTCTCTCTAGATTAATTTAATTAATTTAGGGAGAGATAAGTAAGGGATTAGAGATTTAATTATATAATATGTTAGATATATAAATAGGATTTGAATTTTGTATAGTTTAAGTGTCAAGTGATACTCGTAAGTGTCTCTTTATAATTTTCTTCTTAGTTTCTTTCTAGTTACTCTCTTTATACTTTCTCTCTCTAGATTAATTTAATTAATTTAGGGAGAGATAAGTAAGGGATTAGAGATTTAATTATATAATATGTTAGATATATAAATAGGATTTGAATTTTGTATAGTTTAAGTGTCAAGCGATACTCGTAAGTGTCGCTGGAAACTGTGAGTACAAATGTCGCTATAGGCGACACTAGGAAGTGTCGCTTGAGTTGTAAGTGAAGCAACTGACTTGTAAAAATAGGATGTCTCAGCTCAGTTGTAAATGAGTGTGTTGAAGTAGTTGATAATAGTTCTTAATTGTCATTTACTCTAAAAGAGAGCATTTGAGAGTGAGTGATTGTAACAGAGTAGTTGAATCAATACATGAACATTTGAATACATATTGTTCATAGACACACACACATACACTCAAGGATACACACTGAAATAATCTGAAAGCTAGAATTAGATCTTACAATTGGTATTAGAGCTAGTCTTAGCTAGTTTTGGATTGATTACTGATGTGTATTAATATAGTTATAAAAATAGTGAAACATAATCAAAGAAACTATTACACAACTAGGCAACTATACCTAATCAGATAGTAGTATAGCAGTGATAAGTTTACCGAGTAGTCTCTCACATGAACAATTTATATGTACATTGAGGGTTATTTATCAAATCGATAGTTAAGGTATCAAGATTGTGCAGAATCTGTTACAAGCTCTCAATCTCTCTCTGAATTGAAGTTATACAAACGCACATACATTCTCTCTGTTTCAACAACTTTCAAGAACTTACAAATGAGATAGCAGTAGCGTATTTATAGTCATTTTGAGAGTCTCTGCGACACTACCTGCGACACTAATAATAGTGTCCCACTGAGTATCTGCGACACTATAAATAGTGTCTCAGATAGTGTCTCAACTAGTGTCTCAGATAGTTTCTCAGCTAGTGTCTCAGATAGTGTCTCAGCTAGTTCTTAGATTCTAAGATGTACAAGTGCAAATCTTATTTTATATCTAACAATCTCCCCTTAGGATTTTGCATCTTGTATCTTGAATATTTTCTTTGAATGCTTATAGTCTTTTGTAGTCTTTGACGACCTTTCTTTGGATGATCTTGTAAACTTTACTCTTGTCTTTGATTATCCTTTATTTTGTATTTTTGATCTATAGTGTCTTTGACATAGATATTTAGAACTTTCTTTTGAGTTCTAACATACTCTTTCCTTAGATCTTTTCTTCGAATATGATATGTTGACGTTGAACTTCTTCTCTTGTGTACTCTTTTCTTTGAAGCTTCTTTGAAATTGATAAATTGTCAGCAATCTTCTCTTTCTTTGAACTTTCTTTTGAATTCATTTCTTGACTCTCAACTCTAGCTCTAGCTCTCACTTAAATGAATATCTGAACTTCTGGAGCTTTTAACATTTACTTTCAATTGAACATTTTCTCTACTTCTTTTCTTTTCTAAGTATCTGAGCTTGTAACTTCAGTCTCTCCTTTTTGATAATAATTGTGATATAGTATGAATATCTTGAACATGACATTTTGGAAGAGTGTTTTTCCCATTCGATTAGTAACCAAAGGTAAGCAACGATTCATTTGATGTCATCTCAGAAAAGTTGATCATATGATCAGAAAACACATTTACGAAGATACTATAACTCCTGGATCACATAGATTACCAGTTTAACACATCAATTGAAATATTAAATAAATCAATCGAGTGACTTATGTTCAATGTTGGCTTTGATGTTAGCATTGGTAGGATTTTCATTCAATCATTGTGGAATACCATTTTAGGTATCACTATGAATGTTCTGGCATTGTCATATAGACATGCATAATGTCACATAGACATGGAGTGTAAAAGTACACTTTATGTCCTAAAAATATTTTTATATCATTTGGCTCTAGACTCGATTTGTGCATTAAATGAAGTCATGGACTGGAGCAGATTGTCCTCTTGTTTCAATATCAACAAAACTCAAAAAGAGTTGTCGATAGATTATGTGTAAAATCTCCGTGAAAACAATGAAACAAGAATTTGTTTAAGAAATTCTTGAGTGGTTAGAAGGGTATATGTGCGTTGCATCACTAGGTCCATGATGTCTTCTTCAATACCAGAAATCAACACATGATTTCCGATAGTAGATGTGGCTACCCAGCGATTATTTGTTTAGTGAGGGTTTTCTTTTTCTTTTAACCCTTTCACACACTCCTCACTCCACCTTACTCAATTTTTCTACTCCACCCTCAGTTGGCATTTGTTTTAAAAATATGTTGTTATGTACTTGAATTCTTCACCCTCCCTCATACTATGACCTATTCTTTCATCCTAATTTTGGAAGGTGACTCCTTTGGTAAATCCAACCGCTCTGGAGGATTATAGGAGTAATTTATAAACTAATACACTAAGTACAAAAATCAGCATTTTGCCAAACAATTTTGATTGAAACTGGTGATCAGATTATCCATCAACCGTTGGAATCTCAAAAAGTCTTTGAGAATCTTTCAAAGTGTTGTGCAATATGTAAATAGGTTTGAACACTTGAAAGTTTTAGATTTTGAAAAATACTCTCCCTTAACATATGCATAAGATTTATAAAATATTACATATGAAGGTGAGTTATAAAAACAAAATCTCTTTTTCTTTTGAAGATCGGGTTTTACTTTGAATTTGAGTAAAAACCATCATGCATCAATATGTAAAATATTTCAACTCATGATTCTCCCCCTCAAAATATGATAGTATTTTGCATCTCGAGTTGAAAGCATGCATAACTGAGACACCAAAAAGTGAAATCGTTTTTCATCTAAAGCTTTTGGTGAATAAGTCGGCCAATTGATAATCTGTTTTGACGAAAAATAACTCGATATGCCTTTTTTGAATGTGATCTTTTATAAGATGATACCGAATATCTATGTGTTTTGTTTTTGAGTGTTGGACCAGATTGCAGGAAATAGCAATCGCACTCTGAGAATCACAATAAATAGGTATCTTTTCTAATTTAAAACCATAGTCCATAAGTTGTGACCTCATCCATAAAACTTGTGAACAACATACAGCAGATGCAACAAGTTCTGCCTCAGCTGTGGATGTTGAAACACAGTTTTGCTTCTTGGAAGTCCAACTTACAAGCTTATCTCCCAGAAATTGTACACCACCAGATGTGCTTTTTCGATCCAGTTTACAACCTGCATGATCTGCATCTGAATAGGTTGTTAGTTCAAAACCAGTGTCCTTAGGATACCACAACCCCAAGTCAAATGAATATTTAAGATATCTTAAAATTCGTTTGACTGCTTGAAGATGTGAATCCTTTGGAGCTACCTGATATCTAGCACAGACACATGTTGAATACATGATATATGGACGGCTCGAAGTTAAATACATTAAGGAGCTGATCATGTTTCGATATAAAGTTTGATCTACTGATTTACCCGTGGTATCAACATTTAAATAGAGCTCGAGCTTCCATGGGTGTGGATATGGGTTGACAATCTAGCATTTGGAATTTGTTCAAAAGATCGAAAATATATTTTGTTTAATTGATAAAAATTCCATTTGATAGTTGTTTGACATGCAACCCAAGGAAAAAATTCATTTCACCCATCATGCTCATTTCAAATCTAGATACCATTAATGCCGAAAAGTTTTTGCAATATTTGGCATTAGTAGATCCAAATATGATATCATCTACATATATTGGTATTAATATGATATCATTTTTTGTTTCTTAATAAAAAGAGTAGTGTCAATTGTACCCTTTGAGAAACCGAGTTGGACAAGGAATTTGGACAATACATCGTACCAAGCTCGTGGAGATTGCTTTAATCCATATAGCGCTTTATCCAGTCGGTATACATCATTTGGTTGCTTTAGGTCGACAAAACCGTCTGGTAGACCTACATATACCTCTTCATTAAGAATGCCATTTAGAAAATCTGTTTTCACAACCATTTGGTAGACTGTGAAGTTCTTGTGAGCAACATAAGCCAGAAAGATCCGAATGGCTTCGATTCGTGCAACCGGTGCAAATGTTTCGTCATAATCAATCCCTTTTTGTTGACTTTACCCTTTTGCAACTAGGCGAGCTTTATTCTGAATAATGACCCCATTCTCATCCTTTTTGTTTTTGAATACCACTTGGTACCCACAATTGATTTGTCAGGTGGTCTAGGTACAAGTCTCCAGAATTTAATCCTATGATGATCAAGTATAATATCTGAAAGTCCCTTTGCACGGATCCAAACGGGATTACAATGTGTATTAGATTGCGGAATGGTATAATACACAATAACCAACAACAAAACAAGTAAATGCAAGTGTTAAGTGTATAAGTTCGTAGGTATTCGAAGATAGCACTGTATGTTCGAATATAACTGATTCAAAAAGCCCATTAATGAAATATTACAACTTAGTTTTTATACTCAGTAAGTTCGTACGAACTTACTGGTCCTAGGTTCGTACGAACTTACATGTTCGTACGAACTTCCTAGGTTCGTACGAACATATAGGTTCGTACGAACTTACAAACTAAAAACTAAAAAGGCTAAGTTAATAAACACTTTACATTATTAACTATAAAACTAATAACAAAACTAACTATTACAAAATAAGAGCTGTTGTCACCAAACGTGCACCAACAGACTCCCCCTTGACAATAGCTCGGTTAGTCTTAAGTCTTCTGGCTCTGTCGAATCTTGATTCTTGATCAACTCTGTCGACTCTCAGCCCATAAGCCTTTTTCAACACAAACTTTGACGACCCTCTGATACTTTCGCCCTTCATGCCTCCAACTATCTCTGTATAAGATCTTGTTCTCATGAAGCTTCAACAGGTCATCTTTTGACAAGTTTACCAGATGTAAACTGTCATATACTCTCAACAGCTCCTTCTCATTAGCATCCTCCATGACTGCTTCAGCTGTCTTACTGTCCACATACCACCACTTGAGATTTCTCAGAATATCCTGTGGCATTTTCTTCAAAGGAACCCTCTTCAAGCACTTGACCGGTTTATAAACCATTTTCATCCACGGCTTGTTTGTAATAGGATCAATCCGGGTTAAATCAGGAACTCTTTTACCTGATCTTGGTTTTAAATCAACGAAATTATTCGTTCTTCCTTCACGCTTAATTATTCTCTCTAGAGTTCCGGCGTAAGGATCATTATTGACATTTACCAAGTCAATCCAGACCAGTTCCTTCAGTTCGATCTTTGGTAGCGAGCTGAAAGTTTTCAGTTTTCTTCTTAAGTACTGAATTCCATCATATCTTTTAATTATGAACAGTTTTAGTTCACTGTCATAGAACCAACTTATGATGCCTTTGCTCAACTTTCCTGCCCCTCTAACCCTTATATCACCTTTATACTTTATCTCAGGTTCCTTTTCTGCCTTCTTAAACCATAAGGCTTTCAGCTCGGCTCTAGACATTTCTGGTTCTTCAGATGTCTCATCGCCAAGGACCTCATCACCATCAGACTCTATGTCCTTGCGATCTAACACTTTCTTACCATCTTGAGACTCGATAATCACTTCAGTGACAGGTTGCTTGGGCACGACATGTTCATCTATATCAACATCTGTATCTTGAACAGTCTCCTCATCTGATTTCCAGTCTGCAACACCTGTACTGAGGATTTCTCCTTCTTCTAGTTCTGACCCATCACTATCAAATTCATCTAGGCCAAGCAGTGCTTCGATGGTATCAGACTCTATAAGATCTATAGGGGTGCCCTCCTTATCTGCTTCGTTTTCATTCTTCTTTGCACCCCACCCTGATTTCTGGCTACCATCACCATCTGCCGCTGCACCAACACCAGACCATGATTCTGTTCCCCAACCACCTTTCTGATCCGTTTTTTCTTCGATTTTCTTGCTCCAGTCTGTCCCTTCTGCTTGTGCCTCACTGGACTCTTTGTTCCACCCTCCAGATGGTTCAGTCTCTTCTTGAGGCTTTGAAGCACCTTGTCCAGATCCGCTCACACCAGAACCTTGACCAGACTCCCCCTGAGCTATAACTGCACCTTGCACTCTAGATGAAGAGCCAGGCAGCTCACCTCCTTTGGGTGCACTTGGATCATCGTCTCGGTCATTATCAGCTTTGAATCTCAGCTCATCTTCCTTGCATCCTGGTGTCTTATCCCCCCTGAGCAACTGGCGCTTCATTTGAAAGACAGTGACCTCATTTAGCCGCACTTGATCTTCGACCTTTTCAAGTTGCTTTTCTAAGCGCTCATTAATAGCCGTCAGATTTGTGACTCGAACTTCCTGGCTTGTAACCACAGCAGTCAAGACAGTCACCATATCCATCAAGCTAGTGATCCGGCCCTCAAGATAAGTAACTTGTCTGGATCTGAGAGAAGAGCAGCCGGGTTGGAAACAGATTGGGTGGGTTGAGTCGTAGGTGGAGCAGTAGAAGGTGTGGGTGGTGTGGTTGTAGATGCAACTGGTGGTTGTTGTACTGTTGATGGAGCAACAGGTGGTGGTGTAGGTGTGATAATCGTAGGAGCAGAACCACCCGCTCCAATAACCACACCAGTTGGACGCTGGCGCTTGCGTGCCTGCAACCGGAACTGTTCCGGTTCAGATTCATCATCGGAGTCCTCGGGAACATATTCATCATCAACCTGAACCTTTCGCTTGCCCTTTTCTTTCTCCCGGGCGGCCTTAGGGTCAATCAACACCCCCTTGGACCCATGAAACCCAATCATAGGGCGGTCCTCGTCATCATCATCATCATTACCATCCTCATCATCATCACCATCATCATCATCATCTGCATCAGATTCTGTAGCCTCAGAATCAAGAGCTGCATCCTTATCAACTTCAGCAGTAGGTGGAGACCATGTGTCTCGGGCTACAGAATAGTCATCAATATCCTTGAAGAGATCATCAAAGGTGGGCTCAGAACTGGGCCCTGCTTCGCCCTGAAGAACTTCCCTAACCAATTCAGCAGCAACATCAGCGTCAACACGCTCTCCCTCAGCAGGATGCTCTATCTGGTGCAGGAGTTCTTCAACTACCTCCTGCTGTGGCTCATCAGCAGCCACCTCAGCATGGGTCGGTGCCGGCTCTGGTTCTTGAGCTTGAACCTCAGCAGCTGCTTGGGGCACAGGCACATCCAACCAGCCATTATCTGGTGGAGCCTGATAGTTTGCATCAATAATTGCCCCAAACAAAGGCACATCTTGTGGCCTATCAGCAACTGCACGTCTCTTGTTGTGGCTGAGATAGTGCCCAAAGATCTTCTTGTCGACCGGCATCAAATGAACCACCGGGTCGATAGCTGGAAGATTCGGAAGAAGGGCGTTTATCACCATCATGACAAACCGGGGGTATAGAATAAAGTGCTCCTTCACACTCCCCTTAATCTGCTGAACCATTTCATCGAAAAAGTACTGCGAGAAGCTGTAGGGTTTGTTGTAGACAAGGGAAATCATCCCAGACTGCAGCTTATGGTTCATGGTATCAAAGCCCGCCTTCTTTGGCCCGAATGACACCAGCAGGATGTGCATAAGATAGCGCCACTGGCCGTATACCAGACTCTTGGTGTATTGGGTGTGGACAACATCTCCCACATAGCCCATGCGTTGAAACGCGCCAGCACGCATATCAAGAGAGAAAGAAGTTGGGCCATTTTCCTATTCTTCAGTTCCCAGATGCAGAACCTACCTCAGAAGGTCGGCAGAAAACTCGATATCGACCCCATTGACAGTAGCCCTTATGACCGGAGGCTGAGGCTCACAATCATGAATTGCCGTAGCCCAAAATTGGCTAAGATATGGAAAATATAGCGTTGGCGAGTGAGTAAGAGCATAAAACAGCCGTGAGCGCATGAGAAACTCCAGCATGCCTCGAAACGGTGCGGTCGCCGGGTTGGCAAGATCAAAAGAAACTGCCACATTGTGCTTGTTGTGAAACTCACGCACAAGATCAGCCATTTCTGCAAAACAAACACAAACACGCCAAAAATAAAGAATAATAATGTTAGTCATAAGACATAATTAACTTCGAACCCTGCAAACAAGATTCTACGATTAAAACAAGTCTTAAAAAAAAATTTCAAAGTTCAAACCATAGTAGGTTCGTACGAACTTACTGCCCTTGTAGGTTCGTACGAACTTACTGTTTGACCAAGTCAAACTTAAGTTCGTACGAACTTACATTGGCTAGGTTCGTACGAACTTGTAGGTTCGAACGAATGAACTGTAAACCAAAGTTCAAAATTTTTATCAATTAGAATACAATCAAGTAGATGGAAAGGGTGCGCCTAGGTTCGTTTTAGTAAAATCAACCATAACACATTAATTTTAACCTCTTAAAGTTCCACAATTTTGAGTTTAAGTTTGTTTTTCACAAAAACCAACTTAACTCCGAATGTGTTGATGTTTAACGCTTCAAATTAAGAAAAAATCACTTACAAAGATGCGGATTATGATATGTAAGATGTTTAACGGTTTAAAAACGAACAACACAGTCCCAAAATGGAGTGAAATTCGAAAATCAGTAAGTTCGCACGGGTAGGTTCGCAGACACAGTATGTTCGTACGAAGTTAGGGTTTTTGAGAAAGTGAGGAGTTTGACCAACGTTGACTCTTTTATACCCCAAGTATGTTCGTACGAACATAGCCTTCGAACATACCGTCTAAGTTCGTACGAACTTAGAATTTTAAAATTAAAAAGTTAAACTTTTTCTATTTTAAAACGAAAAGCAATGATCTAAATACTTAGGCATTCAAAGGAGCAAGGTTTGAACAAATAAACAAACAAAATGTAAACATTTCCCAAAGACAAATAACTTTTATTCATTTATTTATTTAAAACACTTAAAAAAATAACATAACATAAAATAAAACTTGCAAATATGAAATTGTTCATATTTTGAAAAGTACAATATTTTTGAGAGAGTCACTGATACAAAGATCGAATTAGCCATGATGAGAGCAATACACAGTTAGGAATAGCATTTATGCCTTTGATTATTATTGTTGTAATTAATAGAACACAACGATTATTGGTATTGTTATCCATTTAAGCATTCGGCATTCAGAATTCTCAAGTACGTATAAGATTATTGTTCACGATCTCTTGTGAATCTTACATTTGATATACCCTTAAGATCTAGACAGTCATGAAGAGCATGGAACGGATATTTTTCATCTTTATTTTTATTTCATCTTTAAAGTCAAGTCTATTTGCTTTGTCAGTAATGTACATAGGTACATGATTCAATTTTATGACAGGATTAAGGTTAGAAACAAACAAATCTAAAATCAAACCAGAGGTGACAGGTCTGTACTTTCGTACAACAGAGCGACATAGTTTGACTAGAGACCTTGAAAGCGGTATTCTTGTTTCTCGGTCGAGTTTGTTCTAGATTTTAGGATACACTGGCTGATTCTAGGTCAACATATTTCTAGATGAAGCAGAAGAACCAGTCAGTTAACCCCCCAGATGATTGAATGATGTTTTATATCCGGTAACGAGCATTCATGAACGGTCCATCTCCTAAGAATTAAGACTTAGGTCGTACATCAAAATAAAGATAGCACAAAAAAAAATCGTATTATTAAGTATAGATTAAGTACTTGAGAGCCGTTATGTTTTATGCCTACCAATACATCGTAAAGTGAAGCTATCAAATACGTTTTCATTTTTAGGTACATTTACTGTGAATGTTCTGCATCTTACAGCCACACATATAAAATGTTCTAGGCATGGGTAAAAGATTCATCATTTCTTTGCAATTAGTACATTGACCCTCAAAATTTTTATTGGTTTTGCAAAGATAAAAGGTAAAATAAACTAAGAAATAGAAATAAAAACATACTAAGTTCTTTGTGAAAATATTTACTCAGGATTCCTCATCCCATTAAGTTGGAGTAAAAGCTCAAACCGAGACCGATCAAATGCCTTTGTATAAAGGTCAGCCAGATTGTCATCAGATATGACCTTAACCAATTTAATCAAATGCTTTTCAGCACAGTCACGAATGAAATGATGTCTTATTTCAATGTGTTTAGTCTTACTATGCTTCACAGGATTATTAGTTATAGACATGGTTGACTGATTGGCAATCATAATAGGAGTGTTAGTGAAATTCAAACCATAGTCGCGCAGCTGTTGTTGTATCCACAATACTTGTGAACAACAACTACCCACTGCCACATACTCAGCCTCACAGGTTGAGATTGCGACCGAGGTTTGTTTCTTACATTGCCATGAAACAATGCGACCCCCTAAAAACTGACAACCTCCCGTGGTAGATTTCCTATTCAGGTTACAACCTCCATAATCTGAGTCAGTATAAGCAATAAAGTCAAAATTGCCTCCCGAGGGATACCAAAGACCTAACTTAGGTTTTCCCTTAAGGTAACGCAAAATTCTCTTTGCTGCTTTCATGTGCGATTCCTTAGGCGTAGATTGAAAGCGCGCACACAAACAGACTGCAAATGTTATATCTGGTCTAGAGGCTGTTAGATACATGAGAGAACCAATAATGGCCCGATATAGAGTCGGATCCACATCTTCAGTACTTTCAGAATCTGGTCCAAGATTGTGATTCAATTGAATTGGAGTACCATATGACGAGCTTTCAGTCATCTTGAAACGCGTGAGCATTTCATGAACATACTTCGTCTGATGGATGAAGAATCCATCTTTCTTTTGATCAACTTGTAATCCTAAGAAGAAATTCAATTCCCCCATCGCACTCATTTCAAATCTTCGCTTCATAACTTGTTCAAAGTCTCTGCACATTTGCTCATCGGATGATCCAAAAATGATATCATCGACATACACTTGAACAAGTAGGAAATCTTCCTTTTGCCATTTGATGAACAATGTACAATCTATCTGCCCTCTTTTGAACCCATTTTCCAAGAGATAAGTAGATAGAGTCTCATACCAAGCTCTAGGTGCTTGATGCAGTCCATACAGAGCCTTGTCTAATTTATAGACTTGGTCTGGATGGTCTGGATCACTGAACCCTGGAGCTTGTTGAACAAACACAAGTTCCTGAACTTTACCATGTAGGAAGGCACTCTTTACATCAAGTTGATAGACTCTGATTCTTTTATGTGCAGCATATGCCAGAAACAATCGAATTGCTTCCAGCCTTGCGACAGGTGCAAACACCTCTGTATAGTCTATCCCTTCCTGCTGATTAAATCCTTGAACTACCAATCTGGCTTTGTTGCGAGTTACAACACCCTTGTCATCACGTTTGCACTTAAACACCCATTTGGTGCCTATTGCATATTCCCCTTTTGGTAGATCAACTAGCTCCCATACTTTGAGCTTCTTGAATTGATCAAGCTCCTCTTGCATAGCCTCTACCCAAGAATTATCCTTAAGAGCCATTTGTACATTTTTGGGCTCAATTTGAGAAATGAAACAACTAAACAGGCACTTATGCATGATTCCAGTATCTTGAATCGATGCATATAGACTGTTGCTTTCTGATATGTCTCTGCGAGTCTTTACTCTAGAACTCGGATCACCAATGATATTATCAATCGGATGATACTTGTTCACACGAGTTGAGACTATAGAGTCAACCGGTAAGTCAGATCCTAGATTTGATCCAATCTCCCTTTGAGGTGATACTTCATCCTCTGCAATTTCATGCATAGGATCTGTAACCTTTGAGGAAGATGGAATGTCATTCAGATTTGAATCACTATCCGCAATAGGATCGACAGTAGTTTCTTTCCATTTATCATTTGCATCTTCCGAACTTGGAATGCTAGATCTTGGTGCAAACGCATTGATTTCACCATCATCTAGCACAACATGTTCTAGCCCCAAGGTGTCAGCTTCACTTAAGAACGGAAGATTGAATGATTTGAAGACAACATTATAGTCAAATAACCATTCTGGTCCAGTTTGTACAGCTGGAGTATAGGATGTGACTTGTATATTATATACAATCTCAACTCTGCTAGTTGCCTTATTATAGACCCTTTTGTTTGGAGATCCAGCTTCATAACCTAGGAATAATCCTTCGTCAGCTTTCTCACCAAATTTTGATTGATGTTTGGTTTTTAATAAGGTACATTGAACACCGAAGGGTTCAAGACCAGTCAGGTTTGGTTTTCGACCATTTAGGAGCTCATAACACGTTTTGTTATGCTTCTTGACGGTTAAAACTCTATTGAGCACATGACAAGCTGTATTCACTGCTTCTCCCCAAAAAATGACAGGTAGTTTTGAATCAGCCGGCATTGTTCTTGCTGCTTCAATCAATGTACGGTTTTTCCTTTCAGCGACACCATTTTGTTGTGGCTCATAAGGTGCACTGAACTGGTGTTTAATTCCTTTACTTAAGCAAAATACATTCAATACCGAGTTCTTGAACTCTAAGCCATTGTCGCTTCGTATCTTCTTGACTCCTCGACCAAATTGATGTCCAATCTGGGTAAAGAATGTCATCAGCATTTCTGCTGTCTCATCCTTTGATGCCAGAAAGAATACCCATGAAAAACGAGAAAAGTCATCAGTGATAACTAGACAGTAATGTTTACCACCTATACTCCTTGCGTTCATAGGACCAAATAGATCCATATGAAGAAGATCAAAGGTTGAGGCAATGGAATTTTGAGATTTTGACTGATGAGGCTTCTTGTGTTGTTTGCCTTTTTGACAAGGCATACATTTATCCTCTAGACCAAAAATCTGTACTGGAACACCTAGCACTAGTCCATTCTTGACTATATAGTTCATCTTTCTAAAGTGTAAGTGTGCCATTTTCCGGTGCCACAACTGTGAATCGAACTCAGATGCGGTGGATATAAGACATGTCGACTCCGGGAAGGAATCAGTAACACTCATGTCCAACACATAAGTATCATTCCTTCTGGGAGCCCTCATGATTATCCATTCATCTGGAATGACAAAACCAGGTTTTAAAATGAGTGCATCTCTATCTGTAAAATGGACAGGATGTCCTTTGTCACAGATCTGAGATACACTCATCAGGTTGTGCTTCAGCTCTTCAACATATTTGACTTGCTCTAGCTTAAATTTTCCATTTGTTATTATACCAAATCCTATGATTTGTCCACCTTTTTCACCAGCGAAGTTCACATATCCTCCCTTCTTGTGTATGAAATCCACAAGAAGCTGCCTTTCCCCCGTCATGTGCCTTGAGCAACCGCTATCCACATACCACCAGTTGGCAGCACGTCTGATTAACTCCTGCACACATAATATAAAAGATTAGTCATCAAAGGGGACCCAAGCTGTGACGGTCTTTGGTCTGCCATTCTCATCCACGAATGTAAATTCCTTTAAGTATCCATTACTCTTTGGCTTAGAGGTGGATGCTTTGAGAGTCGCATTCGTTTGAGTATGGGAGGAACTACTACTAGACTTTCTTTCCGGAGACTTCTGAAAAAGTCTCAGATTTACTGGTCTAGGGTTTGACGTAGATCTAAACACGTTGGAGTAGTTATAATTTGAATTGTGATAATTCCTATTATTACTATTTGTGTTAGAAAAATGACTATATGGAGTATTAAATCTCTGTGGAGTTCTAGACCTGGATGACTGTCCATGGAACCCTTCTCTTGAAGGAGTATTGTTCCTAGACACATCATTTGTCGTGAACATAACAGATTTCTGAACAGGTCGAGTTTTCTGAGTGCTTAATGTTCTCTTATAACCGAAACCAATTCTTCCAGAGGAGCAAGCTTCATGTGTATTCATTGTTTTAGAGAACCAGCTAGCCACTCTATCACTTACACAAGTCGTATCAGGAACAAGAGTTTTCTTCTCCGGAGACGAAACAGATTTTTCAGGTGATTGGTCCTGTTTCACCTGAGTCTTTCTACTTTTGCCCTTTGTTGGACAAATACTTGCAACGTGTCCCTTTTCATGGCACACGAAACAAGAACGCTTCACTAAGGCCTTTTTCGGGGCCTTCTGAACTGTTGATTTATCTAACTTTGGCAAACTTGGAAGTATGATAGTTTCCACCTGTTTACCCTTTTCTTTTTCAGATCTGGGTAAAACAGATTCAGTTGTGGTCTGTACCTTCTCTGTGACACTCTCCTTTTCACATTCATCCACTGGTATAGTATTTAATTTTAGTTCAGAGATGGATGACATTAAAGTGTCGGAAGATGTTGATTCAGTCACGGTAGTAACCTCAGCTTCCTCAGATCTCACAAATTGAATGAAACCAGGAATGGTTGAGTAAACTACAGAATCACTAGCAGGTAACTGCTCAGATTCATCAGGTGAAGAAGTATAGTTATGATTAAAAGGAGGAGGGGACTCAGTATACCCCATTCCTCGAAGGTCTCTTGGCTGTTTTTGTGAGCTTAACATATTATCCAAAGGTTCGATTGAGAATTTTCTTAATTCAAGTTTTTTATTTAATTCTGCAATCCTAACTTTTGCATCAGCAAGCTCCTTTTCCTTTTCAGAGGACTGTTTTGTTATATCAAGAACATGTTCATGAGCCAAGTCAATAATCTGACTTTGCTCATTAACCCTTTCTTTCAACACCCTTAAGTCCTCTTTGTCAACCTTGACCTTATTCAAAAGCTCAGCATTTCTTTGTTTTAGAATAGCATTTTCCTCTTTTACAGAGTTTAGCTGAGCTGATATCGAGTTGGATGACTCGATTAATTCCTCAGCTTGTACTTGAAAATTAGTACATAATACACAGGCTTTAACAACTAAGTCTAAATTAAGAAATACCTTTTGCTTTTCAGCATCCAGATTGGCCATGTAGGCGATAAAGTCTTCTGAGCTCATGTTTTCAGTGGACTTCAATTTTACCTCTCTGGTCTCTTGAGCAGGTGCATCTATCTCCATCTCTGTAGCTACTTCCTTTTCTGTATCAGATTCAGCATTGCTTTCCTCCTTTTCTTTAGTGATGGAGGCCATGAATGCCTGTGATTCCTCAGACTTTGAACTCCAATCATATGCTCCATGTTGAGTTTGAACCACCAGAGCTCTAGAAGTATGAATACTTCCTGAGTTCTGATTGTTCTCGGAGGAACCTTGACTGTGGTATCTTGATCCGTTCTGACCTAAATTTTGATCTCTCTTCGGTCTCTGACATTCTCTAGCAAAGTGCCCAAAACCATCACAGTTATAGCACTTCACTTTAGACTTGTCGAATCCCACTTTGCTACTCATGAATTTTCTCCCGGTTCTGTTCATAAATCGTTGGGCTCTTCTTGCAATCATGGCCATTTGCCACTGCAAGTCCATTTCTTCTAGGTCATCTTGATCCAATTGGTCATAATCTTCGTTGATTAGTTCAGGATCAGTGATTTTTCCCTTAATGAAGTTCTCACGGGATGCAATGAAAGAGGCAAGCATGGCTATTTCCTCTTCTGCAGACTTCATGCTCATGGGCATTGATTTAAAACCGCTTGTGGTTCCAGATTTCGATTTTCTATCGACCCCTTGATCATCTGACGAAGTAATATGACAGACATTGCTATCAGAACTTCTAATAACCGAGTCTGTTTCATCCTCGACAGTATAAAAAGCTACAACACCACTACTTGTATATGCAGTGGAATCAGTTCGTTTACCATGGTAAACGTTGGGATCTTGAACCTAATCAGATCCCGTCTCTTTCCTCCGCATGTTTAAGTCATACACACGCAGCTTTCCAATCACATCATCGAGAGTCAGAGCGTCATACCCTGTACTCTCCTTGATCATCAGAGTATAAATGTCCCATTTTGGTGGGAGTGATTCAAGGAGCTTATTGCTCTTGACAGTGTCGGTGAAGGATAGACCATTGTTGTCTAGTTCAGTCATAAGATGATAGTATCTGGTGATAATTTCTTCTAATGACTCTCCCTTCATATGTTTGAAGACATAGAACTGTTTGGTCAGTAAATCAGCTCTACTCTCTTTGATCTTATCGTTTCCATCAAACCGCTTTTCTAATGCTTCCCAAAGCTCTTTTGAGAATTGGTATCGTTTAAAAGTATGCTTGATCTCCTGAGGGAGACACATAGTAATTGCTGACAAAGCTTTATTCTCAGCCTCGTACATCTTTTTGTCTTCATCTTTCATGACAGAATATGTACAGAACTTAGTCTTTCCCTCAAATTCGTAAGTGGGTAAGTCATACCCATCTTTAATGCATATCCACATGCGGATATAGTGAAATCTCGCAAATGATTCAAATCGATCTCTCCACCAAAAGTAGTCCTCTCCTTTGAGGAGCTTAGGTGGTGAGGCTGACTTACCAACCTCGTGATCCATTTCTAACAGTTTATTGAGATTTGTCATCACTAGAAACAGTCAAACCAAGTCAAAAGTGTAAAAACAGAAAAGTCAACAGAAGTCAACAGCCCTAGGTTCGTACGAACTTAGATTACTTCGAACTTATAGGTTCGAAAACTATCTAGGTTCGAATGGTCAACCTTCTGGTCAAACTTGACAGAAAATTCAAACGTTCGAACTTATAGGTTCGTATGATATTTTGGGTAAGTTCGTACGTAACTTTCTGACTTGTACGAACTTGTTGTTCAACACCCAAAATCGAACAAAAACTTAGATCTACAGAGATTCAACCGATGAATTCGAATGAAAATTGATAGATAAGAACCACAAGAGCTTAAGGAATCCAAAAGTACAACTTTTATCAACTTAAACACTCAAAATCTTGTTTTCTTTGTGATTAAAGCAATCCCGAACCCAACAATGACTTGTTTAAGCTCTGATACCAATTGAAAGTCCCTTTGCACGGATCCAAACGGGATTACAATGTGTATTAGATTGCGGAATGGTATAATACACAATAACCAACAACAAAAAAAGTAAATGCAAGTGTTAAGTGTATAAGTTCGTAGGTATTCGAAGATAGCACTGTATGTTCGAATATAACTGATTCAAAAAGCCCATTAATGAAATATTACAACTTAGTTTTTATACTCAGTAAGTTCGTACGAACTTACTGGTCCTAGGTTCGTACGAACTTACATGTTCGTACGAACTTCCTAGGTTCGTACGAACATATAGGTTCGTACGAACTTACAAACTAAAAACTAAAAAGGCTAAGTTAATAAACACTTTACATTATTAACTATAAAACTAATAACAAAACTAACTATTACAAAATAAGAGCTGTTGTCACCAAACGTGCACCAACAATATCTTTAACACTTGTTGGTTCAATGGAGCTAAGAAAATTTGAATATAAACATTCATTTTGAGTAGCTTTCCTTGTTTAAACTCCAGATGATGGATCTCCAATTATTTGAGTACTTGGATGAGACCTGGTCCATTTTCTCTCAAACGGTAGGTGTTGATATCCAAACTGAGTATTTGAAGTGTCAACATCGGACTTGATAATTCAACAGGGAGACATTTGGCGGATCCGGTGTAATCTCGGGCATTGATGCAGTAGATAATGAACTAACTGGTGATAATGATTCTGGTGATTCAATTTGCACATCGTGGGAAGATGCTGGAGTAGGTAGATCAATTGAAATTTCAGAAGTTGAATCAGTTTGAGGAGAATCAGCAGACGACGAGGATGTTCCAAAGTATTCTTCATAAAAATCTGAAAACAGTTCATCAATGTCATTCATAATTGATGTTTCACATTTGTCTGCTTCTGAACTGGTTAAAGCGGGTTTTGAACGGCTTTGTTCAAAAACCATTCCTGATAATTCGTCAAACTTGACATTGATACTTTCATTGACTATCTTTGATTGCTTATTATACACCTGATATGCAACTTTATCCTTTGAATAGCCAATAAAAACTCCTTTGTCACCTTTTGGAGAAAACTTTCCTAAATCCTCATGATCATTTAACACATAACATGGTGTCACACCCCCATTTCAGGTGGGGGCGCGACGTGCGCGGATCACGAACAAAGATTACAATGAATGACTTCTAAGAGAGTCGCTAAACAACACCGTTAAATTAGATAGTCTTAGCAACACCATTACAAACTTTAACGAATAACTAGCTTGATTCAAATTGACAAAGTTCATGCTAAGTCCTTACAAGTGAATGCAACTCCTACGTCAAAAAGTACGACACAACGACACAACTACGTAGCGCCTTAGTTCCCTGAGAATACATGTTAAAATACGTCAACATAAAGTTGGTGAGTTCATAGGTGTAAACGTTTGTAAAAATAGACCAGTGGTTATGAGATCTCAAGTTATATTGTCTTACCACAATATCAAAATGTATTACTATTGCCATAAGCTCATGAATTGAAACCTTAACAATTTAGTTGCCTCACAAGTGTTCTATTCAGAACACTCGTAGTAGGTCAAATGATTATGCGTCCGTTTTTCGAGTTGGCGCGACCAACCTGGACGGGGGTGTCAACCCAATAGATCTATTCACAATATTCGCGTTTAAGTCCATAACTAACAATTCATGATAGAGGCCCATATAATTTGAATAGTGGAAACTTATGCAATACGTAACAGTTTAGTTCTACTTGTAACCACAAAAGAAAAAACATGTATTCTCACCCCAAAACATATCAAAGCGTTTAAAAATAGGGGTTATGAAACTCACAATTCGAGCGTGAGCGTACAGATGGATGTATGCGCGTGTTGACCGGGTCTGACTCCTATCCAAGTCCTAAGAACACAATATTTCTAATTAGTTTCTCAAATAATATGGTTTGTTAGGATTTCTTAGCTAGTTAATTAAATTACAAAGTGCCGTTAAGTTTGGAATTTCCATTTAATTTACGTTACTTGTAATTGTTCGAGTTGTGAACAAAATAATGGAAATATATGTATACAACATCTAAAAATTACCAAACTTGGTATGAAACATGAAATATAGTTCACAAATTTTCAGTGAAAATTTGGGGATTTTTAGACTTATGGATTATTTATAATAATTTTATGTCTAAAAAGTGGGATAAATATGGGAAAAATAGTAATTATTCACGAAAAATTCTGGAATTTTTAACAGATCAGTTTCTACCAGTTTTTAGCTTTGTGTAAAATTTTCAACTCGTTTTGAGCACTGGAACTTTGGTTCCCAACATTATGCGTTTTAACGAGACGTTATTCCGAAAACATATCAAAACACATCCGAAGAGTGTGAAATTTTGAGGATAGTGACACTGAATTTTCCCATAATTATTTGGTGTCCAAAAGTATTTTTCATGATTATTTCACCTTTTATACGCTTTATTTGCATTAATTTGGGAAAAATACTTATGTTTTTTCAAAAAACCCATTTTTATTTTCAAGACTCTTTTCATGATCTAATTACTGAGAAAAATAATCCCCAAAATTTTTACACATTTTACCTAACACTTATGCATTTTTGAATCATCACAACACAAGTATTTGCAATTTACAAGATTACAACAATGCATGATGTTCATGCATTTTCTAAAAATATGAGATCAACAAGATAAATTACTATCTCTTTATTCTACTGAGATACACTTGTTAGGAGTCTAAAAACCATTTTGTTTAGATTTATTGAACACCTTAAGTTCCATGAACATGTATCACAACAAAAATGCTCACAGGAAGGTTGCTATTTGCGCATCAGTTTTGTGTGATACATAAGGAGGTCGAATACTCAATGGATTTGAGTGAGACCAGTGGGGTTTTAAAGGTAAGACATTAAGCTAAATTCCAGAAGAAAAATCAAGATTTTTGGACCATTATTGACTGACTTATGGTCGATCAAAGTAGGGTCAAAATCTGGACAGTTTACATAGAAGACAAAAGTGATATTTTTAGTGTGTTTTCA
Source organism: Logfia minima (assembly GCA_963921325.1). NCBI lineage: Eukaryota > Viridiplantae > Streptophyta > Magnoliopsida > Asterales > Asteraceae > Logfia > Logfia minima. The sequence continues at coordinate 20,805,972 of OY992768.1, forward strand.
CTACCAATGATTTTTAGACCTCATCCAATGATTAAGGCCTTGTCTTTTATGCATGAACAGGTGTTTTACATAAACATAAACATATTTTACCAATTTAATCCATTCAAACTAGAAGGAACATGAAAATAGATATAATAATATCAAAAAGTCGACTTTTTCGGTTTGATTCTTGGTTTGATCATAGGTTACCCTTCTTTTACACATGAATGTTCATAAGGTGTAACCTAGAAACCATCAAACCTTATATGTGGATTTAAGCCATGAAAAAGGCATGAAATCCTTAAAATGAACATGATAAAAGAAGGAAATGAAAGCTAGGATGAGTGGTTATACCTTAAGGATCTTGTATTAGTGTAAGAACACCTTTGAAATGGTGATTTAAAGATGACAAGGGGGCTGGAATTCTGGAGTTTAGTGTGTGTTTTGGGAGTTTAGTGTGTGTTTTTCTTGAGAGAAAAGAGAGTGTTGGTGCATGTTTTGTGACAACAGCTTCTCGTTTGTAATAGTTAGGTTTAGAAGTCATTTTGTTAATCGTTGTAATCGTTAACTTAAGTTTTGTCTGTGTATTTTGTAGGTTCGTACAAACTTAGTGTAGGTTCGAACTTAGTAAGTTCGTACGAACTTAGAAGTACGTACGAACTTAGAAGTACGTACGAACTTAGAAGCAGCTAAGTTCGTACGAACTTAGTTGCCTATAAATACACAAGTCCGAAAATAGGTTTGAGTGTGGTTTTTAGGGTTAGAAACTGAGTTTTTGAGTGTAGGTTCGTATACTCTTTGTATGTTCGAATGTAACCTTGTTTAAGTTCGAATAAAAGTGATATTTACATTTGTATACTCGTTTGTTATTTGGCGGGAAATTTCCGAAAAATTTTCTTTGACCAAAATTTGAATTTAGGCTTACCATTGTTTACCTTTGGTTTGAGAAAATTTAAATTTTACTCTGAAAATTTTCGAGAAATTTTGGAGGGAAGTTTGTGTTTTGAGTGAACTTGACGTTAGTTGACTTTCTACTACAAAGTTACCTCATATCCGTATACACTCTTTCAAGATGTCAAATGTGAACAAGCTGATAGAAATCAATCATGAAGTAAGTAAAGCTACTTCACCACCAAAGCTTTTAGTGACGATTACTTCGGGTGGAGAGATAGATTTGAATCATTTGCAAAATTTAATGACATCAACATGTGGATCTGTATCACTGAAGGGTATGATACACCTTCTTATGAATTCGAATGGAAGCGTAGGCTTTATTCGTACGAAATGATGAAGGAGGCAGACAAAAAGATGTATGATGCAGAGAACAAGGCGTTGTCTGCTATCATCAAGTGTCTTCCTAATGAAATTAGGTATACCTTCAAACAGTGTTACCACTTTTCTCAAGAGCTCTGGGTAGCTATGGAGAAAAGGTTTGAAGGTAATGTGCAGATCAAAGAAAGTAAGGATGAATTGATCAGGGTATACTCATCTCAAGGGACGTCTACTAGTGACGGTTCATATGATTGGAGTACACATGAGAAGAAGACTGAAAGAGAAACCTGCTTCAGAGACTAGGGTTATAAGGTTGGAGTCTACTGATACTATGAGTACAAAGGACTTCATTGCATATATGGCCAACATGGATGCTGAGAAGCATAAGGTTACTCTAAACTTAGACTCCGTAGTTAATGCTTGTGTTTTATGTACTAACTTTGCAGAGCAGGCTGAGAATTTGACTGAATCATCTAATATGATGACGGCTCAGCTAAATGCTTTACAAGAAGAAAACGCAATTTTAAAACTGAGAAACTCTGAATTAGTTAATAAAGTTAAATCTAATAAAGAGGATTTAAAAGTTTTAAAAGACAAAGTGAACGAGCAGAGTCAAATAATTGACTTAACTCGTGAGCATGTTTTGGATTTAACTAAATAGTCTTTAGATAAAGAAAAAGAACTAGCAGACACTAAGGTTAGGATTGCAGATCTTATTAGAAAACTAGAACTAAGAAGACTTTCAATCGAAACTTTAGATTATCTACTAAGTGTTCAGAAAAGCCCAGTGATTACAGGGGAATGGGTTACACTGAAACCCATTCTCCATTTAATCATAATTATAATTCTACATATGATGAAACTGAGCTGTCAACTGTCAATGACTCTTTCAATCAATCAGCAGTCTCTGGGTTAATACAATTTGTTAAGTTAGAGAGAGAGCTGTGTTAGGGACCAATGAAGAGTCAAACACTAAAATTGAGTTTATTAGACCTAAAATAGAAGATTTTAAGGATAAAGATGAAAAAGGTAAACAAACAGAATCTGAATTGGAACACCAAGCGCATCTCAGGGCTCAGAAGAAAGCCTGGGAGAAGCGTTCGTGCTTCACGTGTCATCAAAAGGGACATGTAGCAAGTGTGTGTCCATATAAGAAATCAAGAATTTCGACATTTGATAGTCCAAGGAGCACTTCTCCTGAAACAGGAAGCTCAGATGGAGAATCAATTCAGTCGAAACCTTTAAAAAGTTTTAACAACCCCAACAAAATTTTTTATAACCAGAGTAGTAGTAACTATAAGTCTAGGGTTAGATATTCTTCAAACCAAAGGCCAGTCAATCAAAGACTTTTCCAAAAGTCTCCGGATAGAAAGGCTAGTGGTAGTTCCTCCCATTCCCCAACAAGTGAGAAATCCAAAGTATCCAAGTCACCTGAAAGGCGAGACGGATATCTAAAGGAATTTACATTTGTTGATGAGAATGGTCGATCCAAGTCCGTGGTGGCTTGGGTCCCCCTTAATGACTAATGATTTTTATCTAGTGTGCAAGAACACAAACTTCAAAGGCTACAAGTTCAGCAGAAGACGTAGCGACTGAGGGGGAGATAAGATCAAGTATGTGATGATAATTTAGCTGATTTGTATGGTAAGACTTTTGATAAATCAAGTTTTGATTTGTTAATCCACATCGTTAGAATGACAAATCATGAGTGAGAAATCTCCTTTAAGAACTTTTATATATCTTTATTTCTTAGGATTTTTAGTTAGTTTGGAAAAACTATAAAAAATATGAGTGTCACTGTAATGACGCAAAGAAATGACAAAAACATTACCCATGCCTAGAAAATTATTATATGTGTGGCTTTTAGATGTAGTACATACACAGTAAAAAGTACTTTAAATATAAACGTAACTAATAGCTTCATCATACGATGTATCGGTAGGCATACGACATAACGGTTTTCAAGTACCTAATCAATATTAAATAATAGATTATTTTGAGCAAACTTGACCGCGAAACAAGAATACCGTTTTCAAGGTCTCTAGTCAAACTATGTCGCTTTGTTGTACGAAAGTATAGACCTGTCACCTCTGGCTTGATTTTAGATTTGTTAGGCTCTAACCCTAGTTTAGTCTCATCATATGTACAAAAGTACATTGTTTTTAATATAAAGGACTTGACTTTAGAGATGAATTCAAATTAAAACATCCATTACATGGAACTCTGGATTTTCTCGATTCTAAGGGTATATCAAATGTGAGATACATAGTTAATCGTAAACAATAACTAAATGTGTTCTTGAAAATTCTGAGTGTTGACTGCTTAAGTGGACAACAATACCGATAATCGTCGTGAACTATAAATTACATACATAATAACCAAGGAATGATTCAATTCCTAACTGTGTATCGTACGCATTATGGCTAATATGATCTTCGTAACAGTGACTCTCACAAAAAGAATGTGCTTTTTAATATGAATAATTTCATATTTGTTTGTTATTTTTAGTTATTTTTCAATTTTTAATCTGTACATATTTAAGTTCTTACTAGATGGGGAGATAATTACTTTTGATTGTTTATCTATACGATTGGTCAAACAACTCGAATGCGATTTATTCAAAGCCTAGATATGACCGAGCATTGAAGCTAGAAGATCTAAATTCGAGGAGGATATTGGGGGTTTGCGTGTAAACAGACCGAGAGTGATGATGAAGATGAAATTCCACAGTTAGTTGGATAGATCTAATCATACTTGGATCTCACTTAGGGTCTTGTTTTACTACGGATAAATGCATACATAAGTTAAATGAAGACGATGATTATTCATTGCAAGATGACGATGCTGATTCTGATAATGATACCTCGTTATTCACTAGAAGGTCCAGCAAGAAAGACATCTAGTGAGGTTATCATTAGTGAGCCAACTACCTAATCTACAACCATCACCACACCCACCATTACAACAACAATTCCAACCGAACCTACTACAACTATTTCACCATAGCTTAGGCGGACATCCTTTGTTGAAGAGCGCAACAGCTCAACGGGGAGAAGCCTGGCAGGGGGTGAAGACTGGTTGTAAAGAGGATGTGTTGTGACAGATGATGATCCCAGTGACCAAACAATGTGAGCTGTCTAACTCTTCAACTGGAAGACTTGGTACGCTTGAACAGGGTAAGGGGGAGTTTAGTCAATCTAACAAAGAGAGATACCATTGAACTGATGTGACAACCCTAAAAATTAGGTACCTTTCGTACATTTTAACTTCGCGCATTTAGGCTAATTCCCGAATTAATTATGTGAATTCATTTTTATTTAGTTAAACTTATTACAAATATTATAAATTGCTTATGAGATGCAATTCATTTTGATGCGAGAAGCATTCATAATTCTTTAGAATTACACAAATCAATTGGTAGAAACCGAAACTCCTGAACGTTGTTGATCAAATGTTGAATATAATGTAAATCTATTTAATACTAAATAGTAGTTATTATTATTATGATACATATGCTAATTAAGAGCATAACGATCTTTAAAAATCCATAAACGTGCACGTGAACTAGAAAACGTACGACAATGAGATAAATTAGGAAATTAACCGAACCAAGTATCGGAAAATTCAAATGATTATTATTTCAATCACTTAGTAACATGTTAGTAACCTTAAACTACTCTAATTAACCTTAATCAACCTTAAATAACCTAAGTTAACCCTAAGCCCACATGCCAAATCCCCTAAATCAAGGAGAAATCATCATATTTTGACTTCATGCAACCCATACTTCCCACTCTCTTACAACACCATACCTTCACCCTTACTTGTACAAGCTTTTGCATCACTTTACACTTCATTCTTTCACACAAAAACTCACAAACTCTCTCTTTCTTTCTCTCTAAATTCGGCCATCAACAAGCAGCCCCAAAAACACCCTTCATCTTGCTCAAGAACAACCTTCAAACAACAACCTACATCCTCCCTTGTAACCCCTTGATATACCATGACTTCCCAACACTAAAAGCTTCATTTTATGCTCTCTATACTCCCAAAAACGTGCACACAACCATCACCATTTCATTTCTAACTAAGAAAAAAAAACTTAAAACCCAAGGATTTGTTAGCTAGGAGCTCATCCACAACAAGTTCAAGCACCCTCTTGCACAAAACCACTATTTTAGTGCATTGTAAGGAAAATCTAACTACAAACTCTTTGATTCTTTCATTTAAATACTTAGAAAATAGTTTAACATGTGTTAGATGTTCACTCATGCTAGAAATGAACTTAAAAACTCGTATTCGTATTAATTATAACTAAGGTTTGCTAAAAGTGACCAAAACAAGCTGTTAAACGACAATCTGAAAAACGGCAGAAACTTTGCCCAACTTTGGAGCTAATTACCTTGGTCAAAAATTAACCAAATCTTACGTTTCTTGAGTCTAAATTTAAGTTCAAAGAGTTTTCTTTCCTACCCCACCGGTTTCATAATTTTTGGACAAGAATTGATACCTCAAAATGAATTTCTAAGAAAATGTGTACAATCTGTTCTTTTGTGACAGAAAATGACCTAACTTTGGAAGGTCATAACTTTCAAACCCCGGAATCTAAATGAGTTGATTCTTTTTCCTACAAGTCACAAATCTTGTTAGCTTTAAAAGTAGTATAAATACACTTCATGAATGTAAGTACAACTCCGTATATAAACAGATCTTTAACCAACTTTCCATGAAAGTACCTGTTGTACCTTTGTGTGGTATTAAATACGTTTGAACCACTTAAACTTAACCAAAAATTACGAATCTTATATTTCTGGAAAGCTAAGACATAGCGGAACATGCAGAAATTTTTTCATAAAATTATAAGCTTGTTTGACTAGTCAAAACCGTAACCAAAGATGGACTAATTTCTGGACAGAATCTGTTAGAAGTGGACAAATGAAACTAGAAAGGACAACAATGATAAAAATCATATATTAAGGACTTTTGATATAAAAATTAGTATGATTCATGTATTTAAGTATAAAATAAGTATTAGAACAAATTAGAACAAGATCTAGATTATTAAACTTTAATTTCACCAAAGTTATGTGTTAAAATAAGATAAATAAGACTAGGAGGACTAAGTTGCAAAAACCGTAAAAGTTGAGGACTCATGTGTAAAATCAGTTGGTTTAAAAGTATTTTAGATAAATTTATGAATTAAAATGTTAAAACCAAGACTTAGATGTTAAATATGAATTAGAATCGAAACCGTGAGCTAAAAACGTTAAAATATGGAATTTAGGAAACTAAAGGCATAAAACTTCTAAGTTATTAGTTTAAAGTATGAAATCAATAAAGTAAAATTTAATTTAGTATAATCCATGATTTAAAATATTAGAAACGAGATTTGTACGATTAAAACCCGATAAACCCGAAAGTTAGGTTAAAAACAGAGTTAAAACGACTTAGACGATATTATAACGACAAAGGTATAAAAATCAATTATAAAACTTGTAATGACATTAATATATATATATATATGTGTACTTATATGAGTATATATATATATATAACGTCCAAGTATTATAACAATATTGAAAATATATATATATGTATATACCTATATGAGTATGTTTACATATATATATATTGAATAAATAATGTAGTGATAACTATATAAACGAAAGATTTTCGAATTTGAAGACAAATCCCGAACCTTGATCCAAGCGCGATAAAAATATACATATATATATAAATAGGGGAATATATATATATAAGAAATCAAAGATTCGCATTAATTATAAAATGCGTATAAAAAGGTATTATAACGTTTGACTTAAACGAGTTTTAATGATTTTGAAAACTAAAAGGGATCACAACGTGTCGTTTTCTTTTAAAATAAAGTTACATGATATTCAAGCCCATCGATGGCAAAATTTATAAACCTAGTTGAGTGAACAACTGACATAGACTGACTATTGAGTCGTCTACATGTATTAATTTAAACTCATGCGTTTAGGGCGCTAAGAGACTTGTTTGGAAATTATATAAAATTGTTTTTGCTAGCACGCTCGGACTCAGGTGAGTTCACAGCCCCGCTTTTAATGTTTTACTACTTTTAACATGGGGTGAAAAACATATAACTGAATATATGCGATTATTAAAAACCTGACATTGTATCCTTATGAGGGACTAAGTTGGATAAGTTGTAGTGCCGAAGGCCTAGCATGCAATACTATAACCATTAGTTAGATGACTCTAACCACTGAGTATACAGATAGTACTATCGGGTTTGACAGGCCTATCCCAGTTTGTTTAAAGTTAGTCGCACTAACCTGCGACTCCGTTCGCGTGTTCTTTGGGGATTAGTATACTTAACCGGTCCAGGCAAATGTTCCAATCTATTGTTGTGTTGTGGTTTGGTTATAGGCTTAGTTTCGGCATATTAACTCATAGGACTTGCAAACCTGATGGGGGATTACAGTCAGTGGATTTAATTGATAATAATCGTATTTGGGCCTTCGTGCCATCTTATTGAAATGTTGATGAAATGATTTATAAATGATGGTTTTTGATCAAGCCATTAAACCTGTGAATTCACTCAACGTTATGTTGACATTTTAATAATATGTTTTTCAGGGAATTAGCCATGCCGTAAGTTGAATGAATGTTTGGACCGCCCTATCACGATGATTAGGATGCCATCTTTTGAATTTATGGAAACTTGTTTAACTAATTTAATGTAGTTTGATTTCAGTTTCTTAAAGACTTATCTTTTGATTTAAAAACGATGTATTTGATAACATCGATACTTTAACGGCCCGATAAGCCGAGTTATTATAAAACTTTAATGGCATCTTAATTATATAATGTTTTGCGATAATCATATGCTCTCGATCTATTGTTATTCGATCATTGTCACGCCCCGAAGCTTCCGCATGATTAACTGTATGTATTCCAAATTTGGGGGTGTGACAACTGACAAGTTTAATAGTGATAAATCAGAGTTAGAGAATACCTACAGAAGTCTAGTTCAGAAAATGAAGAAATGTCTGAAGGTGAATTGTAGTGATAGACCGAGAGGATTTAAGATCTGAAAAAGATGATTCCTAAAGGTAAGCTACGAGAGTTGTTGAGGGTGTATGACATGATTCGATGAAGATGTTAGAAGCTAGAGATAGTTAGAGACATGAAGATTGAAGATGTCAGAGGGTGTTTAAGACTTTGTGGAAAAGGTGTTCTATACACGAAGACAAAAGAGCTTAACAGAATCAAGATCGAAGACTACTCGGGTGACAACAACTCCGGTGAAACCAGAGCTATTGTAAAGGGGGAGTCTGTTGGTGCATCTAAACTAGAGCTATTGTCAAAGGGAGTCTGTTGGTGCATGTTTTGTGACAACAGCTTCTAGTTTGTAATAGTTAGGTTTATAAGTCATTTTGTTAACCGTTGTAATCGTTAACTTAAGTTTTGTCTGTGTATTTTGTAGGTTCGTACGAACTTAGTGTAGGTACAAACTTAGTAAGTTCATACGAACTTAGAAGTACGTACGAACTTAGTAAGTTCGTACGAACTTAGAAGCAGCTAAGTTCTTACGAACTTAGTTGCCTATAAATACACAAGTCCGAAAATAGGTTTGAGTGTGGTTTTTAGGGTTAGAAACTGAGTTTTTGAGTGTAGGTTCGTATACTCTTTGTATGTTCGAATGTAACCTTGTTTAAGTTCAAATAAAAGTGATATTTACATTTGTATACTCGTTTGTTATCGTTTATGTTTATGTGAGGATTCCGCACTCGTATAAACTAGTTTACCCCATAGATCCGAGCCCTAAGGGGACTTTCAGAGAGAATAAAGTGAGTGGGTGTGTTGGGTAAATGGTGCAAATGATCATGCATGTAAAGAGTAGATTGTGGTTGGAGATTGAAGTGGTTAAAAGGTGAGGGCTGCAGATTTCTAGTGGGTGGGGTGTGTTTTCTTTATTTTTTATTTTTTTATAAAATGTTTAGAAATAAAGTGTAAATAAAAGGTTAAATGTTACATAATTTAATTTGTGCAAGTTTGTGTATTATGTAAAGTTTAATTGTGATGTTTTAATGGTTAAACTTTGAGTTATAAAATCTTATTTGGTAAGTTTATAATTTACATCATTACATATTTGATTCGTTTACGGTTGGTATTCGCGGGTTAATCGTGCGGTTTCCGGTTGCGTTAACCGAGTTACGGAATTTCCGATGAAATTTCGGTTTTTGTGATACGATAAGTATTTTGTGTTGATGTATGAAATTTAATTTCATTGTTCTTTGGCACTTTGTAACCTAATTTAATGTTGTTTTCGGTCTTAAAGTCCGCTAAGCCATCTCCTAGAACATTACGCGATTTCGGTAACTTACGGTTTAGATACTTAAGGAGTCGTAACCTAGACTTTTCACTAGTCATTTTTGAGTGTTGTAAATGTAAATAGATAGACTAGGAATCTAAGTGCGTTAGTGACCTAAGATTTTTGACGGTTGTCACATAATCAAAGTTTGTTTGCCAAGCAAATAGTATGATTTTACTCAATTATCAGAGTCAACGTTTGAAAGTCCCCTTTGAACGATCCAAACGAGATTGCAACGTGTATTAGTTTGCGGAATGGTATAATACACTAAACAACAATAAAACAAGTGAAATGCAAGTGTTTAAGATGTATATTCGTATGTATTCGAAGATAGCACAGTATATTCGAATATAATAGTTTCAAAAAAAGCGTTCAAATGAAGTATTACAACTTAGTATTTATAGAACTTAGCCGCTTCTAGGTTCGTATGAACTTACCATGTTCGTACGAACATCCTAGGTTCTTACGAACATCCTAGGTTCGTACGAACATGTAGGTTCGTACGAACTTACATAAATACACTATAAAAGACTTAAGTTAATAATAAAAACATATATTAACTACAAAACTAATTACAAAGCTAACTATTAGAAAATAAGAGTTGTTGTCACAAAACGTGCACCAACAGACTCCCCTTTGACAATAGCTCTATATGTCTTCAGTCTTCTGGCTCTGTCGAACTTGATTCTCGATCAACTCTGTCGACTCTTAGCCTATAAGCCTTTTTCAACACACAACTACACGATCTTCTGATATTTTCGGCCTTCATGCCTCCATCTGTCTCTGTACAAGATCTAGTTCGCATGAAGCTTCATCAGGTCATCCTTCGACAAGTTTACCAGATGTAACCTGTCATACACTCTCAACAGCTCCTTTTCATCAGCCTCTTCCATGACTGCTTCAGCTGTCTTGCTGTCAACGTACCACCACTTGAGATTTGAAAGAACGTTATGTGGAATTTTCTTCAAAGGAACCCTCTTCAAGCACTTGACCGGTCTATAGAGCATCTTCATCCACGGCTTGTTAGTAAATGGGTCAATCCTGGTCAGATCAGGTACTCTCCTGCCTTCTCTTGGTTTCAGATCAACGCACTGATTTGATCTTCCTTCACGCTTAACGATCCTCTCTAAGGTCTGAGCGTAAGGATCATTTCCGATATTCACCAAGTCTAGCCAGGCTAGTTCCTTCAATTCAATCTTCGGCAACGTGCTAAAGACCTTCAGTTTGTTCCTGAGATACTGAATCCCATTATATCTCTTGATTATGAACAGTTTAAGCTCATTGTCATAAAACCAACTGATGATGCCCTTATTCAGCTCGCCCGATCTTCTAACCTTGATATCACTCTTATATTTGATTTCTGGTTCCTTCTCAGCTTTCCTGAACCACAGCTTCTTCAACTCTTCACGAGTTGGTTCAATCTCTTCTGAATCTGATTCAACTTCAGGACCTACTTCATCCTCTAAGTTAATCACTTTTTCAGCTCCAGCTTCATCTTCGATGAACACTTCAGTAGTAGGCTGCTTCTTAACAACGAATTCATCAACATCAGCATCAGCATCAGGTACGACCTCTTCATCTAATTTCCAATTAGCAACCTCCTTACAGAGGATCTTCCTTCCTCTAACTCTGACCAATCATTATCCGGGTCATCCAAACCAAGCAATGCCTCGATAGTTTCGATCTCAGTTACATTTACTGGAGACTGCTCAGTTTCATTTTCATTCTTCTTTGCACCCCATCCAGATGGTTCAACCTCTTTTTGAGACTTTGTTGCACCTTGCTCAGTTCCACTCCCACCAGCACCTTGACCAGACTCCCCCTGAGCCTTTGCTGCACCTTGGTCTCTAGATGAAGAGCCAGGCAGCTCACCTTCTTTGGGTGCGCTCGGATCATCGTCACGGTCATTATCAGCTTTAAATCTCAGCTCATCCTCCCTGCACCAGCGCAACTGACTCCCCCTGACTGACTGGTGCTTCAGGCGATAGAGAGTGATCTCATTCAGCCTTACTTGCTCCTCTAACTGTGCATGGCGCTCTTCTAAGCGCTCGATGAGAGCCATCAAATTATTGACACGTATTTCCTGGCTCGTAACAACGGCAGTCAAAGGCGTCACCATATCCATTAAACTCATGATCCGACCCTCAAGATAGGTAAACCTGTCTGGATCAGAAAGACTGGCGGCTGGGTTGGGGATAGATTAGGTGGATTGAGTAGTAGGTGGAGCGGTGGTTTGAGTAACGGAGGGTAGAGTTGGTGGTGTTGTTGTGGAAATAACTGGCGGTTGTACAGCAGGTGGAGCTACGGGTGGTGGAGTATGTGTGATAATCATAGGAGCTGAACCACCCTCTCCAATAACAACACCAGTGGGACGTTGGCGCTTACGAGCTTGCACCCAGAACTGTTCCAGCTCAGACTCCTCATCGATGCCCTCGGGAACATATTCATCGTCCTCCTGGACCTTTCTTTTCCCTTTCTCTTTCTCCCTGGCGGCCTTGGGGTCAAGCAACACCCCCTTAGAACCCTGGAAACCGATCATAGGTCGGTCCGAATCATCATCATCATCGTCATCACCATCATCAATATCATCATCATTATCAGTCTTAGTTGCCTCAGAATCTTGATCATCAGCCGTTTCAGCTTCAGTGAAATAGGAGTCAATCTCCTTGATGAGTTCATTATAAGTAGGCCTTGAATTGGTGGCCGCAGCACTTGGGCCTGCTCTGCCCTGCAAAACATCTCGAACCAAATTTTCAGCAACATTAGCGTCAACACGCTCTCCCTCGGCAGGGTGCTCTTTTTGGTGAAGAATTTCTGCCACTATCACTTGCGGTGGCTCAACATCAGCCACATCTTCTTGCACTTGGGCCGGCCCTGGTTTCGGAATCTGAACCTCAACAGCTGCCTGGGGCTGGGGCACATCCAACCAACCATCATTTGGTGGTGCCTGATAAACAGCATCAATAATGGCCCCAAACAAGGGCAGGACCTGAGGCCTATCAGCAACATCTCGACGTTTGTTGTGACTGAGGCAATGGCCGAAGATCTTCTTATCGACCGGCATCAAATGAACAATCGGATCTATAACCGGAAGATTTGGAATCAATGCATTTATCACCGTCAAAACAAAACGGGGGTATAATATAAAATGATCCTTCACACTCCCCTTGATTTGTTGAACCATCTCGTCAAAGAAATACTGGGGTAAACAGTAGGGTTTGTTGTATACAAGAGATATCATCCCCGACTGCATCTTATGGTTCATAGTATCGAACCCTGCCTTCTTCGGCCCGAAAGATACCAGCAGTATATGCATCAGATAGCGCCACTGGCCATACACCAGATTCTTGGTGTATTGTGTGTGGGTAACATCTCCCACATAACCCATGCGTTGAAACGCGCCAGCACGCATCTCAAGAGGAAATGTTGTTGGGCCGTCTTCCTGAACTTGAGAGCCCAACTGCAAAACCTGCCTCAGAAACTCGGCAGAAAACTGATTAGCAACTCCATTGACGGTAGCCTTAATCACTGGTGGCTGAGGCTCACAATCATGAACAGCCGTCGCCCAGAATTGACTGAGGTAAGGAAACCTCAAAGTAGGTGAGTGAGTTAGAGCAAAGAACACTCGCGAGCGCATAAGGAATTCTAGCATGCCTCGAAATGGTTCTGTGGCCAGATTGGCAAGATCAAAAGAAACCGCCAAGTTGTGCTTGTTGAAAAATTCACGCACTAGATCAGCCATTTCTACAAAGAAAAACACAAACACACCAAAAATAGATAATAATAATGTTATTTATTAGACATAATTAATTTAGATTCCTGCAAGCAAGATTCTACGATTAAAACAAGCCAAAAATCTTTATTATTTAAAAGATTAAAGTTTGAACCAAAGTAGGTTCGTACGAACCTATAGGTTCGTACAAACTTACTGCCCTTGTAGGTTCATACGAACTTACTGTTTGACCTAGTCAAACTTAAGTTCGTACGAACTTACATTGGCTAAGTTTGTACGAAGCTATAGGTTCGTACGACGTGTAAGTTCGAACGCAAGAATTGAAAAAGCATTTTCAAAATTTTTGTAACAAAAACGCAATCAGGCACTTGGAAAAGGTGCGCCTATATGCGTATAGCATATTGCAACAACAACACTGTAGATCCCTTAGGATGGATCTTTTGATCAAATTGAATGGTGGAGACAAACACAAACACAAAGAATATAAAACTTAAAACAATGAAGTGCAAATTAATAATAATACTTTATATTTCTTTCTCAATAAAATAAGCAGCCAAAAACAGAGAATAGGTGTGTGTGAAAATCCCCAAAAAAAGTCTCTCTCTAAAACCCTAACATTTGGGTATTTATACTAAACAAATTGGCCGGATTATGCGACACAAGCCTTGTGTCGCATAGATCACTATTGCGACATAAGCTCTGTGTCGCAACTACAACTAATGCGACACAGGCCTTGTGTCGCATAACACAGAAAATGTAATTCTAACTAGCTCAATTACATTAACAAACACATTACAGACTAGACCAACTGACAGACACACTAAGATGTATCAACAAACTCCCCCGTGTCTTCAACTTGGTCTTCAAAATCTTCAATCAAACCCAGCCTGCTGGAAATACACCGCCAGCATGTATTCCATGTGTCACACACATGTTGACAATCCGGTGAAATTGAAATGCAATCTTTTTATTCACAACATTTCTCTCATTAAAGCGAATAGGATTATCAAACAGCTTTCTCAAATCTTTCTCTGAGAAGTTTATCAAGCTCATTGGATTAAATACTCTAAATTGAGTTTTCTTCAAGTTATACAGTGAGCTCTTCTCTGGTTGCTCTGTCTCAGGCACAAATATCAACACTGCCTCACCGGTATGAGCATCCAGTTCCCAGTAATGAAATCTTCTTAGAAAGTCCAGGGGAACTGTTTCCAAAGGAATCTTCTTCAAGCACTCAGCCGGAGGATAACACATTTTAATCAATGGCTGCTTGGTGACAGGATCTAACCGTTTCTTATAGATAATTCTGGTTCCCAGCGTCGGTTTGATAAAACTGTACCTTTTAGTGCGAATTTCTCTTTGAAGAGTGGTCTGAATGAAATTGGCACGATCATCTCTCGAAGGATTAATCAAAGTAAGCTGAGCGAGACGATTAATTTCTCCTTTTGGCAAGGTGCTCAGCTTTGTGAATGATCTCTTGAAATATTGGATACCATCAAGCCTCTTGATCATAAACAACCCATTCGATATCTTCCAACTCTTAATTAATCCAGTATACGCTCCACTAACTTTGTACGACTTGTAGGTAACCGGCACTTGTTTTCCATCTTTTCCGTGCGGCCACCATTTTGCAAGTCTTTCAGCTCTAGTTTCAATAACTTCAGTTTCAGGAGCAGGAGCCTCAGATGTTTCTTCATCTTGAGTCTCAGATGCATTTTCAGTTTCATCTTCAGAGGAATCTGATTCAATTATCGGAGCATCATCATAGAACTCATCATCATTCAATCCTTCCTCTTCCATATCAACATCATCATCAGTTTCCTCAAAATTTTCATTTTCATCATCAGAATTGACTTCATTTATCATGCGTTGTATAAATGAGAGGTCTGCACAAGAATAATCGACAGCCAATGGTCTCGGCTGGCCTGGTGTGTGATGCACAGGAAAGTACTCTAAAGTTGGCATTTCATTACTATGTTCAATATGTACATCTTCATTTACAGACTCATACCCCAGTCCACTTGGTTCTATTGATGGACCAGCGGGAACAGACTCCCCCGGACCAAGTGACCGGGTCTCAAAATCCCTAAACTTAACCTCTAAGTCAGTAATCCGGGAGGTTTGACTCTCAATCAGTGCAGCTTGAGACTGAATGATAGAAGCTTGATCGTCCACAGTCTTCTGCATTGCCTCGATCCGTTCCAAAAGTTGCTTGAGAATATCCGGATGAGGTTGCACTGGAGTCTGCAACTCTGAAGGCCCTGCAGTGGAAGAAGTACGAGGACGACTTGTAGTGGGCAGGTCCTCAGAAACAAAATAGGTCACATCCTCACGAGGCCTTTTGCCCGTTGACCGAGGAGGAGAAGGGCATAACTCATCAATATCCCTAAAAATATCATCATATTGAGGATCGGGATTGATAGCCTGTTGTCGTTGTTGAGGAGGTGGTGGTTGCTGGAGAGGTGCTTGTGGTTGTTGTTGTTGTTGAAGAGGAGGTGAAAGCGGCCTTGGAACAGGAGCCGGATCATCAAAGTTATCACCCTCCGGAGGCACATAGGCCTCATTTACAATATATCCAAACAGAGGGACATCTGGCGGGACCGGTGCACCTCGAGCATATTGACCGGATACTACGAAAATACGGGTATTCATCGGTGTAGGGCGAAACTGGTGCTGCGGAGCCATCGGTAAACCCGGGACCAAGTGATTGATCAACAACTGAACAAAACGTGAGTATAAAGCCCATTGACCTTCCCCGGCCTTTGCGTTGTCTACCAAAATCCGAAAAATGTAACCCGAGAAGTTATAGGGTTTGTTGTAGACCAATGCAAGCATCGCGGATACTGTGGAGAGGCTCATGCCATCGAAACCTGCCTTTCGCCCGGAGAGGCACACTATCATGATATGCATAAGATACCTTCAGACCTTCGTCAAAAAATCCTTGCGGTATTGATCGCGAGGGATAGTCGGATAACTGAGGCGAGCCATACCCCCAGCAATAAAAGATTGAGCATAAGCCACCGGCATCTCAGAGTCATCCGGAAACTGAAAGAAATTCCGAATGATCTGCTCAGAAAGAATAATCGCACGATCTTGAACCCGAGAGATGATCCGGGTGAACGCGAGATCCGAGTTGACACTGGCATTAGCCCAGAAGTCTGAGACATGATCGCGATAGATGGTGGTGGTCGCCGTGATAGCAGTATATATTCTGGATCGTCGAAGAAATGCAATCATCGGGCGGTACGGCGCCGCCAATTCTTTGTCGTCATCGAGGAAAGCCGTGACATTATGTCTCGGTTCCCAGAAGAAAGCATTAACGTGAGCACTATCTGTAAAAGGACAGTAAACTTGGAAGCCATTAGACATAAACATGTTTTTAAAGATAGACAATTTTCAAATAAAATTGTACTACGACACAACACTTGTGTCGCAAGATAACACAGCGACATAACGAGTTATGTCGCAGTTTTGCAATTAAATCAATTTAATGATTTTCAGCGACACAAGGGTTGTGTCGCACAACATATAAGCGACATAAGATTGCGTCATAAGGATTGTGTCGCAGAAGGACAGCGACATAAACTGAACAGAACCTGCGACACAACGCTTGTGTCGCATCTTGTGTCGCAATGAAGAACACGATGAAACCCAGATTTTCTGATGAACAAAATTTGGGGTTTTTGAGTTTAATCGGTACGCAAAGGTTCACAAACATGTCAGGAGCAATATTCAATAAGTTTTACACAAAACTAAACACTCTAAGACATTTAAATTTGCCAAAATATGTAAAATCTAAAACCAAAACGTAAAACGCAAATGGAAGCATGAATACGTAATAAAAACAGTTAAATTTGGTACCTATAGATGCGTTAAGATGAGGCGAACACGAAACAAGCGGTGAATCGAGCAAACAATCACAGAAAATCACAAAGGAATCGAAGATTGCATCAGAGAGCTTGTGTCGCAGGGATCCAGGTGTGTCGCAGTGTTGTGTCGCAGTAATGAAAACTAATTACAGCGACACGAGGGTATTTATACCCTTAAACACACAGTGCGACATAAGACTGCGACACAAACGTTGTGTCGCAGGGTGATAATATAAATATGCAACACAGGATGCGACACAAGTCTTGTGTCGTATGGATGGCAACACAAATGTGCGACACAATTCTTGTGTCGCAGGAGTCAATCAAGGGTCTTCCTTTTTTAATATTTATTTGTGACACTTAAAAATATTGAAAGGAAACAAATAATAATACTAATAAATAAAGAAATAAAAGAACGGAGTTAGAGGCGTCTATTTAGGGATCATATTAGAGAGACAATCTCGCGAGACAAGGTTAAATTTTAATTCGATTATCAATATTGTTGTCCATGTTAAATTTAGCACGCAAAGTTTGACAAGCCAGAGAGACAATCAGTAACAAGACGATTATCGGTATTGTTTATTCACTTAAACATGTAACACACTCAACTTCAAGCTTAGCAGTTATTGTGAGAGTGAATAGGTCTCTGTGAATCCCACATAGATATACTCCTAGTATCAAGTCATGCCAAAGACTTCGATTAGTGAGAGAAAGCATTTGAATTCAACATTTTTAAGAATCAAGCCAGCGGTGACAGGTCTGTACATACGTACAACAAAGCGACGTAAATTTGATTCAGGTGTAAGCAAAAACCAGACTTGGTCAAACCATTTGGCGACCTTGTGAGGAATCTTTGATTTTATAAGATTTGAAAGTACTTTGACTTTTGTTTGCTTAGGTTTTGAAAGTATACTGACTGAGACCAGGTCTGTACAGACGTATAACAAAGGAAACAGACAGCATAAATCCCCAAATGTTGTCATATACAAGCTCAAGTTAATAGAAGCATGGCAAGCTGATACATAAGAATTAAGACACATTGTCATACATCATATGATGGTTATCACAAAAGATTAAACACAGATTAAGGTATTTCTTAGTTGCTGAAAGAGGAGTATGACAATGCCTACCAATACATCGTGCAAGTAATCAGATGTCTATAAGGACAAGTATCTCAAATACGAGATAAACCTACTGATATATCAAGGACAAAACTTAAGATTGTCGTTTGAGGAGTGTCTCCTAATGTACTATCATCTCCCTAGTTGTTTACAGACACAACTAAACGTCTTGAACAGATGTTGCAACGTTGCTTTTCTTTAATGCTAGTAAGCATAAAGAATGGCTATTGCTTTTTCTTACCCCTTTTTTTTTTTTTTTTTTCCAAAGCACATAACACTTAGAACAGTATAAGGTCACAAATATTAATTTTTTATCTAAATGAAACGTAACCCTATCATGTTGACAAGCTCATCAAAACGAGCACGGCAAAAAGCTTTGGTGAATAAGTCTGCATTCTGCTTAAGTATGTCTATTTAGACCAGATCAATTAGGTGTTTTTCATAGCAATCATGAATTAAATGAAACCTAATTTCTATGTGTTTGGTCTTAGAATGTTGGACTGGATTACGTGTAATTGATATAGCAGCAGTATTATCTATATGAATAGGAGTCATAGTTAAGAGTAAACCGTAATCGCGCAACTGGTGTTGTATCCAAAGAACCTGAGAGCAGCAACTAGCAGCAGCAATGTATTCAGCCTCTGCGGTTGAGGTAGAGACAGTCGTTTGCTTTTTACACTGCCATGAAACAAGCCGAGGTCCAAGAAATTGACAGCCACCAGAAGTGGACTTCTTATCCATATTGCATCCACCATAGTCCAAGTCCGAGTAAGCAGTGAGCGCGAAGGTTTTCTCATTAGAATACCATAGACCAAGGGTTGGTCTATATTTGAGATAACCAAAAATTCGTGTGACTGCCTTCATGTGAGACACCTTTGGTTTAGACTGATACCTGGAACAGAGAGAGACGGCAAAGACAATGTCCGGACGTGATGCAGTGAGATACATCAGAGAACCAATCATAGATCGGTAATCTTTTTCCGGACAGTCCTCTTCATCCTCTTCGGGACCAAGGTGATGATTCAGCTCCAAAGGCGTCCCATAGGATTTACAATCAGTCAAGTTATACCGAGTCAACATATCGTTGACATACTTAGACTGATGAATGTAAATCCCTTTGACAGACTGCTCAACTTGTACACCCAAGAAAAATGTTAGCTCCCCCATAGCGCTCATTTCAAACTCCGACTTCATGATTCTCTCGAAGTCACGACACATATCATCCTTGGTAGAACCAAAGATGATGTCATCCACATAAACCTGCACTAACAAAAGATCATCCCCGTCATGCTTGATGAAGAGGGTACTTTCGATCGTTCCTCGTACGAAACCGTTCTTCAGCAGATGAGTAGCAAGTCGCTCATACCAAGCTCTAGGAGCTTGATGAAGACCATACAACGCCTTGTCCAGCTTGCATACGTAGTTCGGATGAACAGAGTCTTCAAAACAAGGCGGCTGTTTGACGTAGACCTCCTCGACCACTTGACCATATAGAAAAGCGCTCTTCACGTCAAGCTGATATACCTGAAAACCTTTGAAGGAAGCGTACGCCAGGAAGATGCGAATCGATTCCAAACGAGCAACCGGGGCAAACACTTCATCGTAGTCCAAGCCTTCAATTTGAGTGAAACCCTGGACCACTAGTCGTGCTTTGTTGCGAATAACAACGCCTCGATCATCCTTCTTCACATGATACACCCAACGAGTGCCAATTGGATGAACACCTTTGGGTAATGGCACCAATGTCCATACTTACAGCTTTTTAAACTGTTGAAGCTCTTCCTGCATCGCCTCAACCCAGTATGGATCCTTCAACGCATCAGCAGTCCTCTTCGGCTCAACTTGTGATAGATAACATTCTTCAATTTGCGAAGCAAGACAGACAGGATCAATATCTGCAGCAGATGAAGACGTTGAAGCGGATTCAACAACAGCAAGTTGGCGTCTGGTTAACACTCCCTTTTGCAAGTCGCCAAGTATGGCATCAACAGGATGTGACACATTGATACGAGAACTCGGAATTTCAGCTGGAACGATGACAGAATCAAGGTTCGTAGAATCAGCCTCAAGTTCGAGCTCAAGATCAGGTAAGTCAGCAAGATCAGATGCCGGTAACGGTTCAGGTTCAGATATAGGGGACAGGTCGGAAGCCTCAAACATTGGTTCCTCATCATTGGGAGAATCAGGAACAGCCTCAGTAACAGGTGGAGGCGGAGAGTCACTAATGATAACATGATCAGAGGCGGGTGTGGCTGGAGGTGGTGGAGACACAGAAATAGGTAAAGTGTTGGATACAATATCCAACCCATGAAGCAGTATCACCATTTCCTCTTCTTCATGTTCCTCAGGAAGATTGAAGGAATCAAACAATGTTTGATAATCAAACAAGTATTCGGGTCCCTTTCCCTGAGGGTTGTCAGTGTAGTGAAAGAAAGTGACCTCAAAATGTTCTTCCACACGCTTGGTTACAAGGTTATACACACATTTATTCGGTGAGTTGTTAGAGAACCCTAGGAAGACGCCTTCACAAGATTTTTCACCGAACTTAGCAATACGTTCCTTGGTGTGCATAAGCAGCCGAACGGTTCAAGAAACTGTAGATTAGGCTTTCTGTTGTTGAACAACTCATAAGATGTCTTGTTCTTTTTCTTAACCGTTAACACCCGATTCAGAACGTAGCAGGCCGTATTCACAGCTTCAGCCCAAAAGTTGATTGGAAGCTTAGAGTCAGATAACATTGTACGTGCTCCCTCAATCAAAGTCCTATTCTTACGTTCTGCAACCCCATTCTGCTGTGGAGTCCTTGCGGCACTGAATTGGTGTTCAATACCATTGCTCAAACAGTACAGTTCCATAATTGAGTTCTTAAACTCTGTACCGTTATCACTCCTTATCTTCTTGATTCTCAATTCACAAAGATTTTGCAACTTATCGAATAGATAAATGAGAATCTCAGGCACTTCATCCTTGGTCTTCAGAAAATAAACCCAGGAAAACCGCGAATAGTCATCCGTCACAACCAGGCAATAAGAAGCTCCTCCCAAACTCTTCTTTCTGACTGGCCCAAAAAGATCCATGTGAAACAGCTCCAAGGGCTTCTTAGTTGAATTGGCCAGCTTCGGTCTGTGAGACTTCTTGTGTTGCTTGCCTTTCTGGGAAGGGACGCAGTGATCATTCAGCCCAAAGGATTGCTTGGGGACACCTCGCACTAGATCATTTTTGATCAGATAATTCATCTTACGAAAGTGCAAGTGTCCCATACGCCTGTGCCATAATAACGATTCCTTCTCGGGAGCTTTAGATAGAAGACATGTGAGCTGTGTAGTTTCCAAAGTACTCATGACAAGAATATACGTGTCCCACTCCCGAGGTGCCCGTAGTAGCACCCATTCTTCAGGGATTACAAATCCCGGCTTCAATATACAACACTCAGTGTCTGTGAAAGCAGTAGTGTACTTTTTATCGCACACTTGAGAGACACTGAGAAGGTTGTGTTGCAATTGTTCCACAAAATTTACCTTCTCAAAGCTTACCATTCCATTGGTAAGCATTCCCTGACAAGAAATAACGCCCCCCTTATCACCAGCGAAAGCCACATAACCTCCGTTGTAAGCATGAACTTCAGAGAGCAGAGAGACATCACCGGTCATGTGCCGAGAGCAACCACTGTCAATGTACCATTTAATATTCCTTACAGATTCAGTTTGCTGTGGCACCACAAATAAGGTAAATTAGTTAGAAATGGAGACCCAAGCCTTGATAGTCTTGGGTACTCCAGTGACATCATCAACAACAACCACATCAGTCAAAATTTTATTTTCAAACATTTTAGAATATTTGACTGATGGACTATTGTTGGATGTAGAATCTTTGCAAGATTCTTTAATTTTCCAAACCTGCTTTGGTTTGGATGCTTGCGAGTCAACAACTTTGAGCGTTAGGTTTGGCAAAGTATTTTGCTCAACTTTGTTGACTTTCACAGCTGGGACAGGAGTCTTTGAGCCTTTCATTGAAATAGACTTCTTTGAAAGCTTCTTAAATTTTGAGACTCGCGAAACCTGCTTTCCAAACTGTTTCTTAGCAAGCACAGGACAATTATTTATCAAATGACCTTGCTTCTTGCAGTAGAAGCAAGATCGATGCTCAACACTAGATTGAAATTGAGGAATAAAACGATGAGCCCGACCAAAAGAAGCACGTGTTGAACACTCACATTGATATGAACATTCAACAGGGGATGCTTTTGAGGTATGTTTAGAAGATTTATTTTGAATATTCAATTTAGAAGCATTCTTCTTTTGAGGTTCAGCCGTAGCTTTACCTTGTCCTTTTGATATAGCCCGTTCATTTCTTTCAATAGTAATGATATGATTTTCAGGCTTGACGTTTTTCTTAACTGGTCGATACTCTTGATCAGTTATATCCTCAACTTCAATTTCCTCTTCAATAATACGAGGAAGCACAGAAAGAGTCTTTCCTAATTTAGGCTCAACTAGATTTTCATACTTAATAAGTTCAGTCTGATGAATCTCGGCCTTAACAGGCTCACTAGTATTAGCCCTAACTGGGTCGGGCCTACTAGTTTGAGGTTTTGGAGATGCAGTGATGGCATTTTCAACCTTAGCTAGCTCAGGCTTACTTATTTTAATACTAACTGCAGGTATAACAGGTTTGACATCTATCTTTGGATAGATAGGTGTCAAGTCATTAATGTTTTCCCTGACAGGCATGGGAAGATAGTCCTTAGGAGGTGGGACTTGATGATAACCAAGTCCTGCCTTGCTTTTGGTATCCGTCCTCTGTGCCTGGAGGATTTCATCAAAAACTAGAGAGGAGGCGGAAAAGTTAGAAAGCTTTTTCTTTAAATTTAGAACCTCAGTTTGAGATTCAACAAGTTCTTTCTTTACAAATGATAGCATATCTACATAGCTACCAATCTCATCTTGTTGTTCAAAGATTTTGGCCTTAAGTTCCTTTTTCTCTTCTAAAATAGCTTTTAACTTTTCACCACTTGCCTTATCACTGTTTCTCAACATGTCATTTGTTTCATTTAAATTTTCGATAACAGTGTTAAGACGTTTGGTGTCCTCTCTATACCTGTTTAACTGGTTAGTTAATTTAATGCATGATACACAGGATAAAGGTTCATAATCTACCTCATGCACTTCAGCCATCAGTGCTCGTTCTGTATCTTCTTCATCTGGATCAGACCACTCCCAATCATTGTTAGAAAGCAGCAAAGCAGCGGAAACCATCGCTTTCTCATCATTCTTGGCCTTATCAGATGAATTATACTGCGAAGGTTTAGATAAACCAGAAGGTGGGTTCTTCTTAGGGTCACATTCACGAGCAAAGTGACCATAATTATGACATTGGTAACATTTCACCTTGCTCTTATTAAAACCAAGACCCTTCTCTTCTGGATCAGTAACGTTCTTCCTTCCAGTTTTCTTCAAGAATTTTTTGACGCGTCTTGTGAGCATAGCCATACTCCATTTCAGATCCATACACTCAAGTTCTTCTTGATCAATCTGACTGAAATCTTCTTCAGTTAGATTCATAGTACTATTCTTGTTTGACTGAAAGTCCTCATAAGCAGACAAGAAAGCAGTGAAGATAGCTCCATGTTCTTCAGCAACTACAGGAGATACGCCTTGGAAATTTGAATAGGTACCACCTTCACCTGAGGAGGTAGTGTATCCAAAACTACCAAAAGTACTTGGAGCACCAGAACCCCCAGAGAAAAATGCAGAACCAGCAGCTTGAGGTGCTGCAGCAAGAACATTCACACCATATAGTTTTGGATTTTGAAGGTGTGTTGTAGCTTTGGTTTCCTTTTTCTGCATATCAAGAAGATCAGCAGCAATCTGTCCTACCAAATCATCAAGTTCCATATCCATGATGTCTTCGTCTTTTTCCATCAACAGTACTCTAGTATTCCACTTTTTGGGTAAGGAACCCAAAATTTTCTTGTTCACATCAATTTTGTCGAGAGTAACGCCTCCCTCAACTAATTCACTCACAAGCTGTGAGTATCGACTGCACATTTCTTCAAGAGATTCAGTAGGCAGCATATTAAAGACTTCAAACTGTTTCTTGACTAGATCCAGTTTGTTCTTTTTATATTGAGTACTTCCACCACACTTCTTTTCAAAACCAGTCCAGAAATCATATGCAGTTTTGTGGTGTCGTAATTGTCTCAATAATTGTTGAGGTAAGGCCATGGTAATAGCAGAATATGTCTTTCTCTCAGTGTCAAAGGCCTTACGTTCCTCAGGAGTCATAGACTTAATGGACTTTTCAGGTATAGGTCCATTATGAACACCGGTTTTTAAAGGACGTTCATATCTTTCCTCTAAGTATATAAGCATTTCAGGATCATTGAATGATACGAATGCTTCAAATCTTTGACGCCAGTCCGAATAATTCATACCGTTGGTATACATGGGTGGTTTATTTGTTGAGCCCACCTCACTATTATGCTTTAACATAGCTCCTACTTGTTGAAGAGATGATGATGTAGACACAGTCATTATAACGGATTCGAGAGACTTTTCAAAATTTTCTGGAAACTGGAGTATGCGACACTAAGGTTGTGTCGCAGAGTTGTGTCGCAAAAGTACAGATAGCGACACTAAAATTGTGTCGCAAGAGAATCTGTGTCGCAAATTCTGTGTCGCAACAGTATGTCGCAAATATTATGTCGCAACTTAATGTCGCAAAACTGGTATGTCGCACAACTATGTCGCACCGTATGTCGCAATCTGTGTCGCAACGTTATGTCGCAAAATATACTATGTCGCAAGGTTAATGTCACAAAAACCCTACAGCGACACAAATGTTATGTCGCAGCCTTGTGTCGCAAAACGGCGCTGTCAGATGCCAAAAACCTCAAAAACGAAAATTTTCGAAACCTAAAACCTTTTTTACAAAAAATTTCGTAAAAGCTTAGATTTTTACCCTCAATAACTCCAAATTTCAGCTCCAAAATACCTATAATGAAGATCAAACACCAAAAAAGATGTTAAATAATCAAAATATGTATTAAAAACGTACCTAAACGATTTGATACCACTAAAATCCTTAGATTTAATGGCTCTGATACCAATTGTAGATCCCTTAGGATGGATCTTTTGATCAAATCGAATGGTGGAGACAAACACAAACACAAAGAATATAAATCTTAAAACAATGAAGTACAAATTAATAATAATACTTTATATTTCTTTATCAATAAAATAAGCAGCCAAAAACAGAGAATAGGTGTGTGTGAAAATCCCCAAAAAAAGTCTCTCTCTAAAACCCTAACATTTGGGTATTTATACTAAACAAACTGGCCGGATTATGCGACACAAGCCTTGTGTCGCATAGATCACTATTGCGACATAAGCTCTATAACACCCCTCTTTCTATTTAAGAATATAATATTGATAAACTCGGAAGCATGAATTTAAAATACATTATACATAAACAGTTTACATTTTTCAATATTTACACAATATTTAAACTGTTTAAAACTACAAAAGACGGGGTATTATAAAATTTACAAAACAAGGTTTATTACAAAAACCATATCAGAGACCAAGAGCGCAGTCAAACATCCCCTGATCAACCATTCACCTCCTGCACCCACAATCAATCAAAACATAACCTGCAGGAAGTAAAATGAGGGATTAGCACGAAGCTAAGTGAATAGATTCGTCACACTCCATTCAACTTAGCATAACAAGTTGTTTACACCAAATAATCGTAAACACACATAATTCAATGAGGATCGGTGGCTTTGGGGATATCATAATACCCGGGGATTCCCCCAAGAACACTTACCGTCAATCTGTATGGCCAATACAGAATAGACCGATAACTAATGGTTATTAAACTCATACACAGGTCTCAAACACAACAAATGAATCAAAACCTGTGTAAAACACATAATAACCAGAAGTCCAACTACACGTTGACCTCAATAACATAGTATACATGGGTTCACATAACACGTAGATCAATAATCAATAATCAAGACTAAACAGTCTAATACACATCTACGTTTACTTGTTGTAACCAAATAGTTACAACTAAATCAAATGATGAGTTCCGAATCCACTCACCGATACCTCTGACGTCTCCACACTCAGGATTCTTATATCACTGAGTCTTACGTTGATCTAAAACAGAAAATCATACACAAGTCAGATGTTCGTTCCATAAATATCATTATAGTCTAATTATCCAATCAGGTAATCCCTGAAGTCTAGGCAAACAAAAGTTTAATCAGAAATAAACTCAGAAAAAGTCCACAATGCCGCTTAAAACTGGAAAATGCCATTTTCGGGTCCTAGATGACCCCGGATGGCCAAAAACTGCCTAGGCTATTAATATATAGCCTTGATTACTAGGTTGTTTCTTAGTGACCTTGCAAATTTCAATTAAATCCGAGTTAGTGAGATTTTCACAAAACCGCGTCTCAAAACACTTACGCATTTTCAAAATTTGCAAAACAAAAATCTCTTTTATAAACTTAGCGACACAACCATTGTGTCGCACCACAAACCCTTGCGACACTACCACTGTGTCGCACAACAGAAACCTGCGACACAAACATTGTGTCGCAGTACTCAAAATGGCCGCCTTAAGCGACATAACAACTGTGTCGCAGAACATTCATGCGACACAACCTGCGACACAAACCTTGTGTCGCAATGAAGAACAGACCAGTTCCCAGATTCGAAATTCACGAATTCAAACATGTAATATTCAAATTTACATATACCAATCGGTGCAATTCACTTATAAACAATAACAACACATAATAATCAAATCCTTACCTTGAATTCACGGATCAAAAGCTTCAATTAAGTGATTTAAAGCCAATTCTCACTTTCTCTCTCAATTCTCTCTAATTCTCTTTGTTTTTCACTTTAGAACTAACTTAAAACGTAAGGAAATGATCTGGAAGTGTTTGGGCGGCGTGTATATATATTTAACATCAAATTACACTTAAGCTCCTTAATTAATTTCAGCTCAGCCCACTTTGCGACACAGTCCTGCGAAACAACCATTGTGTCGCACAGACAACCTGCGACACAATCCTTGTATCGCAAAAAATCAAAAACTTACAAATTTTGAATCTACTAATATTTCACTAGTCACAATAAGTCAAAGGGATTATTTATCTACGTTTCACTACGAAACACATAATATTAAATAATTTCTAAAACAAATAGATAATCAATTAAAATAATAGAAATTACCAGACCGAATGATGGGATGTTACAAGCTCTGTGTCGCAACTACAACTAATGCGACACAGGCCTTGTGTCGCATAACACAGAAAATGTAATTCTAACTAGCTCAATTACATTAACAAACACATTACAGACTAGACCAACTGACAGACACACTAAGATGCATCAACAAACACATTAATTTTAACCATAAACACATTCCATATTTTTAATTTTAAATTAGTTTTATAAAACCCAACTAAAATTCTAATTTGTTTAGATTATCGGTTCAAACGTTCGACCTTACTAGGTTCGAAGCTGTAAGTTCGTACAAGGTTTGAGCAATTAATCTAAGTAAATGTAAATAATTCTCATAACGAAGAACTTTTATTGATTTATTTATTTAACCAATTAAAATAACATAAAATGTAAAAGTGCGAATATGAATTTGTTCATATTTTGAAACATACAATATTTTTGAGAGTTTCACTGATACAAAGATCGAATTAGCAATGATGAGAGCAATACACAGTTAGGAATATTCATTTATTCCTTTGTTATTATTGTTGTAAATTATAGATCACTACGATTATCGGTATTGTTGTCCACTTAAACATTTGACAGACATAATTTTCAAGTACAAGTTTGATTATTGTTCACGATTTCCTATGTATCCTACATTTGATATACCCTAGAATCTAGAAAGTGAAAGTCCCTTTGCACGGATCCAAACGGGATTACAATGTGTATTAGATTGCGGAATGGTATAATACACAATAACCAACAACAAAACAAGTAAATGCAAGTGTTAAGTGTATAAGTTCGTAGGTATTCGAAGATAGCACTGTATGATTGAATATAACTGATTTCCAAAAGCTTTTGAATGAAATATTACAACTTAGTTTTTATACCCAGTAAGTTCGTACGAACTTACTGCTCCTAGGTTCGTACGAACTTACATGTTCGTACGAACTTCCTAGGTTCGTACGAACATATAGGTTCGTACGAACTTACAAACTAAAAACTAAAAAGGCTAAGTTAATAAACACTTTACATTATTAACTATAAAACTAATAACAAAACTAACTATTACAAAATAAGAGCTGTTGTCACCAAACGTGCACCAACAGACTCCCCCTTGACAATAGCTCGGTTAGTCTTCAGTCTTCTGGCTCTGTCGAATCTTGATTCTTGATCAACTCTGTCGACTCTCAGCCCATAAGCCTTTTTCAACACAAACTTTGACGACCCTCTGATACTTTCGCCCTTCATGCCTCCAACTATCTCTGTATAAGATCTTGTTCTCATGAAGCTTCAACAGGTCATCTTTTGACAAGTTTACCAGATGTAAACTGTCATATACTCTCAACAGCTCCTTCTCATCAGCATCCTCCATGACTGCTTCAGCTGTCTTACTGTCCACATACCACCACTTGAGATTTCTCAGAATATCCTGTGGCATTTTCTTCAAAGGAACCCTCTTCAAGCACTTGACCGGTTTATAAACCATTTTCATCCACGGCTTGTTTGTAATAGGATCAATCCGGGTTAAATCAGGAACTCTTTTACCTGATCTTGGTTTTAAATCAACGAAATTATTCGTTCTTCCTTCACGCTTAATTATTCTCTCTAGAGTTCCGGCGTAAGGATCATTATTGACATTTACCAAGTCAATCCAGGCCAGTTCCTTCAGTTCGATCTTTGGTAGCGAGCTGAAAGTTTTCAGTTTTCTTCTTAAGTACTGAATTCCATCATATCTTTTAATTATGAACAGTTTTAATTCACTATCATAGAACCAACTTATGATGCCTTTGCTCAACTTTCCTGCCCCTCTAACCCTTATATCACCTTTATACTTTATCTCAGGTTCCTTTTCTGCCTTCTTAAACCATAAGGCTTTCAACTCGGCTCTGGACAGTTCTGGTTCTTCAGATGTCTCATCGCCAAGGACCTCATCACCATCAGACTCTATGTCCTTGCGATCTAACACTTTCTTACCATCTTTAGACTCGATAATCACTTCAGTGACAGGTTGCTTGGGCACGACATGTTCATCTATATCAACATTTGTATCTTGAACAGTCTCCTCATCTGATTTCCAGTATGCAACACCTGTACTGAGGATTTGTCCTTCTTCTAGTTCTGACCCATCACTATCAAATTTATCTAAGCCAAGCAGTGCTTCGATGGTATCAGACTCTATAAGGTCTATAGGGGTGCCCTCCTTATCTGATTCGTTTTCATTCTTCTTTGCACCCCACCCTGATTTCTGGCTACCATCACCATCTGCCATTGCACCAACACCAGACCCTGATTCTGTTCCCCAACCACCTTTCTGATCTGTTTTTTCTTCGATTTTCTTGCTCCAGTCTGACCCTTCTGCTTGTGCCTCACTGGACTCTTTGTTCCACCCTCCAGATGGTTCAGTCTCTTCTTGAGGCTTTGAAGCACCTTGTCCAGATCCGCTCACACCAGAACCTTGACCAGACTCCCCCTGAGCTATAACTGCACCTTGCACTCTAGATGAAGAGCCAGGCAGCTCACCTTCTTTGGGTGCACTTGGATCATCGTCACGGTCATTATCAGCTTTGAGTCTCAGCTCATCTTCCTTGCATCCTGTTGTCTTATCCCCCCTGAGCGACTGGCGCTTCATTTGGAAGATAGTGACCTCATGTAGCCGCACTTGATCTTCTACCTTTTCAAGGTTCTTCTCTAAGCGCTCATTAATAGCTGTCAGATTTGTGACTCGAACTTCCTGGCTTGTAACAACAGCAGTTAAAGCAGTCACCATATCCATCAGGCTAGTGATCCGGCCCTCAAGATAGGTAAACTTGTCCGGATCGGAGAGAAGAGCAGCTGGATTGGGAACCGATTGGGTGGGTCGAGCTAGAGGTGGAGCGGTGGTTGGTGTAGATAAGACAGTAGCAGGTGGCGTCGTTGTGGAGGGAACTGGTGGTCGTTGTGTTGTTGATGGAGCAACAGGTGGTGGAGTAGGTATGACAAACATAGGAGCTGAACCACCCGCTCCAATAACCACACTAGTTGGTCGCTGGCGTTTGCGAGCCTGCACTCTAAATTGTTCCGGTTCAGAGTCATCATCAGAGTTCCCAGGTACATATTCATCGTCCTCCTGGACCTTTCTCTTGCCCTTTTCCTTTTCCCGAGCAGCCTTAGGGTCAATCAACACCCCCTTGGACCCATGAAACCTAATCATAGGGCGGTCCTCGTCATCATCATCATCATTACCATCCTCATCATCATCACCATCATCATCATCATCTGCATCAGATTCTGTAGCCTCAGAATCAAGAGCTGCATCCTTATCAGCTTCAGCAGCAGGTGGAGACCATGTGTCTCGGGCTACAAAATAGTCATCAATATCCTTGAAGAGATCATCAAAAGTGGGCTCAGAACTGGGCCCTGCTTCGCCCTGAAGAACTTCCCTAACCAACTCAGCAGCAACATCAGCGTCAACACGCTCTCCCTCAGCAGGGTGCTCTATCTGGTGCAGGAGTTCTTCAACTATCTCCTGCTGTGGCTCATCAGCAGCCACCTCAGCATGGGCCGGTGCCGGCTCTGGTTCTTGAGCTTGAACCTCAGCAGCTGCTTGGGGCACAGGCACATCCAACCAGCCATTATCTGGTGGAGCCTGATAGTTTGCATCAATAATTGCCCCAAACAAAGGCACATCTTGTGGCCTATCAGCAACTGCACGTCTCTTGTTGTGGCTGAGACAGTGACCAAAGATCTTCTTGTCGACCGGCATCAAATGAACCACCGGGTCGATAGCTGGAAGATTCGGAAGAAGGGCGTTTATCACCATCATGACAAACCGGGGGTATAGAATAAAGTGCTCCTTCACACTCCCCTTAATCTGCTGAACCATTTCATCGAAAAAATACTGTGAGAAGTTGTAGGGTTTGTTGTAGACAAGGGAAATCATCCCAGACTGCAGCTTATGGTTCATGGTATCAAAGCCCGCCTTCTTTGGCCCGAATGACACCAGCAGAATGTGCATAAGATAGCGCCACTCGCCGTATACCAGACTCTTGGTGTATTGGGTGTGGACAGCATCTCCCACATAGCCCATGCGTTGAAACGCGCCAGCACGCATATCAAGAGAAAAAGAAGTTGGGCCATTTTCCTGTTCTTCAGTTCCCAGATGCAGAACCTGCCTCAGAAAGTCGGAAGAAAACTCGATATCAACTCCATTGACAGTAGCCCTTATGACCGGAGGCTGAGGCTCACAATCATGAATCGCCATAGCCCAAAATTGGCTAAGATATGGAAAATATAGCGTTGGCGAGTGAGTAAGAGCATAAAACACCCGTGAGCGCATGAGAAACTCCAGCATGCCTCGAAACGGTGCTGTCGCCAGGTTGGCAAGATCAAAAGAAACTGCCACATTGTGCTTGTTGTGAAACTCACGCACAAGATCAGCCATTTCTGCAAAACAAACACAAACACGCCAAAAATAAAGAATAATAATGTTAGTCATAAGACATAATTAATTTGGAACCTTGCAAACAAGATTCTACGATTAAAACAAGTCTTAAAAAAAAATTTCAAAGTTCAAACCATAGTAGGTTCGTACGAACATATATGTTCGTACGAACTTACTGCCCTTGTAGGTTCGTACAAACTTACTGTTTAACCAAGTCAAACTTAAGTTCGTACGAACTTACATTGGCTAGGTTCGTACGAACCTATAGGTTCGTACGAACTTGTAGGTTCGAACGAATGAACTGAAAACCAAAGTTCAAAAATTTTGTCAATGTAAATGCAATCAGGAACATGGGGAGGGTGCGCCTATATGCGTATAGCATATTGCAACTACAACACACCAATTTTAACAGTTTAAAGTTACAGAATTTTGATTTTAAGTTTGTTTTGCACAAAACCTAACTTAAATCCGAATGTGTTGATGTTTAGCGTGTTAAATCATGAAGAAATCACTTACTAAGTTGAGGAATATGATTGTAATGAAGATTATTTGTCAATAATTCAATTAAACAGTCAAAATATGATTTTTGATTCGAAAAATGCAAGCCGCAGGTATGTTCGTATGTAGGTTCGAAGGCTCCAGTATGTTCGTACGAACTTAGGGTTTCTGAAAATGTGGAGTTTGACCCTGAGTTGACCCTTTTATACTACCAGTAGGTTCGTACGAACCTATATGTTCGTACGAACATATCCTTCGAACATACCTTCTAAGTTCGTACGAACTTAGAATTTTAATTTTAAAATTAAAAAGTTTAACTTTTTCTATTTTAAAAACGAAAAGCCAATGACCTAAATACTTAGGCATTCAAATGAGCAAGGTTTGAACAATTAAACAAACAAAAAGTAAACATTTCCCAAAGACAAAGAACTTTTATTCTTTTATTTATTTAAAACACTTAAAAATAACATAAACTGAAAGTTGCAAATATGAAATTGTTCATATTTTGAAAATTACAATATTTTTGAGAGAGTCACTGATACAAAGATCGAATTAGCCATGATGAGAGCAATACACAGTTAGGAACTTTCATTTATTCCTTTGGTTATTATTGTTGGAATTGATAGAACACAACAATTATTGGTATAGTCGTCCATTTAAGCATTCGACATTCAGAATTTTCAAGTACATATAAGATTATTGTACACGATCTCTTGTGAATCTTACATTTGATATACCCTTAAGATCTAGACAGTCATGAATAGCATGTAACGGATATTTTTCATTTTTATTTCATCTTTAAAGTCAAGTCTATTTGCTTTATCAGCAATGTACATAGGTACATGTTTCAATTTTATGACAAGACTAAGGTTAGAAACAAACAAATCTAAAATCAAACCAGAAGTGACAGGTCTGTACTTTCGTACAACAGAGCGACATAGTTTGACTAGAGACCTTGAAAACGGTATTCTTGTTTCGCGGTCGAGTTTGTTCTAGTTTTTAGGATACACTGGCTGAATCTAGGTCAACATATTTCTAGATGAAGCAGAAGAACCAGTCAGTGAACCCCCCAGATGATTTAATGTTATTTTATATCCAGTAACAAGCATTCAGGAACGGTCCATCTCCTAAGAATTAAGACTTAAGCCGTACATCAACATAAAGATAGTACAAAAATCGTATTATTTATTATAGATTAAGTGCTTGAAAACCGTTATGTCGTATGCCTACCAATACATCGTAAAGTGAAGCTATCAAATACGTTTGCATTTTTAGGTACATTTTACTGTGAATGTTCTGCATCTTAGAGCCACACATATAAAATGTTCTAGGCATGGGTAAAAGATTCATCATTTCTTTGCAATTAGTACATTGACCCTCAAAATTTTTATTGGTTTTGAAAAGATAAAAGGTAAAATAAACTAAGAAATAGAAATAAAAACATACTAAGTTCTTTGTGGAAATATTTACTCAGGATTTCTCATCCCATTAAGTTGGAGTAAAAGCTCAAACCGAGACCGATCAAATGCCTTTGTATAAAGGTCAGCCAGATTGTCATCAGTTATGACCTTAACCAATTTAATCAAATGCTTTTCAGCACAGTCACGAATGAAATGATGTCGTATTTCAATGTGTTTAGTCTTACTATGCTTCACAGGATTATTAGTTATAGACATGGTTGACTGATTGTCAATCATAATAGGAGTGTTAGTGAAATTCAAACCATAGTCGCGCAGCTGTTGTTGTATCCACAATACTTGTGAACAACAACTACCCGCTGCCACATACTCAGCCTCACAGGTTGAGATTGCGACCGAGGTTTGTTTCTTACATTGCCATGAAACAATGCGACCCCCTAATAACTGACAACCTCCCGTGGTAGATTTCCTATTCAGGTTACAACCTCCATAATCTGAGTCAGTATAAGCAACAAAGTCAAAATTGCCTCCCGAGGGATACCAAAGACCTAACTTAGGTTTTCCCTTAAGGTAACGCAAAATTCTCTTTGCTGCTTTCATGTGCGATTCCTTAGGCGTAGATTGAAAGCGCGCACACAAACAGACTGCAAATGTTATATCTGGTCTAGAAGCTGTTAGATACATGAGAGAACCAATAATGGCCCGATATAGAGTCGGATCCACATCTTCAGTACTTTCAGAATCTGGTCCAAGATTGTGATTCAATTGAATTGGAGTACCATATGACGAGCTTTCAGTCATCTTGAAACGCGTGAGCATTTCATGAACATACTTCGTCTGATGGATGAAGAATCCATCTTTCTTTTGATCAACTTGTAATCCTAAGAAGAAATTCAATTCCCCCATCGCACTCATTTCAAATCTTTGCTTCATAACTTGTTCAAAGTCTCTGCACATTTGCTCATCGGATGATCCAAAAATGATATCATCGACATACACTTGAACAAGTAGGAAATCTTCCTTTTGCCATTTGATGAACAGTGTACAATCTATCTGCCCTCTTTTGAACCCATTTTCCAAGAGATAAGTAGATAGAGTCTCATACCAAGCTCTAGGTGCTTGATGCAGTCCATACAGAGCCTTGTCTAATTTATAGACTCGGTCTGGATGGTCTGGATCACTGAACCCTGGAGCTTGTTGAACAAACACAAGTTCCTGAACTTTACCATGTAGGAAGGAACTCTTTACATCAAGTTGATAGACTCTGATTCTTTTATGTGCAGCATATGCCAGAAACAATCGAATTGCTTCCAGCCTTGCGACAGGTGCAAACACCTCTGTATAGTCTATCCCTTCCTGCTGATTAAATCCTTGAACTACTAATCTGGCTTTGTTGCTGTAAGGTCGCTAGATCTTGGTTCGATAACGGATTATCTTTAAGTATTGAGGTGCGGAATCCCTCAATACGTTAAGGTTTATTGCTTATATAACTTTGCAATTAATTAACAAGCTTCGTTTTGATATTAACTAGTGTTAAACAATCAAAACCGAGCCTATTCAATAAATGCTTTTATATCTGCACAGATTTCGAGGAGAGAATACTTAAAATATTTGGTGTGTGTAAAGAGCACGGATTTCTAGGTCTATAATAATGAGCAGCTTTTAAAATATTTATATCTGGTTCAACTCGCAGGCCATGGGCCTTGCGAGTTGACTCAACTCGCAGCCCATGGGCCTGCGAGTCCAGATAGACTGCGAGCCCACATCTCAGCTCGCAGGTAGGTCCTACGAGCCGAGATAGCTGCGAGCCCAAAACTCAACTCGCAGGTAAGACCTGCGAGTCCAGTTTACAGCGAGCCCAGATCTCAACTCGCAGCTGAGAGCTGCGAGTCCAGATTGGACTGTGAGTTGAGATCTCAACTCGCAAGTTTGTTGACCTGCGAGTTGACTTCTCAATTCACGATTCAGACCTTAACTTAAAATCGATATTTGTCTAATAACATTTAACAAATAATAATAAAAAGTTAATATCATATATTTACAAGTTTAAACCAATTTATACAAGTTTGATAGTAAATACACTAGTCCTATTACAAGCTAGATCTATTGTCACAATAACATGTCCCAACAGACTCCCCCTTGACAATAGCTCTAGTGTCGTTATCTTCAACTTTGTCTTTGGTCTTTACTTGTAAATACTACTGCCCATATGAATCTTCATTCTAATACAAGTCTTCACCATTAATTGATAATCTCTTGCAAGATCACCCCATGCTTCAGTCGTTAAGATCCTGTTTTCGTTTAACTTCAACAGGTCCTTCCTCGACAGATTCATCAGGTGTCGATAGTCATAGACTGTTAGAATTACTCTTTCTCCTCCTTCGACTTCATCATCAGCTTCAACCATGACAGCTTCACCAGTCTCTGAGTCCACGTGCCAGTTCAGAAGATTTCCCAGAATATTCTGTGGCATTGTCTTCAGTGGTATCTGCTGTATGCACTTGACCACTGGATAAGTTTTCTTCCTTAATCTTCGGCCAGTTCTCTGACTTCGTTCCTTTAATTTGATCGTCTTTCCGACTCTTGGCTTAATCTTCTCAAACTTCATTGATCTACCCTCAGTCCGAATGATTCTCTCAACATACGTTGCGTAGGGATCATTACTGGGATTTATCAGTTCTAAGCGTGCCAAGTCTCGAATTTCAAATCGAGGAAGCGAACTGAATACTTTAAGCTTCTTATCGAAATATTGAACTCCGTCAAATCTTTTGATAGCGAAAAGTTTCAAGTCAGAATTAAA
Organism: Logfia minima; assembly: GCA_963921325.1. Classification (NCBI taxonomy): domain Eukaryota; kingdom Viridiplantae; phylum Streptophyta; class Magnoliopsida; order Asterales; family Asteraceae; genus Logfia; species Logfia minima. The sequence goes on from OY992768.1 coordinate 20,842,686, forward strand.
ATACCAGCCGATGATCCCCTTCCTTGGAGTTTTCTTTCCAGTTATATCTACTTCAAACATCCCAACCTTTTGCTTTCTCCTTTTCAGTGGTCTAAACATGGGATTATTTCTGAGTTTTTCTGGAAGGTCATCTTCTGATTCAGAACTGGTTGAGTCATCTAGACTTTCATCTAACTCAACAACCCTTTCTCCATCTTCTTCCTGGATGACCACTTTAGTTGTAGATGGGCTTACAATGTGTTCAACAACATCAGCGTCAAGATCTACACATTCGTCTGCCCCATCATTAACAATGAAAGTCCAATCTTCAGGAGGTACAAACTCTCTTTCTTCAAGGTCAAAGTCAATGTCCTCATCTAATTCATCTGGCATGTCGCCTTCAGAATCTGATAAGTTCAACATTTCATGACCTATAGAAATACATACACAAATAGATTAATATCATAAGTTCTTTCATTGATTTCCCTGAATCAATCTAAGATTTTTCTTATTAATCCCTTTGTGTATTTAAAATATATTATATATATATACTTATTCAAATCTTTCATCGATTATGATAATCGATCTAAAATTTGAATAAGTCTTATAATATGCGAACATCATATATTATATGATCCTATAACTCTTTTATCGATCATAGTCAATCTAGAATTACAAAAGGCTTATAATATACGAACATTCATAATTATAACATTTTAAACATTCAAGTTTAAACATCTTAATTACAGAATTATATTACAAAATAATTCAAAGTTACAATGTATTAATAATTACAATCAGTCTATATTAATACAAGTGTCACCTTCTTCAGCTCCACCCGTCGCAGTACCAGCACCAGCTCCACTACCACTTGCTTCAGCAGACTCCCCCTGAAATGTAGTCTGCTGACCAGTCGTTGAAGGACCAGCCAGCTCACTTTCTTTTCCAGCTGCGGGATCATCGTCTTCATCATCTCGGCTCTTCTTAGCCAGCTCATCCTCTTTACAAACTTCTTCAAATGTAGCCTTCTCAATTGCAGCTTTCTCCTCTTGAGATGGCTGGTTCTGTTCTAAGTATGTAATACGACGAGAGAGACGATCGAGTTGTCGTTGCTTTTCAACCACGTCATCTACCAGAGTGCTGTTGGTCGTGAGTAGCAATGAGTAAGCATTGTTCTGTGTAGTGACATTGTCGGACAGTTGTAGAAGCTGATTAGCAAAAGTGTTAGCCACTACTTGCAATTCTCTAACCCTAGACTCCAATTGTGTAATGCGTTCAGCATCAGTCATAGGTGAGGTGGATGGAGCACCAGAAGTTGTGGTTGGTGGTGTGGGAGCAGGCGGTTGCATTTTCTTCGCTATCTCGGTAGCAACATCGGTTAATAGACGCGCTGCAACCCTGCTAGATTTGGTGGTTGGATGCGAAGACGGGCGAACCAAAGCAGCAATCATTTCAGCCTCTGAGGGCGTAGAACTTGATTGTAGATGAGCTGCAGAGGTTGAAGCTGTTTGTCTGAGCAGCTTGCGAGGTCGAGTAATCAGCACCTCCTCCTCTTCTTCTTCATCCTCATCTTCTTCGACAAGAACAAAATCAGGATCCTGATCAACGGCTTTCCTCTTTAACTTCAATGCCGGATCCATAATCAATTTTGATCCTTGACGAATCATCCCTTCAGGGATACCGGAGACAAACCCTGGTGGTCCAGTCTCATCATCATCATCAGACTCAGATTCAGAAGCCGAAGCAGCTTCTCCATCTCTGCCCGATGGCCCGACAGCATCAGATGCCTCAGTAGGTAGAGGTGTACCAGAGGTACTCGGACCTGCAGCCAAAAATTGATCTATATCTTTAAAGACCTGATCAGTGTCCTCTTCAACCCGTGGTGGCTCAGCAATATATTGATCCACATCCTGCAAGATAGGATCATTTGCATCATCATTTTCAGCCAAAACTTGTTGCACTACTTCAGCAGCAACTTCAGCATTAACTTGTGGCTCTTGCTGATTTGCCTGATTTAGAACCTCCTCTATCAGCTCTTGTGGTGCAGGCATAGCTGCAGCCACATTAACATCAATCCAACCATTGTTTGGTGGCGAAATATACTCGGGATTAACCAAAAATCCAAACAACTCTGTCAGCTGTGGTTGCATCTCGAATCTGCGAGAGGTTTGCATAAACATCGCATTATATGCCCGTAACCCAATGGTATCAACCTTCAGATCCGCTTGAAAAACCGGCAGATCAGGGATAGAGGCCCTAATAATCAGCATGCAAAATCGAGGATAGATCATAAACTGCGATCTGACTCCCCCCAAAATTTGGCGTACAATCTCCCCAAAGATGTAATATGAAAAGCTGTATGGTTTGTTATAAACCAGTGACAGTAAAGCAGATAGGAGAGAAGAGCTTAACTCATCGTATCCTCCCTTTTTCGGTCCAAAGATAGTCACAAGGACATGCCATAAGAATCTCCATTCACCGAAAACGAGCACCTTCAAGAACTGACGGCCTCTCTTGGGTCCAACATACCCCATTCGTCCTAGAGCTCCCTCAATAAAATCTGACGGAAACTCAGTAGGTCCGTCTTCTTGCTCTACAGTGCCCAACTGTAATATATTTCTAAGATCAGAGGCAGAGAAGATAACCTAACGATCATTAATCCTTGTCTGGATGACCGGAGGATTCACTGATGTGTCATATACTATATTCGCCCAGAACTGGGTAAGTATATTTTGTGAAAGAGCAGGTGACTCTGTAATGGCGTACTGTATCCTTGATCGACTCAGAAAAGTAAGAATCCGAGCGACCCTGGATGCACCTCGTGCATTGACATCCAAATCAACGAGCACGTTGTGATGAGCAACAAATAGTCGAGCCATATCTGTAATATCACAAATTACACAAATGTTAGACAATGAGTTTAACCAATATCGATAAACTTATATGATCTACAACTCACAATTGAACTATTAAGTTGTGAAACTTAATTATCAATTATAGTTGTTCAACATATACAGAATCAATAAGTCTAACTTTCAAATTAACCTGCTACACAAATATATTACTTATTACGGAAAGTCATAAGTCTTATATATAGAGTATACAGTTTTACGTGTTTACATTTAAGTCGACACGTCTAACCGTAGACTATTTTAACTTATAAACGCTCAATTAGTTAACTAATCGAGAGATCGTAAATTAAAAGTAGAAATCAAAAGTTTCAAAAAGTCAACTCGCTAGTTCAACTCGCAGTCAACAAGTCAACTCGCAAGTTCAACTCGCAGTCAACAAGTCAACTCGCAAGTTCAACTCGCAGTCAACAAGTCAACTTGCAAATTCAACTCGCAGGTTCAACTCGCAGGTTAGACTAGCAAGTCAACTCGCAGGTTGGACTCGCAAGTCAACTCGCAAGGTTGACTCGCAGGTCAACTCGCAAGGTTGACTCGCAGGTCAACTCGCAAGTTCAACTCGCAAGTCAGACTTGCAAGTCAACTCGCAGGTTGGACTCGCAGGTCAACCGACAAACTGGACTCGCAAGAGCGGGCTGCGAGTTGAGTCTGGATCTCAACTCGCAGCATGAACAGTTTGAATTCAAAACTCAAGTTTTTATAAAAAGGCCGATTTTGATTAAATTATACGGTGGAATTCATTGATTTTTACCTTAAAATGATCACAATCTAAATGTGAATAAATGTTACGGAGTCAAAAAAATCCAATACGCGAACAAGATTTTGAGAATATAAATTTTGTCAGCGGGTTCGCAAGTGAGTGGGTTCGCAAAGGGATGTGGGTTCGCAGGATTGTTATCGTGTGAACTCGCAGCCCTTTATATATCCGTGAACTCGGCTCGCAGAACTCAACTCGCAGCCTTGTCAACTCGCAGTACTGTTCTCGGCTCGCAGTTTTTGTCCAAAAATTACATTTTAATTACAAAACGTCATTTTTAAGTCCAAGTCGCGTACAAGTCTAAAATCAGAGGATCTTTCACTTGTGATGCAATAATACGAACAATAGAAACATAAGTAAAATAAAATAAAAAGTAAAAATAAAAATAAGATATAATGAAATAAATAAAAGTTCAATGATTCATAATAAACATTGGAATAAAGTACCCGTGTATTAATGAAACATTTTGACTAAAATAAAATTACAATAAAATAAAGTAAATTAAATCCTAATCGAGGGCATTAAGAAATTTATCGACAGTGGGATCATATCAGAAGGAAACAGCTGAACCAAATGATGAGTAAAACATCTAAGAAGATTGTTAGTATCCAAACCTTATGAAATTCACAATAAGTTACATAAGAACTCACAACTTAACCATTTATCAACTTTACATTTATAAGAGTATAACTTGGTTACCTATTTCCACAAAATATAATATTCACATCAAAATGGAGTGATTTAAATATCATAGACAGTTCAAGATGATTACCGGTATTATAATCCATATAAACAAAGTCTACACTGATTTCCAAGCAAACCTTTTATTGTTTGAATGTGTATTACCTAATGTGATTCAAAAATGACATACTGAGAAATTTAGTAAAACACATAACACTGTTTCTTTCACTTTGCAAGATAGAGGTCACTAAATGATGTTCTTTTCGAAAACATATGACATACCCTTAAGTGAATTTATAAAATGAGACAAACATCAAACCCATTTTGTAGATACTAGTGGTTCTAGATCTGTACTTAGTACAACAGAAGATCCATTAGTATAGACAAACCAAGCTTGAAACCATTGGCAAAACTAAAGGGGTCAGGTCTGTACTTAGTACAATAGAGACACCAGTAATTTCACTAACAGCCATAATTCTTATTATTTGTCTTGACATATTTTCATAGTTTCTTGATAACAGTGTATGGTCAGACTATCTTTCATCAATTAAGACTTATGTCATACGTCATATAGTAAATCACACGAGATAACACACAGAAGATTTATAGCTTATTATATGCTCAGAAATCAAAGCAGAAATTGCCTACCAGTACATCATATAATGAAGCTATCTAGATCTAAAGTTTTTCGAGTAGATTATATCGTGTGGAGAGAGGAGTATACTAAAATAAAGATAAGTGAAGGCCTGGTTTTAAAGATGTAAAGTTCATGTAACAAATTTGAATCTACTAACACATCTAACTTAAGACTTTTACCTACATTTATTAAGCCAATTCCTCTAATTTACTATCATTTCCCAGTTGATAAAGACTTAACCTGTATCGGAGGCGATTCCCCAATGGTAACAAGCAAATGAATGCTATACGCCTTACCCCTTTTTTTTTTTTTTTTTTTTTTTAAATTTGCATAAACTAATAAATAAGACCAGCTAGTTATTACAAAATAACTCTATGGAAGACTAATCCTCTGGATTTCTCATTCCATTTAGTTGCACCAATTTCTCGAATCGAGCTCTGTCGAACGCTTTGGTATATAAGTCTGCTAAATTATCCACAGATGGAACCTTAGCTAACTTTATCAGGTTCTTCTCAGCACAGTCTCTAATAAAGTGATGTCGAATATCAATATGTTTAGTTTTGTTGTGCTTGACCGGATTATTGGTTATTGAGATCGTTGATTCATTATCAATCATCATAGGAGTATTTGTTATACTCAACCCATAATCAAGCAATTGTTGTTGTATCCACAGAACTTGGGAACAACAGCTGCCAGCTGCAACATACTCAACTTCACATGTAGAAATGGCTACTGAGGTTTGCTTCTTGCATTGCCAAGAGACCAGTCTACCTCCTAGGAATTGACATCCACCGGTTGTAGACTTTCTATTCTGATTGCATCCTCCGTAATCAGAATCAGTGTAAGCCACAAAATCTAAGTCTCCATCAGTCGGATACCAAAGTCCCAGCTTCGGTTTCCCTTTGAGGTAACGAAGAATTCGTTTAACAGCTTGCATGTGAGATTCTTTAGGTGTAGCTTGATATCTTGCACAGACACATACTGCAAACATTATATCAGGCCTGGAAGCTGTAAGATACATTAGTGATCCAATCATGGCCCTATAAAGAGTAGGATCCACATCTCTATCACTCGATGTATCTGGCCCAATACCATGAGCTTCTGGAATGGGAGTATGAAAAATTCTAGATTCTTCCATTTTGAATCGTTCTAGAAGCTCATTCGTATACTTAGTCTGATGAATGAAATATCCATCTTTCTTTTGATCGACTTGCAATCCTAAGAAAAATGTCAATTCACCCATCGCTGACATTTCAAACTTGTTCTTCATAACCTTTTCAAATTCACTACACATCCTTTCGTCAGATGACCCAAAGATGATATCGTCAACATATACTTGAACAAGTAGAAAGTCTCTTCTTTTCCATTTCACAAAGAGTGTACTGTCAATTCTTCCTCTTGTGAATCCATTCTCAAGAAGATAAGTGGACAGTGTCTCATACCACGCTCTCGGAGCTTGATGTAATCCATATAGAGCCTTATCGAGACGATATACTCTGTCTGGATACTTTGGATCAGTAAATCCCGGTGGTTGAGAAACATACACCGTTTCTTTGACTTTGCCATACAAGAAGGCACTTTTAACATCCAGCTGAAATACTTTTATTTTCTTTGAGGCTGCAAATGCTAAGAATAACCTAATTGCTTCAAGCCTAGCCACAGGCGCAAACACTTCATTGTAATCAATCCCCTCTTGTTGATTAAAACCTTGGACAACTAGACGAGCTTTATTGCGAATTACGATTCCTCGATCGTCTTTCTTGCACTTAAATACCCATCTAGTTCCAATTGGATATTCTCCAACAGGTAGGTCAACCAACTCCCAAACTTGCAATTTTGTGAACTGAGACAGTTCTTCCTGCATTGCCTCGACCCACGAATTTTCCTTCAAAGCTATCTGAACATTCTTAGGTTCAATTTGTGAGATAAAGCATGAATATAGACATAGATTAGAAATCCCTGTCTCGTTCATTTCAGCATACAAGCTTGAGTGAGTGGATGTACTAGCTTTAGATTGATTCCGAGTCAGAACAGGAGAATTTGGATCACCAATGATATTATCAATTGGATGACTCCTATTAATTCTTGTTGAAGTAACAGGTTCAACTGGAATATCATCCTGTAAGTTGGCACCAATTTCCTCCAAGGGTGGTATACCATCATTAGTAGTTGATATCCTTAATTGTCTCACAGGAGTAAGAACATCATCCATAATCCTTTGAGAAGCAATTTCAGGATCTTCACTCTCTTGAGGTATATCATCTTGAGGTTGTTGTGACTCGATAGGGGTTACCACATCAGTATCGACAATATTCCTAGCATCAGACGTTTGAGCACTCGTTGTTGGAGAAGGAGTGGGATCCTCATCTCCCGACAATAAATGTTCAGGAATGTCTGAGTTACGGACATAGTCACTGATAGGGACTTTAAATGACTTGAAAAGATCTGAATAATCAAATTGCCAATCCAATCCTTTATGCGAGTCATGTGTATAGCTCGTAACTTCGATGTTATAAACTATTTCAACACGTCCCGAATTTTTATTGAATGCCCGTTTGTTTGGTGAGTTAGGCATGTAACCTAGGAAGTATCCTTCGTCAGCCTTCTCACCAAATTTAGGTTGATGACTTGTTTTCAACAACGTACAGGAAACTCCAAAGGGTTCAAACCCTTTTAAGTTTGGTTTCTTTTTGTTCAAAAGCTCATAACATGTCTTGTTCTGCTTTTTAACCGTAAGAACCCGATTGAGAACATAACATGCTGTATTCACTGCTTCTGCCCAAAATATGACCGGAAGCCTTGAATTTGCAAGCATTGTTCTCGCTGCTTCAATTAGAGTTCTATTCTTCCTTTCAGCAACACCATTTTGTTGAGGTTCATATGGTGCACTGAATTGATGTTGAATGCCTTTGCTTAAGCAATATACATTCAATGTAGAATTCTTGAACTCGGTCCCATTGTCACTACGAATTCTCTTAACTCTTTTTCTATAGATGTTCTCTATTAGATCTAGAAACTCCATAAGAATGCCCGGAGTTTCATCCTTAGATCCCAAAAAGAATACCCAAGAGAATCTAGAGAAATCGTCTGTGACAACCAGACAGTACCATTTGCCACCTATGCTTCTCTTGCTTATTGGGCCAAAGAGATCCATATGTAGCAACTCAAAAGGCGAGGAAATAGAGTTCACATTTTTAGACTTGTGTGGTTTCTTATGCTGTTTTCCTTTCAAGCAGGATATACACTTGTCTTCAAATGCAAAACTCTTCGGTGGTACACCCAGAACTAACCCATGTTTGGTTATATAGTTCATTTTTCGAAAGTTTAAGTGTGCCATTTTCCTATGCCATAGGAGAGAGTCTGATTCTGAAGCCTTGGATAACAGACAAGTAGACACCATTGAAGTAATAGGAGCATTCATGTTGATAGCATAAATGTCCTTCTTCCTTGGAGCTTTCATCAGTATCCATTTATCGGGAATGATAAAACCCGGCTTCAGGATCAAGGCCTCTTTCTCAGTGAAGAGAACAGGATGACCTTTATCACAGACTTGGGAAACACTCACTAGGTTGTGCGTTAGTTCTTCAACATAATTCACATCCTCTAGAGTCAAAGTTCCATTAGAAACAGTTCCTTTCCCAGTAATTACTCCTCCTTTATCACCGGCGAAGTGCACTCCTTGTCTCAGTCCACCTCTGAAGTCTGTCAGTAGACTTCTGGTTCCTGTCATGTGCCTAGAGCATCCACTGTCAACATACCACCAATTATCATTGTTCCCAGTCTGCTCCTGCACATACAAGTTGTAAACAATCAGTTATCAAGAGGGACCCAAGCCATTACGGTCTTGGTTTGTCCCTTATCATCGACAAACTGTAGCTCTTTAAAGTAACCATCCTTCCCATTAGGAGCTTTGGTCACTTTTGAAGGAGCATCAGCTTGCTGATGATTAGTGGTCCTGGGTCTATAAGTTGATTGATTTCCAACCCTCCCCGAAATATAACCCTGGGATTTTTGCCCTTGGCTACGATTATCATAGGACCCTTGGTAAACTCCTTGTGTGCGAGATGTAGAACCAATCTCAAAATGACTTTGGTTCCTTCTCGGAGTCATAAACCTCGACGGCACCTGATCCTTAGCAGAGTTTTCATGCCATTTAGGTTTTGGTGGCGAGACACTGTGAGACGCATCTCTTTTCAGAGCAGTCACAGGTTTAATACCAATACCAGGTCTGGTACCTAACCTGTCTGTGCTAGAGATATTTTTAGACTTATCACTGGCCTCGCGCTTAGGAGCAGCTTCATTCTTCTTATTGGGACAACAAGAAGAGACATGTCCTCGTTGATGACATTTGAAGCATGACATCTGCTTTCGTGACTTAGCAGTCTTAGCAGACTCCTTCTTTATCTGATCAAAAGACACTGAAGGTAACTCCTTATGTTTCTTAATGACTTCATTATTTCCATCAGTACTTCCAATCATCCCACTTGATACGAATTGTACTTTAGTGAGAGATTTGACTGTACTCTTGGTTAAAGATGAATCATTGACAGTCTCTTTTTGGATCTCAGATGTAATAGACTGTTGATTTTCCAAATCCTCAGTCTCAGGATTAACATCTGTCATTTCTAAGTCAACAGAAGTGGAAGCAGTGTAATTGGCATTAAAAGGCGGAGGGACATCTGAGTATCCTAGGCCAGTAACATCCTTTACACTACGTTGAGAGCCAATGATTCTATCTAAGGTCAAAGAAGAAGTTCTATAACCTTCAAATTTTCTATTCAGCTCTACCAGTTTCATATTTGACTCTGATAACTCCTTATCCCTAATAGCTATATTTCTATTAAGCTCATTAAGGTTTAGATATAACCCGTCTATTTTAATACATTGTTCATTTATAATGTCAGTCAGACTGGTCTTATCTAGAGCATCACTCTTAATCTTCTCGTTCAGTGCTAATTTATCTTCACCTAACCGACGAACATCAGACTTAGCTAAGTCTAATTCTGAGGTCAAGGTTTTGTTAGATTCTGCAAAGACACTAACCTGTGTTTGAAGATCAGTAACTAAATAGCACACATCAGTGAGAGTAAGGAGATCTAGACATACCTTTTTCTTTTCGGATTGAATATCAGCCATATCATTGGGACTCAATTCTTCTGTCGAGTTGATGTAGAGAACATCTTCCTCAATCCCCTTAACTTCTGTGTGTGGCACATTAGCTTGAGGTTCTTCAGTAGTCGGCATGTAGGAAGTGGATTCAATTTGTTTCTCTTGATCGTCAATCTCAGACATGAGAGCTTGCTCTGATGGTGTAGACCAATCATAAGATCCGTCTATTTGCTGAACCACTAAGACTTTGGAAGTTAGATTACTTCCCGAATCTTGTTTTGAAGTTCCAGCATCAACCTTTGGTCTTTGGCATTCCCTGGCAAAGTGTCCGTAACCTTGACAATTATAACACTTGACCTTGGACTTGTCAAAACCTGGTCGATTTCCAACCACTCTCTTACCCGTACGCTTTAGGAAATTCTTTACTCTCCTTGACACCATAGCCAGTTGCCACTGGAGGTCCATTTCCTCTAAGTCATCAGGGTCAACCTGATCATAATCTTCATCAAATTGTGCTGGATTGTTTATCTTCCCTTGAATATAGTTTTCATAGGAAGCAACGAACGATGCCAACACAGAAAGTTGTTGTTCGGCTGATTTCACACTCATCGGCATCTTATGATGCCCTTGAGTGGATTTATCTGAGGTGCTGTTCCTGTTTCGTTTATCACCGCTATCCGAAGCAATGAAACAGAGATCCTCAGTCAATTTTTCTCCAATCTCATCAATTTCACCCGCAAACAAAGCCGTGGTCAAATTGGATGAGGAATTAGAGATACTAGTCTTTCCATGGTACAGACCAGGATTCTGTAGATGATCAGAATCCGTATCTCTCGTTTTCTTAGAGAAATCATAACCCCTTAGTTTATCAATTGCTTTCTCTATGGTCATGGTTGCATATCTTTCATCATTATCTTTCAGCATGATACCGTACATCTCCCATTTACAAGGTAAACCCTCAATAAACTTGTCGGTTTTCTCCTTGTCATTATAAAAGATAGCATGGTCGTCAAGCTCACTTAATAGATGATAGAAACGGGTGGTGTAAGCCTCAAGATCTTCTTCTCTAAAAGCCTTAAATACCATAAACTGCTTTTTTAGAAGATTACATTTACCAGCTTTCACCTGAGGGCTCCCCTCACATCTCTTTTCTAGAGCGTCCCACAGCTCTTTAGCTGTGTGAAAGGACTTCAACTGATGGTTGATCTCCTTAGGAAGGCTCATCTTAATTGAAGAATGTGCTTTATTATCGATGGTGAATTCTTTCTTCTGATGGTCATTCATTCGATCATAAGTCACAATCACTGTTGCGTTCCCTACCTCAGCTGTAGGTGCAACATATCCGTTTTTAATACACAACCAAATAGTGATGTCGTGGAATCTACAGTAACTTTCAAATCTGTCTTTCCACCCGTAATAGTCCTCAAGTCTAAGTAGCTTCGGTGGAACATTAGATTTTCCAACCTCGTGTTCCATCTCGATCATTCGGCTTAAATCAGACATTTGAAAGTGAAAAATTAAGTTATATTGAGAATTCAATAATCTCAACTCGCAACTAAACTCAGTTCGCAGGAAATGTCAGTTCGCAGAAGTCTCAGCTCGCAAAAATCTCAGTTCGCAAGTAAGATTCGGCTCGCAGATAATCTCAGTTCGCAAGTCAATCTCAACTCGCAGAGAATCTCAGCTCGCAGGAACTCAGTTCGCAATGGAACTCGGTTTGCAGGAATCTCAACTCGCGGAAACCCTAATCTCAACTCGCAGATAACAGTAACCCTAATCTCAACTCGCAAAACGGCGCCTCGAAATCTGGGAACTGAACTTTTTGGTATTTTTACGAATAAATCCGTAGATTTCGTTCGAAAAACGACCCTAAAGATGTTATATAACCAAAAACCTTGTAACCACAACGTTTCTAAGCCCGAAAGCTCTGATACCAATTGTAAGGTCGCTAGATCTTGGTTCGATAACGGATTATCTTTAAGTATTGAGGTGCGGAATCCCTCAATACGTTAAGGTTTATTGCTTATATAACTTTGCAATTAATTAACAAGCTTCGTTTTGATATTAACTAGTGTTAAACAATCAAAACCGAGCCTATTCAATAAATGCTTTTATATCTGCACAGATTTCGGGGAGAGAATACTTAAAATATTTGGTGTGTGTAAAGAGCACGGATTTCTAGGTCTATAATAATGAGCAGCTTTTAAAATATTTATATCTGGTTCAACTCGCAGGCCATGGGCCTTGCGAGTTGACTCAACTCGCAGCCCATGGGCCTGCGAGTCCAGATAGACTGCGAGCCCACATCTCAGCTCGCAGGTAGGTCCTGCGAACCGAGATAGCTGCGAGCCCAAAACTCAACTCGCAGGTAAGACCTGTGAGTCCAGTTTACAGCGAGCCCAGATCTCAACTCGCAAGTTTGTTGACCTGCGAGTTGACTTCTCAATTCACGATTCATACCTTAACTTAAAATCGATATTTGTCTAATAACATTTAACAAATAATAATAACAAGTTAATATCATATATTTACAAGTTTAAACCAATTTATACAAGTTTGATAATAAATACACTAGTCCTATTACAAGCTAGATCTATTGTCACAAGAACATGTCCCAACAGTTGCGAGTTACAACACCCTTGTCATCGCGTTTGCACTTAAACACCCATTTGGTGCCTATTGCATATTCCCCTTTTGGTAGATCAACTAGCTCCCATACTTTGAGCTTCTTGAATTGATCAAGCTCCTCTTGCATAGCCTCTACCCAAGAATTATCCTTAAGAGCCATTTGTACATTTTTGGGCTCAATTTGAGAAATGAAACAACTAAACAGGCACTTATGCATGATTCCAGTATCTTGAATCGATGCATATAGACTGTTGCTTTCTGATATTTCTCTGCGAGTCTTTACTCTAGAACTCGGATCACTAATGATATTATCAATCGGATGATACTTGTTCACACGAGTTGAGACTATAGAGTCAACCGGTAAGTCAGATCCTAGATTTGATCCAATCTCCCTTTGAGGTGATACTTCATCCTCTACAATTTCATGCATAGGATCTGTAACCTTTGAGGAAGATGGAATGTCATTCAGATTTGAATCACTATCCGCAATAGGATTGACAATAGTTTCTTTCCCTTTATCATTTGCATCTTCCGAACTTGGAATGCTAGATCTTGGTGCAAACGCATTGATTTCACCATCATCTAGCACAACATGTTCTAGCCCCAAGGTGTCAGCTTCACTTAAGAACGGAAGATTGAATGATTTGAAGACAACATTATAGTCAAATAACCATTCTGGTCCAGTTTGTACAGCTGGAGTATAGGATGTGACTTGTATATTATATACAATCTCAACTCTGCTAGTTGCCTTATTATAGACCCTTTTGTTTGGAGATCCAACTTCATAACCTAGGAATAATCCTTCGTCAGCTTTCTTACCAAATTTTGATTGATGTTTGGTTTTTAATAAGGTACATTGAACACCGAAGGGTTCAAGACCAGTCAGGTTTGGTTTTCGACCATTTAGGAGCTCATAACACGTTTTGTTATGCTTCTTGACGGTTAAAACTCTATTGAGCACATGACAAGCTGTATTCACTGCTTCTCCCCAAAAAATGACAGGTAGTTTTGAATCAGCCAGCATTGTTCTTGCTGCTTCAATCAATGTACGGTTTTTCCTTTCAGCGACACCATTTTGTTGTGGCTCATAAGGTGCACTGAACTGCCTTTACTTAAGCAAAAGACATTCAATACCGAGTTCTTGAACTCTAAGCCATTGTCGCTTCATGTCTTCTTGACTCCTCGACCAAATTGATGTCCAATCTGGGTAAAGAATGTCATCAGCATTTCTGCTGTCTCATCCTTTGATGCCAGAAAGAATACCCATGAAAAACGTGAAAAGTCATCAGTGATAACTAGACAGTAATGTTTACCACCTATACTCCTTGCGTTCACAGGACCAAATAGATCCATATGAAGAAGATCAAAGGTTGAGGCAATGGAATTTTGAGATTTTGACTGATGAGGCTTCTTGTGTTGTTTGCCTTTTTGACAAGGCACACATTTATCCTCTAGACCAAAACTCTGTACTGGAACACCTAGCACTAGTCCATTCTTGACTATATAGTTCATCTTTCTAAAGTGTAAGTGTGCCATTTTCCGGTGCCACAACTGTGAATCGAACTCAGATGCTGTGGATATAAGGCATGTCGACTCCGGGTAGGATTCAGTAACACTGATAAACCAAGATCGATCTAATACTCTTATTAGGTTAACACAGTTTTGAATAATTACTAAGAAGTTTGCGGAATAACACTTAGTAATATAATGAAGATTAATAACAAAATCAATGAAAACAGAATTACTATCAAAAGCTTCAATCTTATTAATTATAAAAGACGAATACACTGACTTGTATTAGGGTTACAAAACCTTGAAGCGTCACACCAAAAAGATTCTCTATCTAATTTAGGTTTAGGATCTCTATTTATAACACATAGAGTCCTGCTAACCAATCTCCTATAATCATGGAAACTGTTACATTCCATAATTATCCAAACTTTATCTACCCGCCTATTTTGTACATAAACAGTGTTAAATACCATATTTATACAAACAGTGGTAATTACTCTAACAGTGTTAACACTTGTATGTATTACTTAAACTAGTACACCAACAGTGGTAACTAGCCTAAGCAGTGTTAACTGTTACAAACAAGCTTAACAGTGGAAATCTCTAACAGTGTAAATCATTACTAACAAATGTAACTCATGTCTTCACTTCAGTCTTCACTAACAGTTGTAACTTGTGAAGACAGTGGTAATCCGATTGATAATATCATTGGTGATCCGAGTTCTAGAGTAAAGACTCGCAGAGAAATATCATAAAGCAACAGTCTATATGCATCGATTCAAGATACTGGAATCATGCATAAGTGCCTGTTTAGTTGTTTCATTTCTCAACTTGAGCCTAAAAATGTACAAATGGCTCTTAAGGATAATTCTTGGGTAGAGGCTATGCAAGAGGAGCTTGATCAATTCAAGAAGCTCAAGGTATGGGAGCTAGTGGATCTACCAAAAGGGAATATGCAATAGGCACCAAATGGGTGTTTAAGTGCAAACGTGATGACAAGGGTGTTGTAACTCACAACAAAGCCAGATTGGTAGTTCAAGGATTTAATCAGCAGGAAGGGATAGACTATACAGAGGTGTTTGCACCTGTCGCAAGGCTGGAAGCAATTCGATTGTTTATGGCATATGCTGCACATAAAAGAATCAAAGTCTATCAACTTGATGTAAAGAGTGCCTTCCTACATGGTAAAGTTCAGGAACTTGTGTTTGTTCAACAAGCTCCAGGGTTCAGTGATCCAGACCATCCAGACCGAGTCTATAAATTAGACAAGGCTCTGTATGGACTGCATCAAGCACCTAGAGCTTGGTATGAGACTCTATCTACTTATCTCTTGGAAAATGGGTTCAAAAGAGGGCAGATAGACTGTACATTGTTCATCAAATGGCAAAAGGAAGATTTCCTACTTGTTCAAGTGTATGTCGATGATATCATTTTTGGATCATCCGATGAGCAAATGTGCAGAGACTTTGAACAAGTTATGAAGCAAAGATTTGAAATGAGTGCGATGGGGGAATTGAATTTCTTCTTAGGATTACAAGTTGATCAAAAGAAAGATGGATTCTTCATCCATCAGACGAAGTATGTTCATGAAATGCTCATGCGTTTCAAGATGACTGAAAGCTCGTCATATGGTACTCCAATTCAATTGAATCACAATCTTGGACCAGATTCTGAAAGTACTGAAGATGTGGATCCGACTCTATATTGGGCCATTATTGGTTCTCTCATGTATCTAACAGCTTCTAGACCAGATATAACATTTGCAGTCTGTTTGTGCGCGCGCTTTCAATCTACGCCTAAGGAATCACACATGAAAGCAGCAAAGAGAATTTTGCGTTACCTTAAGGGAAAACCTAAGTTAGGTCTTTGGTATCCCTCGGGAGGCAATTTTGACTTTGTTGCTTATACTGACTCAGATTATGGAGGTTGTAACCTGAATAGGAAATCTACCACGGGAGGTTGTTAGTTATTAGGGGGTCGCATTGTCTCTTGGCAATGTAAGAAACAAACCTCGGTCGCTATCTCAACCTGTGAGGCTGAGTATGTGGCAGCCGGTAGTTGTTGTTCACAAGTATTGTGGATACAACAACAGCTACGTGACTATGGTTTGAATTTCACTAACACTCCTATTATGATTGACAATCAGTCAACCATGTCTATAACTAATAATCCTGTAAAGCATAGTAAGACGAAACACATTGAAATAAGACATCATTTCATTTGTGACTGTGCAGAAAAACATTTGATTAAATTAGTTAAGGTCATTTCTGATGACAATCTGGCTGAACTTTATACAAAGGCATTTGATCGGTCTCGGTTTGAGCTCTTACTCCAACTTAATGGGATGAGTAATCCTGAGTAAATATTTTCTCAAAGAACTTAGTATGTTTTTATTTCTATTTCTTAGTTTATTTTACCTTTTCTCTTTGCAAAACCAATAAAAATTTAGAGGGTCACTGTACTAACTGCAAAGAAATGATGAATCTTTTACTCATGCCTAGAACATTTTATATGTGTGGCTCTAAGATGCAGAACATTCACAGTAAATGTACCTAAAAATGCAAACGTATTTGATAGCTTCACTTTACGATGTATTGGTAGGCATGCGACATAACGGTTTTCAAGTACTTAATTTATAATAAATAATACGATTTTTGTGCTATCTTTATTTTGATGTACGACTTAAGTCTTAATTCTTAGGAGATGGGCCGTTCATGAATGCTTGTTACCAGATATAAAACAACATTAAATCATCTGGGGGGTTCACTGACTGGTTCTTCTGCTTCATCTAGAACTATGTTGACCTAGATTCAGCCAGTGTATCCTAAAAACTAGAACAAACTCGACCGCGAAACAAGAATACCGTTTTCAAGGTCTCTAGTCAAACTATGTCGCTTTGTTGTACGAAAGTACAGACCTGTCACCTCTGGTTTGATTTTAGATTTGTTTGTTTCTAACCATAGTCTTGTCTTTAAATTGAAACATGTACCTATGTACATTGCTGATAAAGCAAACAGACTTGACTTTAAAGATGAAATAAAAATGAAAAATATCCTTTACATGCTATTCATGACTGTCTGGATCCTAAGGGTATATCAAATGTACGATTCGCAAGAGATCGTGAACAATAATCTTATATGTACTTGAGAATTCTGAATATCGAATGCTTAAGTGGAAAACAATACTGATAATCGTTGTGTTCTATAACTTACAACAATAATAATCAAAGGAATAAATGAAAATTCCTAAATGTGTATTGCTCTCATCATGGCTAATTCGATCTTTGTATCAGTGACACTCGCAAAAAGATTGTACTTTTTAAAAAAAAATATGAACAATTTCATATTCGCATTTTTACCTTTTATGTTATTTTTAAGTTTTTAAATAAATAAATGAATAATTGTTCTTTGTTTTTTGGGTATTATTTATATTTTGTTCGTATAATTGCTCAAACCTTGCTCAATTGAATGCCTAAGTATTTAGATCATTGCTTTTCGTTTTAAAATAGAAAAAGTTAAACTTTTTAATTTTAAAATTCTAAGTTCGTACGAACTTAGAAGGTATGTTCGAAGGATATGTTCGTACGAACATATAGGTTCGTACGAACCTACTGGTGGTATAAAAGGGGGTCAATGTTAGTCAAACTCACATTTTCAAAAACTCTAAGTTCGTACGAACATACTGTGACCATTCGAACCTACATACGAACATACCCGCTGTTGTCATTTTTTGAATTAAATTCAATTTTTTGGACGTTGTCTTGCAATTCCAAACCGGTAATCTTCACCCTTAACATAAACCGCATCTTTGTAAGTCATTTATTCATGATTTGAACAAATAAACACCTATACATTTGGATTTAAGTTAGGTTTTAGCAAAACAAACTTAAAAATCAAAATTTTAGTTGTATAAATGGTTTTATGTGTTGTGGTTGTGTTGCAATATGTTATACACATATAGGCGCACCTTTTCCAAGTGATTGATTGCACTTTACTTAACAAAATTTTCGAACTTTGGTTTTCTGTTCATATGTTCGAACTTACATGTCGTACGAACCTAGCCAATGTAAGTTCGTACGAACTTAAGTTTGACTTGGTCAAACAGTAAGTTCGTACGAACCTACAAGGGCAGTAAGTTCGTACGAACTTATAAGTTCGTACGAACCTACTATCGTTTGAACTTTGAAAATTTGTTTTAAGACTTGTTTTAATCATAGAATCTTGTTTGCAGGGTTCGAAGTTAATTATGTCTTATGACTAACATTATTATTCTTTACTTTTGGCGTGTTTGTGTTTGTTTTGCAGAAATGGCTGATCTTGTGCGTGAGTTTCACAACAAGCACAATGTGGCAGTTTCTTTTGATCTTGCCAACCCGGCGACCGCGCCGTTTCGAGGCATGCTGGAGTTTCTCATGCGCTCACGGGTGTTTTATGCTCTTACTCACTCGCCAACGCTATATTTTCCATATCTTAGCCAATTTTGGGCTACGGCAATTCATGATTGTGAGCCTCAGCCTCCGGTCATAAGGGCTACTGTCAACGGGGTCGATATAGAGTTTTCTGCCGACCTTCTGAGGCAGGTTCTGCATCTGGGAACTGAAGAACAGGAAAATGGCCCAACTTCTTTCTCTCTTGATATGCGTGCTGTCGCGTTTCAACGCATGGGCTATGTGGGAGATGTTGTCCACACCCAATACACCAAGAGTCTGGTATACGGCCAGTGGCGCTATCTTATGCACATCCTGCTGGTGTCATTCGGGCCAAAGAAGGCGGGCTTTGATACCATGAACCATAAGCTGCAGTCTGGGATGATTTCCCTTGTCTACAACAAACCCTACAGCTTCTCGCAGTACTTTTTCGATGAAATGGTTCAGTAGATTAAGGGGAGTGTGAAGGAGCACTTTATTCTATACCCCCGTTTTGTCATGATGGTGATAAACGCTCTTCTTCCGAATCTTCCAGCTATCGACCCGGTGGTTCATTTGATGCCGGTCGACAAGAAGATCTTTGGGCACTGTCTCAGCCACAACAAGAGACGTGCAGTTGCTGATAGGCCACAAGATGTGCCTTTGTTTGGGGCAATTATTGATGCAAACTATCAGGCTCCACCAGATAATGGCTGGTTGGATGTGCCTGTGCCCCAAGCAGCTGCTGAGGTTCAAGCTCAAGAACCAGAGCCGGCACCGGCCCATGCTGAGGTGGCTGCTAATGAGCCACAGCAGGAGGTAGTTGAAGAACTCCTGCACCAGATAGAGCATCCTGCAGAGGGAGAGCGTGTTGACGCTGATGTTGCTGCTGAGTTAGTTCGGGAAGTTCTTTAGGGCGAAGCAAGACCCAGTTCTGAGCCCACCTTTGATGATCTCTTCAAGGATATTGATGACTATTCTGTAGCCCGAGACACATGGTCTCCACCTGCTGCTGAAGCTGATAAGGATGCAGCTCTTGATTCTGAGGCTACAGAATCTGATGCAGATGATGATGATGATGGTGATGATGATGAGGATGGTAATGATGATGATGATGACGAGGACCGCCCTATGATTGGGTTTCATGGGTCCAAAGGGGTGTTGATTGACCCTAAAGCCGCCCGGGAGAAGGAAAAGGGCAAGCGAAAGGTTCAGGTTGATGATGAATATGTTCCCGAGGACTCCGATGATGAATCTGAACCGGAACAGTTCCGGTTGCAGGCACGCAAGCGCCAACGTCCAACTGGTGTGGTTATTGGAGCGGGTGGTTCTGCTCCTACGACTATCACACCTACACCACCACCTGTTGCTCCATCAACAGTACAACAACCTCTAGTTGCATCCACAACTACCCGATCTGTTCCCAACCCGGCTACTCTTCTCTCAGATCCGGACAAGTTTACCTATCTTGAGGGCCGGATCACTAGCTTGATGGATATGGTGACTGCCTTGACTGCTGTGGTTACAAGCCAGGAAGTTCGAGTCACAAATCTGACGGCTATTAATGAGCGTTTAGAAAAGCAACTTGAAAAGGTCGAAGATCAAGTGCGGCTAAATGAGGTCACTGTCTTTCAAATGAAGCGCCAGTCGCTCAGGGGGGATAAGACACCAGGATGCAAGGAAGATGAGCTGAGACTCAAAGCTGATAATGACCGAGACGATGATCCAAGTGCACCCAAAGGAGGTGAGCTGCCTGGCTCTTCATCTAGAGTGCAAGGTGCAGTTATAGCTCAGGGGGAGTCTGGTCAAGGTTCTGGTGTGAGTGGATCTGGACAAGGTGCTTCAAAGCCTCAAGAAGAGACTGAACCATCTGGAAGGTGGAACAAAGAGTCCAGTGAGGCACAAGCAGCAGGGTCAGACTGGAGCAAGAAAATCGAAGAAAAAACGAATCAGAAAGGTGGTTGGGGAACAGAATCAGGGTCTGGTGTTGGTGCAGCGGCAGAAGGTGGTGGCAGCCAGATCTCAGAATGGGGTACAAAGAAGAATGAAAATGAAGCTGAGAAGGCTGGTAGTAAAACACAAGAGTCCCCTGTTGCTGAGACTAATACTATCGAGGCATTGCTTGGTTTGGATGACCCGGATAGTGATTGGTCAGAATTAGAAGAAGGGGAGATCCTCAATAAAGAGGTTGCTGATTGGAAATCAGATGAAGAGGTCCTACCTGATGCTGATGCAGATGTGGACGAATTCGTGATAGATACACAACCTGTTACTGAAGTTGTGGTGGAGTGTGAAGCTGGCGAGAAAGTGATCGACTTGGAGCATGACTTAGCTCCTGAAGTTGATTCAGATTCAGAAGAAGTTGAACCAACTCGAGAAGAGTTAAAGAGGTTATGGTTCAAAAAGGTTGAAAAGGAACCAGAGATTAAATATAAAGGTGATATCAGGGTCAGAGGATCGGGCGGGTTAAAGCGTGGAATCATAAGTTGGTTTTATGACAGTGATCTTAAACTGTTCATATTAAAAAGATATGATGGGATTCAGTACTTGAAAAATAAACTGAAGACCTTTAGCTCGCTGCCGAAGATTGAATTGAAGGAGCTTGCCTGGTTAGACTTAGTAAATATTGACAATGATCCTTACGCTAGTACTTTGGAAAGAATCTTAAAACGTGAAGGAAGATCCAATAAGTTTGAAAGTCTAAAGCCAAAACCGGGTAAAAGAGTTCCAGATCTGACCAGGATTGACCCTTTCACTAACAAGCCATGGATGAAGATGGTCTACAGACCGGTTAAGTGCTTGAAGAGAGTTCCTTTGAAGAAAATGCCACAAAACATTCTTGCAAATCTCAAGTGGTGGTACGTTGACAGCAAGACGGCTGAAGCTGTGATGGAAGATGCTGAGGAAAATGTGTTACTAAGAGTGTATGACAGTTTGCATCTGGTAAACTTGTCTAAAGACGATCTGATGAAGCTTCATGTAAACAAGGTCTTGTATAGAGACAACTGGAGACATGAAGGCCGTAAATATCAGAGGGTCGTCAACGTGTGCATTGAGAAAGGCTTATGGGCTGAGAGTCGACAGAGTTGATCAAGAATCAAGATTCGACAAAGCCAAAAGACTGAAGACTGACCGAGCTATTGTCAAGGGGGAGTCTGTTGGTGCACGTTTGGTGACAACAGCTCTTATTTTGTAATATTTAGTTTTGTTATTAGATTTGTAGTTAATAATGTAAAGTGTTTATTAACTTAGCCTTTTTAGTTTTTAGTTTGTAAGTTCGTACGAACCTATATGTTCGTACGAACCTAGGACCAGTAAGTTCGTACGAACTTACTGGGTATAAAAACTAAGTTGTAATATTTCATTCAAAAGCTTTTGGAAATCAGTTATATTCGAACATACAGTGCTATCTTCGAATACCTACGAACTTATACACTTAACACTTGCATTTACTTGTTTTGTTGTTGGTTATTGTGTATTATACCATTCCGCAATCTAATACACATTGTAATCCCGTTTGGATCCATGCAAAGGGACTTTCAATTTTAATACATAACCACAAGTCAAAATAGTAATGCACTAAAATCTTCATCAAAAGGGCGTTGCAAAATGTATGACTCTAGTGAAATGCTCCAAAAGCTATCCGTGCTAAATACGACTTATGGCCCTGTGAATAACATGCTAAATATTGTCAACATAAAGTTGGTGAGCTCACAAGTTTAAGCAATTGTAATTGATAACATGAACCGCAAGATTTAGTTTGTTATTACATAACACAATGTAAAGTAATACTATTGCCATGAGCTCATGAAACGAAACCTTAACAAGTAGTAGTTGGTGCCTCCAATGAGTGTCTAATCCAAAACACTAGTAGTTCTCAAATGATTATGCGTCCGTTTGACTACCGGTCAAGTTAGCGCTACTAACCCGGACGAAGGTGTAAACCCAATAGATCTATTCACAACATTCACGTTCAAATCCACAACTAACGATTCATGATAGAGAGGCCTTATTGGATTAATATGTTACTCATGCAATAAGTTTAAGTTTTAGTGTACTTGCGTTCATAAAGAAAATGAGCATGTATTATCACCCCAAGCATAACAAAACAAGTAAAATGGGGCTATGAGACTCACCTCAACAAGTGAATGGTACGAGAGTGAAATCAAGCAAATGTGATGACAACGTAGTGACTCAACCTCAACCTAAATCAATAAGGTGCCTTAGGGTCTCAATGATATGTTCTATATGCACATGTGTTTTGAAAGTTAAACTACCCATAAAGACTTGTGTACAACTTTTGCCAAAACTCTACTAGTCTAACACTTTAGAACAAAACAAACCAAAGTGGGTTTTCCATTTTGTTAAGAAAAATACAGATGCTGTCCCAGATTTACCCCAGCTTTAGAGGTCCACAATTCTCTCAAATCTTAACCATTTTAAGAAAGGTCAAGTCTGGGATTTAGATCTATGTGTTAGCTTTAAAACTAATATGATTGGGTTCCATAAATCCAAGTTTAAAGTATTCAAATCGTGGTCACAAGTCGCGGTGTCAGCAGTTTTGCGCATAATTGTTTATCTCAACTTTTTACACAACAAGTCCATATTGGTGGTATGAAATACATATATATATACAAGTGTGTATGTACATATGTATATAAATGTTATTTACCTATAAGCCAACCCTCCTCCAAGTTTTAAGAACACATTTTACTCATTAAAAGTACAAAACAGTTTAAAAGGTGAATCTGTCTAAGATTTTATGTCACTTTGAGGGACCATTTCTACTAGATATAAAATGATTTTGATCAAGTAATTTTTACCCATTTAAAAACCATGTTTAAGGAGTCTTTTGGCTCTGGTCTCATAATTTTTGGAAAAGTATAAGTCATGCAAATGATTTAACCAAATCAGACTCTCAAATTTAAGACCTGCTGGATATCCGAGCTTACAAAAATCATTTGATGGTCGAGATCTTTGAGTTAAAAATATATATTGTGCAGATCTAAAGTTAAGACACTAAAGTAACTTTCAAAAAAAGATTCATCACTTTTTATTAAGTTTTGAGCAAGTTATGGCCTTCCAAAGTTGGTACATTTTCTAGACAGATTCTGAGTTTTGAGTCTTGTAAGTACTTAGTGTTTGCTTTCTTTGTTTTACCAAGGTCATGGGTATAAGTGATCATATTAAAACATCTTAAGCTTTAAGTCAACTATATACATTTTTAAATCATGGTTTTAGTAGAGTTTTCTTTAGTATATAAAATCCCAAAGTCCATCAAAGTATAAGTCCATATTCGTCTTTCTATTTGTGTTCGAGTGCATACATGTGTTTACTTTTAATTAACAAGACTTAGTGGATGATGAAAATGAAGTAAAACAGACAATGTTTAGGGAACTTACAAGTATTAAGAAGACTTTACAAGTCTTAAGAAAGCTAGAAGGTAGAAGGCTTGAGTACAACACTTGAATCTACTGTCTTTGAGAGTAATACTTAGCTACTTAGTAAGTTTGGTGATGATTTGTATATAGTATGTATGGTGGACGTTTTTAAGGGTATGGAATAGAGCAAGAGGGAGTTTATTTGAGTGTTAAGAAGTTGCAAGGGATTAGGAAAGCATAAGTGCTTGTATTTATAGGTGGAGAGCTTGGTTTATGGCTAGTTAGTCTTCTAGTTTAGTTTTAATCCTTAGTTAGAGCGTGGGGAGTTGTAAGTCAACTTTAATGGGGAGATGGGAGGTACTTTGGGCAAATTTTGCATGAAGGGAGGACAAGGAGGTAATGGTTGCTAGTGAAAAGAAGTACAACTTATGCTAAAGAGGGAGACAAGAAGTACAACTAGTGAAAAGTGCATATGTGTGTGTGTGGGCTGATTTTTTGTGCTCAAGAATGGGAGGGAACTTTCAATTTATTAAGTGTATTCATGCAAGGTGGTGCATGCATGCATGCTTATTGTGTAAGTGAAATTGGTGTAGGCTTGTGTGGTTTATAAACATTTGTGCATATAGTTTAATTGATATGAACGTAGTAGCTAATAAATAACATATTTATGCGTCATTTAATAATTGATAGTATACCATGCAAGTTGGTAATGTACATCGTTTATGTTTAAGTCATCTCTACACATAATGACTTATTGATCATGCACTTAGCCTAACTATGCACTAAGTATGAGAAACGACGTATTATCTGAGGTAAAAGTTAACCGAAATTTTCTGGTTGTCACAACTCACCAATGACATCCCCACTAGATCGTCTTCCTTTTATACCTTCTAGTTAGTAACGGGGTATCATTATCAGTATCATCATCGTCATCTTGCAATATATAATCATCGTCTTCATTAAACTTATGTTTGCCTTTATCCGTAGTAAAAGGAGACCCGAAGTGAGATCTAAGTATTTTTAGATCGAGATTCATCCAACGGTGGAATATCATCTTCATCATCACGTTCATCATCACTCTCGGTCTGTTCACTCACGAACCCCAATAGCATCCTCGAATTTATATCTTCTAGCTTCAACACTTAGGAATACATAGGCTTTGAACGAATCGTGTTCTAGTTGTTTCTCCAATCGGAGAGTAAAACAATCAAAAGTAATTATCTCCCCATCTAGTAAGAACTTATATGTGTACAAAATAAAAATGAAAATTAATTATATTACTCATACTAATAGGATTTACATTCTTTTTGTGAGAGTCACTGTTACGAAGATCATGAAAGTCCCTTGTGAACTGATCCACGAGGTAATAACGTGTATTAGAGTGTGGAATCCTCTAACAAACGAAACGCTAACTAAATGAGTGTCGTAAGTATGTTTAAATCACGAAATAAGCTTTTTAGAATATAAGTTGTATTATATTCGAACTTGCAACAATATTACAAGAGTATTCGAACTTAGTTTGCTGAAACTAAGTCTTTCCAAAGGTTACAATGAATAATTTCGGACATGTATTTATAGATAGCTAAGTTTGTACGAACTTAGCAGCTCCTAAGTTCGTATAAACTTACCTGTAAGTTCGTACCTACTCTAAGTTCGTACGATCATACAGGTTCGTACAAAGCTACAAAAATACATAACAAATATTCATTTAATTAACAAAATAAACAAATTACAAAACTAACTATTACAAATACGAAGCTGTTGTCACAATCATGTACCAATAGACTCCCCCTTGACAATAGCTCTATTTGTCTTATGTCTTTGTTGTTGTAGTCGATCTTGATTCTCGATCAGCTATGTCGACTTCCTGCCCATATACCTTTCTCAATACAAACCTTCACCACCTTCTGATATCTTCGGCCTTCATGCCTCCAACTATCTTTTTACAAGATTTTACTTGCATGAAGCTTCATCATATCATCCTTGGACAAGTTTACCAGATGTAAACTGTCGTACACCCTCAATAATACCTTTCCTTCACCGTCCTCCATAACTGCTTCGGCTGTCTAACTATCAACATACCACCACTTAAGATTTTCAAGAATGTTTTGTGGCATTTTCTTCAACGGAACCTTCTTCAAGCACTTGATTGGTCTATAGACCATCTTCATTTACGAGTTGTTAGTAAATGGAACAATCCTGGTCAGATCATGAACTCTCTTCCCCGGCTCTGGCTTTAAGTCTTCTAAGGTACGAGCCTAAGGATCGTCTCCAATATTCACCAAGTGTAGCCAGGCCAGTTCCTTCAGTTCTATCTTCGGCAATGAGCTAAATATCTTTAGTTTGTTTTTCAAATACTGAATCCCATCATATCTTTAAATTATGAACAGTTTGAGTTCACTGTCATAAAACCAAGTAATGATGCCTTGTTTCAGCTCGCCCGATCCTCTGACCTTTATATCACCCTTATACTTAGTTTCTGGTTCCTTTTCCACCTTCTTGAACCACAAGTTCTTTAACTCTTCTCGTGTTGGCTCAATCTACTAAGTTAATCACTTTCTGTTGATACATATTAGAGTGTCTGTCAGTTGGTCAAGTCTGTACTGTGTCTGTAAATGTAATAAAGTAAATAAAGTTACATTTTCTGTGTACTGCGACACAAGGCTTGTGTCGCATAAGTGATAGGTGCGACACAGTGCTTGTGTCGCAATAGTGAATCCTGCGACACAAGGCTTGTGTCGCATAAGTCGGCCAGATTAGTATAAATACCTCTAATTACTTTGTAATTAGGTTAGACTTTTTGATATTAGTTTTCTCTGTGTTTTTGGCTGTATTTTCTCTCAGAGATAATTTGATCACTTGCAATATAAAGTTCATACTTCATTGAGTTTAATTGTTTTAACTTTATTATTGTATTGTGGTTTGATCTTGCATAAGATTCGTGACGATTTGATTCAAAGGTTCATAGTGGGATCTACAATTGGTATCAGAGCCATAATCAATAGATTTTGGTGGTATCAAATCGTTTGGTAAATTGTTTACACTTATTTTGATTATTTAACATCTTGTTTTGGTGTTTGATCTTCATTACAGGTGTTATTGGAGCTGAATTGTGTTATTTTTGAACCCTTGTAACTGTGATTTTACGAAATTGGTTAATAAAATTCGTTTAGGTTTCAAAAATTTCGTTTTTTTGAGGTTTTGGCATCAAACAGCGCCGTTTTGCGACACAAGCTTGCGACATAATATTTGTGTCGCTGTAGGGTTTCTTGCGACATACTGTTGCGACATAATCTCTGTGTCGCTGATACTCCTCTTGCGACATAACCTTGTGTCGCTTGATTCCTTTTGCGACATAACCTTTGTGTCGCTGACATCTCTGTTGCGACATAACCTCTGTGTCGCCTTTGCCTTATTTGCGACATAATAGTTGCGACACAACCTTTGTGTCGCCTTTTTCAGTTTCCAAATTTTTGAAAAGTCTCTTAAACCCAGTATCATGTCTGCTTCTACTTCCACGTCGCTTCAGCAAGTTGGAGCTATGTTACGACACAATAGTGAGGTGGGTTCCACGAATAAACCTCCTATGTATACAGCTGGGATGAACTACCTCGATTGGCGTCAACGTTTTGAGGCATTCGTATCATTTAATGATGCGGAAATGCTTATCTACTTAGAAGAGAGATATGAACGCCCTGGTAGAACAGGTATTTTTAATGGACCAATACCGGAGAAGTCCATTAAATCCATGACTCCTGAAGAGCGTAAGGCCTTCGACACCGAGCGGAAAACGTACTCCGCTATTACCATGGCCTTACCCCAACCACTACTTAGACAACTCCGACATCACAAGACTGCATACGATCTTTGGAAGGGGTTCGAGAAGAAGTGTGGAGGCAGTGATCAATACAAAAGGAACAAACTGGACTTAGTGAAAAAGCAGTTTGAAGTTTTTGATATGCTGCCTACTGAGTCATTAGAGGATATGTGCAGCAGATACTCACAACTGGTGAGTGAATTAGTCGAAGGTGGAGTCACTCTTGACAAAACCGATGTTAATAAGAAACTTCTGGGTTCCTTACCCAAGAAGTGGAATACTAGAGTGCTGCTCATGGAGAAAGATGAGGACATTATGGACATGGAGCTTGACGATCTCATCGGCCAGATTGCTGCTGATCTCCTAGATATGCAAAAGAAGGAGACTAAAGCTACTGCTCATCTACAAAATCCAAAGCTCTATGGCGTAGATGCTCCTGCTGCAGCAACTCATGCTGCCGGAACTGCTTTTCTATCTGGGGGATCCGGTGCTCCTAGTACATCTGGTGGCTTTGGATACAACACCACCAATTCTTCCAGTGGAGGTGCTGCTTATCAAAATTTCAAAGGCGCATCTCCTGCAGTTGCCGAAGAACACGCTGCTGTGTTTACTGCTTTCTTGTCCGCTTACGATGATTTCTTATCAAACAAGAATAGCACCGTGTCCTTGACTGAAGAAGACTTCAGTCAGATAGATAATGAGGAACTTGAACGCATGGACTTAAAGTGGAGCATGGCGATGCTCACTAGGCGTGTCAAGAACTTTCTTAAGAAGACTGGGAGGAAGAATGTCACAGACCCTGAAGAGAAGGGTTTAGGATTTAATAAGAGCAAAGTTAAGTGCTACCAGTGTCAACAATATGGACATTTTGCTCGGGAATGTGACAGAAAGAAGAACCCACCCTCTGGGTTATCCAAACCTTCCCAACACCATTCATCGGACAAGACTAGAACTGAAGAGAAGGCTATGGTTTCCGCTGCGCTCCTTCTCTCAAATAATGCTTGGGAATGGTCTGATCCTGATGAAGAAGACACTGAACGTGCACTGATGGCTGAAGTGCATGAGGTATATGATGAACCATTATCTTGTGTGTCATGCATTAAACTAACAAATCAATTAAACAGGTATAGAGAGGATACTACACGCCTTAACACTGCCATTGAATAGTTAAATGAAAAAAATGATATGTTACGTGACAGTGATAAGGCAAGTGGTCAAAAATTAAAAGCTATTTTAGAAGAAAAGAAAGAACTTAAAGCTAAAATTTTTGAACAACAAGATGAAATTGGTAGCTACGTTGATATGTTATCATCAGTTAACAGGGAACTTGTTGAATCACAAAATGAAGTTTTAAACTTAAAGAAAAAGCTTTCTAACTTCTCAACATCCTCTCTAGTTTTTGACGAAATCCTACAGGCTCAAAGAACTGACACAAAGAGCAAGGCAGGACTTGGCTTTCATCAAGTCCCACCTCCTAAAAATTATCTTCCGATGCCTGTTCGGGAAACTGTCAATGACCTGACGTCTGTTTTGACTAAGATAGACGTCAAACCTATTAAATCTTCTGTGAGCATCAAGATAAGTAAGCCTGAGTTTATTAAGGCTGAAAAGGTTGTCATTGCATCATCTCAACCTAACACTAGTAAGCCCGTGCTTGTTAGGGATAATTCTAGTAAGTCTGAATCAAGTAAGACTCAAAAGGTTGAGATCATTAAGCCTATTAAGGCTTGTGTCGCTTATTTGTGTTGACCATCCTGCGACACAGACCTTGTGTCGCATATTTGTGGCCCAGCGACACAGACATTGTGTCGCTCCCTTATGTCGCTTATTGTGCTGATATTTCCAGCGACACAAGGCTTGTGTCGCACACTATGTCGCTGACTTGTGTCAGGGGTATAAATACCCTCGTGTCGCTGTAATTAGTTATTAATTACTAGCGACACAAAATTTCAAATCCAGCGACACAAAAGGAACCTGCGACACAAGCATCCCGATTCAAATTTCGAACAATCTGTGATTTTCTGTGAATCTTCGCGTGTTTCAACTTTTGAATCTTGTTCTCCTTATTATTCCGCATCTATAGGTACTTATCTTACCATTTTTAACTGCATATTCAATTGTACATTTGATTTTGAAGTTTCGGTATTTTAGGTTTTCAATATTTGCATCAATTACATGCCTAAATGTGTTATATTTTGTGAAATCATTGTTGCTTTAGGTTCCTGCTATCTTGATACACCTTCGGAAATGATCAAAACACAAAACCCCTAATTTTTGTTCATCAGATTAATCTGGGTTTCTTGCTGTTCATCTTTGCGACACAATCATTGTGTCGCTGTCTTATGACGCTGGTCATATAGCGACACAATACTTGTGTCGCTGGCTTATGACGCTAGTCATTTAGCGACACAATTGTTGTGTCGCTGGCTTATGACGCTAGTCATTTAGCGACACAATTGTTGTGTCGCTTCCTTATGACGCTGCTATTATGCGACACTATATTTGTGTCGCTGCCTTTATGTCGCTGAACCGCATGCGTCATAACTGCTATGTCGCTGGTCTAATTGTGCGACACAACCCTTATGTCGCTAATAAATCATTAATTTGATTAAATTACAAAACAGCGACATAACTCGTTATGTCGCTGTCTATCCTGCGACACAAGGCTTGTGTCGCACTACCTTTTTAATTCACCAATGTCAAATGTTATTTTTGAAACTAACGGTTTCCAAGTTTCTCGTGCTCTTACAGATATGGCAGGTGTGAATGTTAATGCTCTGTTTTGGGAACCCCGTCACAATGTGACTGCATTTTTAGACGATGATAAGGAATCGGCCACGCCTTATCGACCAATGATCGCATTCCTTCGCCGCTCCAGGATTTATACTGCCATCACGGCCACTACTGTTATCTATCGTGATCACATCACGGAATTCTGGACCAACGCGGCTATAAATTCAGATCTTCCATACACAAGGATTATTTCTCGCGTTCACGATCGTGAGATCACTCTATCTGAACAGACGATCAAGGAATTCTTTGCCTTTCCGGACGATTCAGAGATGCCGATTACGTTTTCCAATGCATTCATCTCTGGTGGAATGATTCGTTTGGGCTATCCTACTATCCCTAGAGATCAATACCGTAAGGCCTTTCTTACCAAGGTCTGGAGGTATTTGATGCACATTATGATTGTGTGCATGTCTGCTCGAAAGGCTGGTTTCGATGGCATTAGCCATTCCACTGCATCAGCCATGCTTGCCTTAGTCTACAACAAGCCCTACAACTTTTCGGGCTATCTCTTTCGGGCAATGGTTGACCACGTACAGGCAGGTGAAAGCCAGTGGGCTCTGTACCCACGGTTCATCCAACTTCTCATAAATCACCTGCTTCCAGGACTACCGGTGACCCCAGCATATCAA